>JANAVB010000798.1:1393054-1700709 GCA_029216955.1 Iris pallida | reverse complement strand
GCCTCCACAATTTCTATTTCTTCGTGCCGGGACGTCAGCCTAACCGCTAGGCTATATCAATCCGTCCGTATTAGAATCATAGTTCCTAAACAACGATATCAGCACTGACCTCATCCTAAGGTCAAACCAAGTTGATAGTATGGGTTTTCTACCCAAGCTCGCATCACTCTGATTTCTAAACATCGAGCATCGATTCCCTACACACATCCCAATATTCATCGCACGGGGTCCGAGTCGTTCAGCAAAGCCATCCTACGATAACTCACATTTCAACCAATTCTAAATCATATCAATATCGCTCATTCAACAAACTATCTTGTATAGTCTATCCTTCAAACACGTTCGATATAGTTTGCCTATCAATCCTTCTCAAATCAAGCACGCTATGACATAATTCGTCGCTAAACCATAATTCACATTTCACATTTCCTAAGTCGTTCATCACAATTCACGTAATTGATCACAAAGTCATCTGACTTAACAATATGCCACGCTCTGATCTCACGCGAGTCCGATTACCCACGGTGGGCATGAAATAACCATGCAACGCTCTCGCAAATAATCATTCTCATCGGGGCGTAACTCTTGTTTTGAGTCTAGACTAATTCGTTCTCAATGCACAGATTCGACCTACTCAATCCTCAAGTTTATTTAATTATCAATCGCAAGTCCTAACATCCTCGAATTTTTCTTCGCATCAAACCAACAAGTCGAGACAATCAAAGTTGTCGCGTCCTGATTTTTCGAGTTCGATCATTCCCATGACATGAATCACCATGTCAGCGCTCACGCGGAACGATCGTCCCAAATTCGATGCGACGCATGTGCGAGCCTAGAGTTGCGTTCGTGCAAGATAAGAATGTCGACACTGTGGTTATCCGCATAACCATCAAGACACTCATGTTTTCATCTGTATTTGTTTTAATCAAAATCCTAAGTATAGCATCCATCCGAACAATAACACTTGCACGACGCGTCATTCCTCGAATTAGAGTGCCCCCGAGTTATTGCATATCGATCTTTGATACGCCTCAATACCATCGATGATATGCATAACCTGACGATCTTCCTTTGTAACGAATTTTGAGTCGTGCGAATGATGCTATCGTCCGACTGGATAATTTTCTCGCGACATTCAAATTCAAGTTCGATCATTATCCCTCGAATCATTCACAACATCAAATTCCTCAAACCCAAATTCGCGTATTGTGCATCCATCTATCTTAAGTCATCGACCAATTTTTTTCTCCAATTCACGTCATTCCTTGCTAACTCAAATCATCGAGCACATCCGTTCCAATCCTCAGAGTCATTTGCGTAACTTCAAAATTTAACTTTTTCATGCACGCTATCTTCCCGTCGTGCTAACTTTTTCTATATGATCCATATCGATTTCCTCGATCGTGTCGTCCATTCGTTACCTTAACTTTTCTTCGATTCAGTTTAACCTACTCAATCATTTTTGTGTTTCATACTTGCACAATCTTCAATCCCGTGCACGTTTCGTGCGCGTCAATTTCTAGGTTGTTCGAATCAACTCATCAAATCTCAAGACTACAACTTATTCATCGATACTCAATCTACGGCTTTACATACATGCGACGCTTGCTGATGGACTCATCGACACCCCACATCCTCAATCAATCGATCGACATCCCTGAGGCTATCGCATACACCACTCAGGGATGAAGTCATTTAACAAGTCCTCAAAACTATCATTCGAATCGAAATTGACTTCTTCGAATCTCGTTCGAACCATTCCTCTAATTCCAAGCATGCTCATCTATATCGCATCGACGTTATCGTCGCTCGATAGCACCCCTATCGATGGTCATCTCACTTTACTCAAGCGAGTTCAACTCATTCTTGCTCGACACTATTCAATTTCCGCACTCGACTTTTCTAAGGTTGACGCAACTTTGGTATATATGCCCAGCCCGACTTAGCCAATCGTGCTTATGCGAACCATCTTTTTGTTTCTTGTCAAAAACTGTTCTCCTATATTTTGCAAAATAGATAGACTTATTGTATGGACATCTGTGGGACATTTGAGAGAGAGCGCACCAACGATATCAACTTTATGGAAGCAATACTTCAGAGTTCGCGGAAACATCAGAGTTAAAAAATTCAATCGATAGTCCAAAGACGTAAAGCCGTGCTCTGATACCATTATGTCATGCCCCGCTCCTGTAGGAGCGACGTCCTCGCTAAGGCGTGATTCCGCACGAGTCTAGATTGCGCTCGTGCAAGGCTGGTTCCATAACGGCCGATTATACCGGCTGCGACGGGGTCGTCGCACAGAAGTTCCAAGCAGAGACATTGAATAATAGCAGCAAAATTTGAAACAAAACATAAGTTATTTAAAGAAGCTCTTTATTGATATTGAAACATAGATTACAAAGGGCGCAAGGCCAAGATTACAAGTCACTCAAGCTCACTCTTCTCACATTACAAGTCACTCTGCTATCTCTCTCATCTCTCAATACAAGTCTTGAGCCAGCGGATGCTTTGGAAGGCGACGTCCATAAGTTATGTCCCGTATAAGTCTTGACTCCATGCGGCCGCATGCTTCGAATCGCCAAGGAACTCCGTGCCTCGATGCATCCTAGCGAGCTCCGCGCCATGAGCTTCTACCTGCGCCTGCACATGAAAACTATGTGGGTGTCAGTACTCAACTGTACTGGTAGAGTGAGCTCGTCATCCACCCATACAAAACCGACACGTTCATTTACTTTGTGTAACATAGTCCCTTTATGATTATCTTTCTACTCTTGCCTTAGGATCGATTTTCGGACAGACGTCTTGGTCTATTTTGTGTCTCTAGAACATCTCCGTGCCTTGCATCGATAACTTTCGTATCCTTGCCTCTAGACCTTTCTCGTGCTTATTTATTAACGCATCGACTCATACTTGTCTTTCGTGCCATACTCTGGGACGTAACGACTCGGTCGTGTCATAAAATCGATTCGTGCTTCGATATCTCTGAGGCAGTGCTCTCATTATTTAATGCCTATACTTGTGTCGTAACAACATGGTCGTGTCATAAACTTGCTCGTGCCTCAAACAACGAGGCCGTGCCTCGCAGCTTAACCTGACTTAAGAACTTGTCCTACGGCCCTTGAACAACTTAACTCGAAACATCTAACCCAACTTGTGGAACCGGTGTTGAGAACTCAAGCACGACGTCATATCTCGTACCGAAACACGTGTCTTCACATATAGCCAAATCTTAGGCTTCATAATACCTTATGTGCATACTGTGCACGCATTCCATAACTCAACTCGTATCGTACATACGCTTCCTTAGATTCGACTGACACCGTGCATGCAGATTCGTCGTTTAACACGCCAATTATCTATATGAAAGGCTACTGGCACGACAACCCATCGTGGACATAGCTCGGGTAGGCGGCGGGTCTTTCGATGCAAGGTAGCTAGCCCCATAGAAAGCCCCCGACTACCCACGCGATACAATTCAACGCTGCTATAACGTCTTCCCCCTAGGTAGACTGGCCCCGGTGCCCCGATGTAATACCAGTCGAGGAAGAAATTCTTGTCGATAAGTTGTCTAATGACCATGCACCTACGAGACATCTAGACTCACGTAAATTTATGGACTAATTTTACGGTACGACTGGAACTATACTTAGCAACCGAGGGGCCGCCTCATACTTTGAAAACGTGCATCGGAACCGTGAGACTCCCAACCGAGGGGCCGCCTCATACTTTGAAAACATGCATAGGAACCGTGAGACTCCCAACCGAGGGACCGCCTCATACTTTAAAAACGTGCATAAGAACTGTGAGACTCCCAAACGAGGGACCGCCTCAGCGACAAACGGTCGAGTGAACTTACTTCTTTGGAATCGAGGGAACGACTACTGCATAGCCTTCCAACTTAATTTGTACCAAACATGCCCAATACTTACCATAGCCCGTGGCATTTCTATCATCGAAACAACCGTGTTTTGTGCCTTAAACTCATTACATTCCGTGCGACACTATCGTCCAAGTCATACTCTATGTGACGAGCCTTAAGACCGTAAAAACAAATGGCTATATGCAGTCGTAGAACCGTGGGACCGTGCATGCGCTCAACTTGAACAACTGAGTTCTTTGGGTACCTAGACTTATGCCATAAGCTATACGATACAACTTAGCTAGTGGGACGATCAAGGCTATGCCAAGCCTTGGACGATAGGACCGTGTATGCTTTATCAAGCTTTTATACGTGCGATGCCTATGACTTATGCTAAGTTCGTAGCTTTGTGACAAACTTAAACCAACTTCCTTCTCCCAAGCCACGGGACGAAGGACCCAGTGTCATTTTGAAAGCACGTCGTGCACCAACTCTAAGCCGACCGTTGGACCCTTTCCATATTCTAACTCAATTCGACCCATTAGGATTATTCCCTTATCTATGTGGATTCGTCTCTTTTATTATCAAGCCTACTTGTGTGAGTTGAAAATATACGATTTATTGTGTGAAGGCTAAGATGAGTTCACCGAAACTACCCAACCTGAGCGAGGGATCGCTTCGACCGAGCGATGTCTTCAAGTAGCCGTTGCAAGGCTAAGTCCGAATGCTGTCGGCGTTTCGAATCCTGAGATTGACTGAGCGGGACGGGGCACTGCACGGGTCGTGACACATTTTTAGTGATGGCCCATGCAAGTCCTCGCAACTAGTACAATTTCGTAGTGGTACTCGAACGAGAGTATCACTACAGCCTGCAGTTGGATATAGGATATAAGTTAAGGTACTCAATCACATTAGGAAAACTCTTATCTAATTCTTGCTGCTAATTGCCTTCTTTTGAAACAAACTGTCCTCCTTTGATTATATCACTTCTTTCTCAGTAATTGATTCTTTGTTTGATCTGTCTTCAGGATAGTGGAGACACGATCGTAATGCTCTGGCCTACGGGATACCGCTGAGAGGTCTGCCACTTCTCACCCGACTCATGCAGGACCTTGGGACCACAGTACCTCTTGTTCCTGCTCAGGTGGGACCGTCTGCAGCTTTTGGGGGTGCTCCTCCACCGGTTTGAGGACTACCCCAGGGGTTTTGGGATGCTACCACCACCGCCTCAGGTGACAGTTGATATGGCACAGTTCTTTGCCTTCATACAGCAGATGATGGAGACTCAGCGGCGCTAGGTAGAGGATATGAGGCAGGGCATTGACAATGCCCATCAGCTAGCCATGGTGGCAGTAGAGAAGGTGGCTGCCCAACCGTAGAAAGGGCAGATACAGCCGTACCAGTCGAGGACTCCGGGCATTCAGGACCTTCGGAAGATGCGGCCGTGAGACTTTAAGGGTACCGAGGGTATCCTATATGCCGACGACTGGATCGAGCATATAGAGGAGATCTTTTGCCTCGCGGAGATACCAGCTAGGCTTCAGATAGAAGCACGGGCAGCCAGATACAGGACCTTGCCGTACATAGTACCAGACCGACCCCAGGGTTAGTACAGAGGAGAAGACTTGGGAGGCTTTCAAGAAGCTCTTCAAGGAGAAGTTCTTCCCCGACACAGTACTTGGCGCCTTGGAGACGCAGTTCGAGAACCTGGTTCAGGGGAACCAGACAGTAGAGGAGTATGCCGAAGAGTTCTGTCGCCTGGGCAGATTTATGGAGCGCCTTAGCGAGACAGCGAAGGCTAGGAGGTTCGGGAAGGGCTTGGTTAAGGAAGTCAAGTCCTTGACCAAGAGCAACAGAAATGCTACTTTTGAGGAGATTCTGTCGGGAGCTAAGGCAACCGAGGATGACCTTGAACTGAAGTTGAAGAGAGGTCGTGATTCATATGGAGTCGGCGGCAGTGGAGGCCCGACCAAGAGGCCCCATTATCAGTAGCAAAATCGACAGAAGCCTTTCCAGTAGAAGCAGATACAGCATGCACCTAGGCAGCAGCAAGTCATCAGTTGCACTTTCTGTAAGAAGCCAGGACATGTGTGGAATGAGTGTAGGAAGTGGCTAGACAAGTGCCTACTTTGTGGCTCAGTGGAGCACCATCTGAGGGACTGTCCCATGTCTTCAGGACGTACAGCTCAGGGAGTAGGAGCCAAGACTCCGGCAGATCAGCAGAAGGGACCATTGCAGACCCAACAGCAAAGTTTATCCAGCACCAGCAGCAGACCATAGGAGGTTAGCAGGGACGAGCCTTCGCCTTGTCAGCTGAGGATACAGAGGCAGTCAGAGATCTGATAGTGGGTTCTGTTCTTCTCGACTCCTTTCCTGTATTCGCTTTGGTTGATTCGGGGGCTTCCCATAGTTTTGTGTCTGTATCATTTGCCGTTAGACACCAGCTTTCTTCTGAATCATTGCCTAGGACTTACAAGATCACGAATGGGGGTGGTATTATCCTCGTTCGTGATGTTTGCAAGGATCGAAGAGTAGTTTTGGGAGGCCAAGAACTGGATGTGAGTCTGCTCGTAATGCCAATACCGAACTACTATATTGTACTCGGTATGGATTGGTTGAGCAGGCACCATACCATTATAGATTATCGCGGTGGTAGAGTTATTTTCATAGTGTCAGGAGAGCCAGAGTTTGAATTCACCAGATGGGAGACAGAGCAGAGCAGAGTTTTCTGCAAAGTTTCAGTAGAGGAGCAGTGCGTGCCACATCCATTGATAGCTGAGTACATGGATGTATTTCCAGAGAAGTTGCCAAGGTACCTCAAGACAGAGATGTGGAGTTCTTTATAGATTTGGTGCCTGGGACAGAGCTGATATCTCAGCACGTCTATAGAGTGAACAACAGCGAGCTAGTGGAGTTGAAGAAGCAGGTGGATAGTTGTAGGATAAAGGCTTCATCCGATCGAGTTCTTCACCATAGGGTACACCAAACTCTTTGTGCCGAAGAAGGATGGGTCGGTACGGATGTGTATCGACTACAGGGCTCTCAATAGCTTCACGATCAAGAATAAGTACTCGCTGCGGAAGATCGATGATCTGTTCGATCAGTTGAGCGAAGCGAAGGTATTCTCCAAAATTGATCTGAGGTCAGGTTACCATCAAGTGAAGGTAAAGAAGGAGGATATTCCGAAGACAGAATTCAGGATACGGTATGGCCAGTTTGAGTTCATGGTGATGCCGTTTGGGTTAACTAATGCCCCGACGGTATTCATGAACCTGATGAACAAGGTGTTCCACCGGTACTTGGACAAGTTCGTGGTGGTCTTCATCGATGACATCTTGGTGTATTCGAAGACCCCAAAGGAGCATGAGGAGCATTTGAGAGTATTCTGGAGACTCTCAGGAAGGAGCAGCTTTATGGCAAGGTCTTAAAGTGTGAATTCTTCCTGGATCGAGTTAATTTCCTAGGTCATGTTGTGTCCGGGGATGGAATCCCAGTAGACCCGAAGAAGATCAGAGCAGTTGAGGCGTAGACATCACCGAGTTCAGTTACGAAGATCAGGAGCTTTCTGGGATTGGCAGACTACTACAGGAGGTTCGTTTAGGATTTCTCTCGGATTGCAAAGCCATTGACTAGGCTGACCCGGAAGGACGCAGAGTTTATCTGGTCAGAGGAATGTCAGGTTGCTTTTGATGAGTTGAAGAAGCGACTGACGACAGCCCCGATTCTGACATTGCCATCAGGATCAGGCGGGTTCACTATCTACAGTGACACCACAGGGAAGGGTCTGGGTTGTGTCTTGCAGCAGCATGGAAAGGTGATTGCCTATGCATCCAGGCAATTACGTCCGCATGAGAAGAACTACCCTACCCATGATTTGGAGTTGGCGGCAGTTATCTTTGCTCTTAAGTTATGGAAGAACTATCTATACGGAGAGCGTGTAGAGATTTTTAGACCACAAAAGCTTGAAGTATGTGTTTACACAGAAGGAGCTCAATATGAGGCAACGCAGATGGTTGGAGTTGATAAAGGACTTCGATATTTCCTTGCAGTATCACCCAGGGAAGGCCAACGTAGTTGTCGATGCCTTGAGTAGGTATCCGGTAGCTATATGTTTAACAATGGATCATCACTTGTTAGCAGATTTGGAAAGCCTGGGGATCGAGGTGATTGTGCCAGAAATTCAGATGCAGATATGGGACCTTCAGATTCAGTCAAACGTGATAGAGAGGATCAAGTCGGCTCAGTTTGATGATGTTACTCTGCGGTGTATCCGATAGCAGGTTCGAGTAGGATTGGTGGATGATGAGTTTATTCTTGCAGAGGATGGCGCATTGAGGCACGGTTCCAGACTGTGTGTGCCTAGTAGACCTTCGGGAGCAGGTTATGTAGGAGGCCCATCTTTCTCAGTACTCTATGCATCCAGGTGCCAACAAGATGTATAGGGATCTGAAGGAGCATGTATGGTGGTATGGAAAGCGGGAGGTAGCACGCTTCGTAGCTAGATGTTTAGTCTGTCAGCAGGTTAAGACAGAGAGGCAGAGGCCAGGAGGACTGTTACAGCCATTGCCCATTCCAGAGTGAAAGTGGGAGCACATCACGATGGACTTTATTTCTGGATTGTCGCGTACACTAGGAGGAAAGACGCAATTTGGGTCATTATAGACTAGTTGACCAAATCAGCCCACTTTTTGCCATTTAAAGTGGGTACATCTACTGAAAGGCTAGCAGAGATGTATATACGGCAGATTGTCAGGATACACCGGTGAGCATTGTCTCGGATCAGGATAGTCGCTTTACTTCCCATTTCTGACGGAGTCTGCAGACTAGTTTGGGCACTCAGCTCAAGTTCAGTTCTGCATACCACCCTCAGACGGACGGACAGTCATAGAGGACTATTCAGACACTCAAGGACATGGTGCGGACTTGTGTTCTGGATTTTGGAGGATCCTGGAAGGATCACTTGCACTTAGTGGAGTTTTCATACAACAACAGTTTTCAGGCCAGCATTGGGATGTCACCATTTGAAGCACTGTACGGGCGTAGATGTCGTACACCCTTGTCTTGGGATGACGTTGGAGAGCGAGCTTTATTGGGACCTGAGATGGTTGTTGACGCAACCGAGAAGGTAAAGCTCATCAGAGATCGACTTCGCGTGGCGCAGGACAGACAGCGGCATTGGACCGATAGCCACCGAAGACCTTTGCAGTTTGAGGTACAGCTTAGACTTAGGATTAGGATTTTGTTTGTTTTGTGATTTTTGTTTGATCATGTGGTTGTTATAGTTAAGTTGAGACCATGTTTGTGCTAGGTTGCAAATCTGGTATTCCTGAGGATATCTCTGACGCGTGGTACTATTTGCTTTGGTGGAGGTAGAAAGCTTAGTCTGCGTTTCATCGGACCTTTCGTTATCAGCAGAAGAGTCGGTGATGTCATACAGACTGGACTTGCCCCCTGCATTAGAGGGAGTCCACAACGTATTTTACGTGTCGCAGTTGAGACGGTATGTAGCAGATCCCAGCCATGTACTGGATCATTACGAGATCGAGGTGGGCCCTACTCTTGGTTATCCAGAACAGCCTGTGAAGATTCTGGATCGACGGGAGAAAGTGCTGAGGAACCAGATGATACCCTTGGTTCGCGTAGCTTGGTGGTATCACTCTCCAGGTGAGTCTATCTGGGAGAAGGAGGACGAGATGCACGAGCAATACACTTATCTTTTTCAGTCTTAAGGTATGATTTTTCTATCCTTCTCATCTATTCAGTTTTGTCTTTAATTTCGAGGAAGAAATTCTTTTAAGGAGGATAGATTTGTCACATCCATTTTTCTAGTTTGAGGGTATTTTAGTGATTATAATTTTTTTTTGATTATTTTAATATATTATATTATCGGTATTGTGATTTTTTGGCCTTTTGATAGTATAGCCTTGGTGCAACCTAGTCTCGTGTCTCACCATGACTTAGTAACTTAGTTAGCATGGTTGGTTAGTTTTGTAATCCTATTCTAGTTAGTTTCAACTTAGAAGCTAATTAGCAAAATGGTTAAGGAGCTAGTTAGACCTTTTGATTTTAAGAATTCATTTTTAACTTGTAGAAAGAAGCCCAAGCCCATTGATTATGAAACCCTAGTCCACCTTGATGTGGCCGGCCATAGTAGAGCCTCTACCCCCTATTTAATCTCTCTTAATGAGACTTGCCTCTTTTTTCCATTTCTTCTCATTCTGGCAAAAACCTGGGTATGTGTTCTTTCCTATTTTCTTCATTCCTTCTCCTTTTTGATTCTAGTCTTTTGCATTAGGTTCTAATTCAGTTTTATGGACTGTTGGTGGTGAGCAATCTTAGTTTTGGAGAGCATTGGAGTTTTGGAGTTGCAAGAAGGATCTTCATTTTAAAGCTTTCATTGGGATTCACCCTCAATAGGTAAATCTCTTCAAATCCCTTCAAATCTATGATTTCATTCCATAGATGCATCCATATAGGTACCCCAGACCTGTAGGTGAAGTTTGGTAGGTTTGTGATTTCGTTCGATAGCCGTATCGGACACGTGTCGGTCCTATGGAACACGTGTTCGACGAAATGCCACTTAGAACTGAAAGATATTATTTTTCGATTCTGTTTTCACGAATTTTTTGCTGATATTATTTTTAATAACTTTCGTGAAGACGGATCTTGATTTGACACGATTTCAGTGTCCGAATTGGACACGGACACGCGTGCACGAGGCCCGTGCATGGCCTCGTGCATGCCCTGCTGTCTGTGCGTCATAAATCGACGCACAGGGCTACGTTTCACGTGAAATTGTATGGACGCGTGGGGGCAACCTCTGCCCACGTGCTCTTAAAATTTATGATGTTTCATGAAGCGTGCGCAGAGAAATCTAGCGCGCACGGTTCAGCCAGCATCGTGCACACGGTTGAAAAGTACCGCTGACACGGCCTTCGTATGCGAACACACGCGACGAGGACCCTTCCAGGGGCACGATCACAAACCCCTATACTTGGACTATCCAGGGACTCAATCCTGAGACACGACGTGGCCCGAATCGTGAGCTACGGGGCTCGACAAGTGCCCACGAGGCCGCACGTGAGCGCGCACAGCCGCACGGGTTTGCGTGCCCTGTGTCGTGTAGACGCGACGTGGAGTCATGTCATGTGTCCTAGACCTATACCTGGACCCCACCTAGCTATGTGCACGAGCACGAGGCTTCTCATTGTGCGTGTGGCACTCAATCGAGAGAAAACGCACGTGCACGTACACTTATCAATGCACGCGTATCCGGTTCTCTCCGATACGCACTCCGTGGACACAATACAGACACGGGTTCGACCCCGTGAGTACCTGAGCATGTCACACACATAGACACCTTCATGTTTGCCAAGTTTTACGAGTTCTAGTTGAGTATTTTGCATTTTGGGCTTTGAGTTGGGTTTCGGGTTTCGACTTATACCTATAATTGAGTTGTTTTGTTATATTTCAATTTTCTGAGAATTAACTTAGATTTTTTGAGTTTAAATGAGGTTAGATAGGTTCTAGTCTTGTGGGTATTAGTCTCTAACTTTACATCCAAATATTTCTACCATATATGATATATATATCCTCTTTTGTTATTTCTATGTATAAGTATATAATATACATATACATAATTACTAATGTATAGTTATAGATAGGTTGTAGTGTATATATAGATATACACATCAACCTCAGATCTGAAATTCAATCCCCTCTTCATGAACTCACCCTTTTCCTTTCCTTCCTATGTATATATATATATATATATATATATATATATATATCTTCTTACTTCAATTAGGCTTTTGTATATATATGTGTATCTACATATATATATAGAATATATATAAGTTTTGTTTCAGTTTTGACCCCATAGCAGCCCTTCAGTCGTCACACACATACACCCTCTACTTTTTCCCTTCTTTACAAGTTTATGTGTGTGTGTGTGTGTGTATATATTATATATATATATTATATATATATATATATATATATATATATATATATATTGTTTTTTTAAAACCACAGTTTTATTCATAAAGGCCAAAATGTCGAACCTTTACAAGTATACCATATGGCGTAAAATGCCGAAGCCTATACACGTATACTGACAAAAAGAGAAAGTGAGAGCTTGCCCGTCTAATCCGAGGAGAGGAGAGAGTTCCAGAATACTGTCTGACCGTGGTTGCAGAGGTGTCTCCTTTTGCGGCACTGACGAATGGTCTTCCATAATAGTTGGTCAGCGTTTTACTGGCGACCTTCATATCGAGCCTTGTTACGATTCTTCCAGAGCACCCATGTGGCGGCCGCAGCGACGATCTGGTGTCCATGGGACGCTGAACCCCATGTTGCCATGATGAGGGGAAAGTTGTCGCCTCCGTGAGGAAATCTGCAACGCTGGGAAAGGGCTTTCCATACCTTGATCGGTTGTTCCCCTTGACAGAGGATGTGGTTGACTATTTCCAATTGTCTATCAGCGCAGCATGTGCAAGCTGAAGCAAGGCTGAAGCCGATGGTATTGGTAGTGTCATCAGTGGAGAGGATTTGCGAAGGACTCTCCATATGAGGAAGGACCACTTTTTGGGAATACATGTCTGCCAGAAGGATACAGCGGGGGCGACGGGGTTGCGTTGCCGCTGATAACGCTTCTGGCCGACTTAACCGAGAAAGCTCCGTTAACATCAGGAGACCACTAGAGCTTATCTGCTTCCGGACCGATCATAAGTTCGGTGCGTCGAATATAATTGGCCGCCTCGGGACCCGCCCAAGCTCGGATTTTGTTCCAATTCCAGGTGTTATTTGGAGGGTCCTATAGGTCCTTGATAGTGCTGTTTCTGGAAGCAGCAGAGGTGTTTGGTGTAGCGCCCCGCTGTCGATAGGCGACGGAACTTCATAATATGCTAGCGCCGAGTCAGATCGGCCGGGAACTTAGATGGCCATCTGACTCGATCGCTAAGCTTGGTAAACGATAACGCCTTGCGACATCGATTTAAATCGATTTGGACGGAAGTTACGAGAATCGATCCAACTAATGGAACAACTTCTGTTGGAATAAGTCCTAGATACAGCGGGCTGCGTCTCGACGAGTGAGATCTCTATAAGAGTCCCTTCGACGGGACCGGACCGCTGTATGTTTTCTTGGAGCTTTGCCGCTGGGCTTTGCTTGATGAAGTGCTTTCGCGTCGTTTTTATGGATGCAATTACAATTTCGATGCAAGGGGAAAAGAAGGAATTCTAACAAAGCGTTGGTGCCATTGCAGGAGCTCGCGTAACTAAGGATTGATGTTGCGTAGCGCTTGGACGATCGACATGAAGCAAAGTAATCGGTGGGTGATTCGAGCCTTCTTTTCTACTCTGTCCCGTAAACTTATTTCTTGCTTCGAATTCATTCAAATCGATCGATGCCAAGTTAATTGCATGCCAATCCACTAAGTCAAGAACTCGGGAAAAACGTATCGATTTTGAGTAATCTACTCGGAAAAATACAAGTTTCTCACATAACTGGAAAAGTTTAAGGTTCTAGTAAAAAGATAGACTATTTTATCTGCTGCAAAATATTATGAAACGTCGATCATGGGTTATGATGCCTCGAACAATTTAGTGCCCACGGGACGCTAAATCGGTATACGGCTTTGGGAAAATGAATCGTTGCATGAGTTGCGAGAAATGATAATGCCATTCGATACTATCCGCGCTATACGAAACTGGTTGCATATATTAAACTGTTCGCACATAGGCATGGTCATGGACAGCTTGTGCACAAGTTCGTTTTCCTCGAAACGGTATCCGGGGCATCGAAACCGATTCGTCCTAGGGGAATAATTTATCGTGCTTCGGCGCGAGGCATGCAGGACCTTCAGTAAGGCTTGCAACCTAGGCTGAAAGGGTAGCGTCGCATGCCAACTTCGAATAAGTCCCTAGTGGGCGTAGCACCAATGACCGCATATAAGATAGTTGCATGCTCACCTATTGTCTTATGCAGGAAATATATTATCTCTGTTTTCATGCAGGGACGAGCACGGCCGTGGTAAGAAATATGATAAACTGCGATGTTATACTGTATGCTTTATTACTCAAAGACGGCTATCGAATATGAACTGAATTCATTTAGTTCTAATAGAAAGACAACTCTAAAGCATGCCTACCCTAACGATCAGAGTCGGTTTAGACGAGTTGGTTCGTCTCGTCTACTTAGCAAGTGTGCTAATCCCTCCCCCAATTTCCCCAGGTACGGCGGGCGCTCCAACCTAAAACGAAGCTGAAGTGCGGAGAGGCGTTTTGAAGCTCTTCCTATATTGAAGTATTTTGAAGCCAATTCAAGTCGACGGCTTATGTATAAAGGGCGAATGTATGGGACGGCAAGCGTAGTTCAGGCAACTTGTCGAATGTATTTTCTTTATGTTTTCAATCAATATAGCCGCAACGGCATCCAATGTAACTACGACTTGTACTTCGTTGCAAGCTATGAATGAAAAGCATTTCTATCTTCCTATACTGCGTCTTAAATTCTGATGTGATTTGTGAAGTTTCAACTTGGCGTATTTATATCAAATGTAACGTAACATTCTGCCTTGTACGAGTGCAATTCCAGACTATACGGCATCACGCCTTAGCGAGGACGATCGAATCGGCAAAAATTAACATCGGGGACGAACGTTGCCGACTCGGGGCGTGACATTTGGTAGTAGGCTATCGTCGGCCCAGCGCTCCAGGAATGGTGAAGCAGTGTCGTTTCCTACCTTTAGCCGGATCGCTGGTTCTGCGAGCGTACGCCCGGTGAGAATGCGTCGCCAGGCCGCAGAAGATCTGCTATTCGTGATGGCCGTAGACGGTGGATATGCTTAAAGTATCTAGCCTTCATGAACCTGGTCCATAAATTGTTACCTGTGCGAAGCTTCCACCACAATTTCAAGGAGAAGGCATTAACAATATGGGAAAGTTTAGTGAAGCCCAGGCCTCCCCCTCGGTGGAGCGCGCCATGGTGACCCAGCTGGCCCAATGATGTTTGTCGTGGCGCCAACTGTGGCCCCAGAGGAAGTTGCTGAAGATGCTCTCGATGTAGGATAGGACTTTCTTGGGAGGGGCGCAGGCTACCAGGGTAGATGGTAATGGAAGTGAGGACGTGTTTGATGAGGATAATCTTGCCTCCGGGAAAAGCGTGGCGTTGTGCCAGCCCTCGAGCTTTTTCCTAACGCGGGAGATCAGATATTCGAAGATCCCGGTGTTAGATCTGCCATACACGAGGGGGTACCCCAGATAGTGCAATGGAGGGTGCTGGATAGGGAATGAGGTGGTGGTCGAGATGGTAGTCGCTTGCTCTCTTTGATGTTGTGGTGGGTGTAGATAACACTTTTGTTCGGGTTGATCTTCTGTCCAGAGCACCTTTCGTAACGCTGGAGAGTGTTGTAAACGACGTCCACCGATCTGGCATCCCCGAAAGAGAATATAGAGGATATCGTCGGTGAATGCCAGGTGGGTGATGATCGAGCAGCCGTTCGTGGAAGTACTGGAAGTTGGGGAGTATTCCATCTTATTAAGGTTTCTGCTTAGAGCGTCTGTCGTAATGATGAAGATGGTGGAAGATAGAGGATCTCCTTGCCTAACCCCACGACTAGATTTAAAGAAGCCATCCGTGTGGCCGTTAATGACCGTGGAGAACCACGAGTTGCTGATCGATCTCTACACGATGTTGGTCCATGTTTCGAAAATCTGAAGGCTCTGAAGACCCAGATCATGAATTGTCAATCCAGTCTGTCATAGGCTTTCTCTATGTCCAATTTTATCGCTATGTTGCCCCCTCTTGCTGGGAGCTTCATGCAGGTTACTAACTCTTGGGCCAACATGATGTTATCTTGGATGTTTCTTTCCCGAACAAAGCCACTTTGCTCCTCTGAGATGATCTTTGGGAGGAGGTTAGCCATGCGGGATGTGATGATCTTGGAGATGATCTTGTTGGTGAAGGTGCATAGACTGATTGGGTGGAAGTCGCGGAATGTCTCTGGGTTGTCTTTTTTCGGTATGAGGATAAGGTTGGTGCTCGATATTGCTCTCGGTAAGTAGCTCCTTGAAGGAAGGCGGTGACAGCATTGAGGATGTCGACCTTGATAATGTCCCAGCATGTACGAAAGAAAATCCCCGAGAATCCGTCTGGCCCTGGTGCACTGTGTGCGTCAAGGGCCCAGACTGCTACTTTCACTTCGTCCTCAGTAGGGGCTGTTCGAGCAGGGAATTGTCTGTATCGCTAATGAGCTGGGGAACCTCATCCAGGAAGGTGTTGTCTCTGATGACCGATTCCTTGGAGAAAAGTCTGGAATAGAACTTAGCTGCCTCCCACTTGGATACCCTTGGGGTCGCTGACGCTGGAACCGTCGTCGACGATAATCTGGTGGAGGGCGAGTTTTTGTCTACGTCCATTAACGTAGGCGTAGAAGAATTTTGAGTTGTTGTCCCCCTCGCTATCCCATTTGATCCTTGCTTTCTGATTTCAAAAATCGGTCTCAATTTTCAGCCTGAACTTAAGGATGGCTTTGGTGAGGTTCAGAGCTTTCCTGGTTACGGGCGAACAGTCGGACATGTATCTGGCTTCGGCACGAGTCACATCGTCCTCCGCCTCGTGAATCGCTTGGAAGATGTCTCCATAAGCTCGCTTGCTCCAAGCTGCCAGAGCTTTCCTCGTAGCCTGGAGTTTGATAGCAACTCGATTGAGAGGTTCGAGTGTGTGTGCTGTTCCAAGCTTCCGAGACGACTCCCAAAAATTAGGGGTGCTCGCTCCAGAATTCCAGGAAGCGGAAGCTTTTCCTAGATTGGGAGGGAGTGCTAGTGATTTCGACCAGCAGAGGGACGTGGTCAGATTCGGTGGAGTTAAGGTGCGATAGCTTGGAGGTAGTCCACATCCCAAGCCAGTGAGCATTGGCTAAAGCCTTGTCGAGACGGAAGAATTGTCGATGGTTGCCTTCCTGCATGTTGCACCAGGTGAATGTGTTGCCTGTGAAGGGGAGGGATGTGAGGTGGGAGTTGAATATGAAGTCGTTGAATTCTTGCATAGCTGGTAGAGGAGGCAGCCGGCCTCCAATTTTTTCCTCTCTTGTCACGACCCGCACCCAGTGTAGGGGCACGAGAAGTGGGTACGTCCAGCCTACGCCGCAGTGTCGAGTAGAACGCTGTCCTAAGTTACTATCTAAATAACTACTCACACAATTATATATTGTACTTGTCAAATCTCAACTCCGAACGGAGGACAAGTATAGATATAATAAAATCTCAATCACAGTCTAAGCACGATATGATAAACAGAAGTTTAATACTAAAACTAAATAACAACAACAGAACCAACTACTAAATAATAATAATCTCAAACAATCTCAAAATAAAACATTATCTCAACTTATTACATTCAAGTTCTAAAACATGAAAGCTAAATCAAGTCTACTAGCTAGTCTCCCGATCACTCCCGAGTGTTGGGGCCAAAGGTAGCTAAGCCATCTGTCCATAGTAAGTAGGACAAGTATCCTCGGGCAAGCATCTATAATTTCAACAGGTCCAGTCAGGACAGGAACGAGTATAACTCATCAAGAATCCCAAGTAAATGACAGAGAACTATAAAGCAGTTATAGACAGTTGTATTGATGAACATGGCAGTTTATACGAGTAATGATGTAGAGAAACAGTTAAGGTACAAGGAAAGTAAGGTAAATAAACAAGAGGAGAAGCAAGGCAATGAAGGCTGTAAAATATAATCTAGCTGATCTAGAGTAACATGATATAAGTCCAAACAGTATGAGTCAAGGGTAATCCTAGTGTGAGTCCAGACAATGTAAATCTAATACCAGATGATTCCAGTACAAGATGAGTCCAGACAGTGATCAATGATTCCAGGGTGAGTCCAAACAATACTCTAACAGTGTGTTTTAAAATATCGAGATCGACATATGAACGGCTGTAGGTAATACGGCACATCGCACACTCGGCCAAGTGTAGGATGGCTATCATTCCAGTATAATTTCAAGGGAGTGATTACAGTATTTGGGAATGTGCACATGCCTACTCTAATATTTCCCCGCCTAACAAATACAAGTGAATCTATAACCCGACACGAAAATAGTACAAGTCCAGCCAGAACATGAATAATACCAGTAAGTGATTCCAGGGTGATTCTAGTAGATATTCTAGTAGTGGTTCCAGAAATGGAGGCCAGACATGAATAAATGAGTGTCGCATGAAATGGATCCAGTAATATCGAATCATGTTTGTAACAGAGAATCAAATATAACTAACTAGAACTGAAGTACAGTAATCGACAATTAAATGAAAGAACTATCAAAAAAGTACTCGCCTGATACTCTGAAAAGAGCAATGTAATATCAGATGTCTGTACCGGAGTCACAATGTCTAAATAGAGAATATGGGTTATAATGTGTTTAAAATAAGGTAATGAAGTTTATGATGCAATCTACATGATTTCTAGGTTATTCTAGGTCAAAGTCAAACTTTGGTCAACCTTGGTCAACTACACTAGTCAACTAGGTCGACGATCCTAGTCCAGTCAAGACTCACTAGGCCTAACCAAGCCTAGGCTAGCATACAAACACAATCACAAGGCAATGTGAACAACAATAATGCATAATAACTTAGATATATAAATACATACCTTCCTCCATACATTGCATACATACATGCATAACATTATATAATATAGTGTATAGAAAAAGTGAGGGAATAGAGAGTGTATGTGTCAAGTGTGGAAATATACAAGATGTGTGTGTGTAGGTTAATGGTGACTATGGCATGCATTCAACTCATTTCCAACATATTTACATATACTACAACTATATTGATATATGCATATAACATTCATACCTACATTCTTCCTAACTTACTTGCCTCTTTATACATTACATATTTATATTGCATACATATCACCTTCACATTATACATTAAGCCAAGGTCCACATATCCACCTCTACACTACTTACATATATAAAGAGGAAAGGGAGCTCAAAAGTGTGTGTTGTGGGTGGGTACAAGTGTGTCAAGTTAGTGTAATATGGGATGTAGTACATAGTGTGAATGTATGGTGTCAACATGCATAAGGGTCCAGTTACCATAACATATCAAGTCACAGTCTAGAAACCAGTTTTAGATATATAACCTACATATATCAATGCATGGACTGTGTAATAACAAATTAAGTATCCATTTCCTTGTTTAAGTCAAGGCTGAAATATACAACTGAACATATATAAAAGGTTCAGATTTAGGCTAAAAAAAGGGGTTCAGATTTAGAACATATACAACTCATGAACACAGCAAGACAATGTGTAAGCTAAGGTTAAGCAATGAATTAACAGGTTACCTAATCTACAACAATAAAATCCAGAAAAATAAAAAGAGAGTATCACACTCATACTCGTATAGAGTATCAAAATGTATAGGAAAAAGTGTGAGTGGGACCAATTAAATCCAGTTATATACAACAGATATGTAAATCTATATGACAGTTACATCTACATATGTTTATCATTCAGTATATATCTAATAGCAGTTTATATACATTTCAAACTCAGAAATTTGTGAGTATCAGAGAATCACATAATTTCGAATGCCAAAATCAACTGCATGCACAAAATTTACTCCCACACATACAAGCACACTACACGGGTCTGTATATGTGTGAAACATTATGGTTTGGCATCATTTTACAGTTAATCAAAAGTTTAAACTCTAAAAGAACCCGAGAACAGTACAGAGTATCAGACGATATAGGAATTTCCCAAATTCGAATCAAACTTCCATGCAATCCCAATATTTCAAACCCCAAACACACATGTATGAAATACAGTATAAAATCATGAAGAAACATACAAAATAATCATTCAACTAACTAATCATCTAGTTCTTTAAACTCTGAAAATGACAGAACATGCATACTGGTATCAGAGAATATAGGAAGCCAAAAATTAGGATTCGAATCTGCATAAAAACCTCAAATTAAAGGCCAGCATAGTGTCGTGTACATAACATGGTATCACACAACGTGTCTCGTGTCCAAAAAATGGACACGAGGTGTCCAAAACTTAAAACGCAAGTATCAGACAATATGCACAGACTGGCCTCGTGCAGCGAGGACACAGCCTCGTGCACGTGACACCGGGCACGACACGACTCTGCTCGCGCCCACGTGTTCGCCGAGGCTAGGGGAACATGTCTATGTGTCTGTCTCGTGCCCACATGATGCGTGTCGTGCGTACGAGACGCGTATCAGACACGATTCTCGCGCGCGCTCGTGTCAGGCTACACCAATGAGTGAGATTTCTCACTAACCACTCGATCTTTTTGCCTTAAACTTCGTGTGGGTGATGGCAGACAGTGCCCCTACGTGTCCACCAAACGGCGTGTCATGAAGTATCGTATCGTGTCCGTTGTGACACCCGAGCAGCAGGGAGCTACACGAGCGTGGTGCGGTGTCTCGTACGTGCGTACGTGTCCAAATTTGGACAAGAATGGTGTCAGAAATCAGGACAGCAAATCACGAAATTAAACCTCATATATAAGGCTACAAATTTGATCAAATAGTTTTGAAAATAAACAATATTGAATTTACTCAAGCATTTCATCAAACACCTAGCCATACAACTGATATGTGTCCGATACGAACACGAAATGGACACGGTCTCCTACCAAACATGAGGGACTAGGGTTGACCTAAATGAATGCAACCATGGAAAGAAATTGGAATTTTAAAGGGTTTTGATAGGTTTTACCTATTGAGTGTTCAAACTCAATGTAAAGAGCCTCGACTTGACGTCTTCCTCGATTTGCTACGGTTCAAATGTCCTCAAACCTCGCTAGCAAGCACCCACAAGTCTCCTCTAATATTGGGTGATGATGCAATTGATTTGACTCAATTTGTGCTCAATTTGGATTAATTGGGAGAAGTTTAGGGAAGAACAAAGTAGGGTTCTTCTAGGTTTTTAAAAATAGGCAAGGCTTCTTAGTGTGACACTTATAGGAGGGGGGAGGGCTTGTATGGCTGGTTATCTAAGGGAATTAGGGTTTGTTTAGGTATAGATGTGGCTAAGGTCATTCCACCCAATTTCAAGCCTCCCTATTGGCTCAAAGCTTTCTTTTTCACAAATATCCTAAGAAAAATCCTACTAGAATAATATCTAGATATTACTAACCTTGGCACTTAGTAGAATGTTCTAACCTCAAGACTAATCTAGGTTAGGTTAAACTTCTAGGTTAAGGCTTAACTAAAAGATTAGCACAATATTTAATTAATCAAATTACCATTTCACAAAATTATCAAAATGACCAAAATACCTCTAGGCTACAAAGTTGTAATTAGTCATCCTAATCACATGACTAGGCTCCCTTGGTCATGGTTAGTCTCTAGGCTTAGCAAAACTAGGGTTTAACTAGTTAACCATCAAAATTGCAATTCAATGTTTTAAATAGTTTTAAATGATTAAAAATCACCAAAAATCACAATATGATTTAAATGTGATTAAATGATTGTAATCACAAAATTTTAAATTTACGTTTTTGGAAAACTGGGTGTTACAATTCTACCCCCCCTAGAAGAATTTCGTCCTCGAAATTAAGATGATCGTACTCCTCCTAGGTCAAACCCCCAATCAAACAAGGTCGAAGGGTAATATGCAATCATAGTCCTACTGGTCGTGATTCTACAGTCTCGAACAGGGTAACTACGCTATCTAGCATATCACAAGAATATTCTGACAGGTACTAATAGGAATCACATGAAGGTGGGAGAGAAGAACAAGGAGCTCAAACCTGCTAACCCGTCACCTGCAGCGTCAGTCTCTCGACTGCCATAGCAAAAGCTCCACCCCTTTGGTGCTGAGCTACAGGTGGCCAAGCTTCCGCAAAAGGAGGTACAGCGGGACAACTATCATCTTATGAGCATCAGACCCACAGAATAGACAAACTTTCAGTCTCCTCCTATAAGACTCCCAAACAGGCCCTGCCTTCATGCAGTAGGCACAAGTCGGCACCCTGCGGTCTGTTCTCTAGGCTGATGCTGTGCCTGCTGAATCTGTACGTGAGGCCTCTTGGCCTGACCTCCGCTGCTACTAGCTCCCTGAAAGTCCCCGCCACTCTTCAGTTTCAGCCCCAGTCATCCTCTGCCGCCATAGCTCCTGCTAAGATCTCTGCGAAAGAAGCATCCATGTCACTCATAGTCAATGACCGAACCTTTCTGATCAAATCTCGCGAACTTCCTCGCCTTCGTCTTCTCGCTCAAGTCCTCAATGAATCTGCCCAGCCGGCAGAACTCTCCAGTATATTCCCCGACTGTCTGGTTCCCGAACCAGGCTCTCAAACTGTACCTCTATGCCTCCAAGTTCTACGTCTGGAAAGAACTACTCCTCGAACATCTCCTTGAAGGCTGCACAAGTCTGTCCCTCCGTTCCCACTCGGGGGTCTGTCTGGTACCAGGTGCGGGCCAGGTCCTGTATCTGGCTGCCTGTTGCCTCTATTGAAGTCGGACTGGTATCTCTGCTAGCCGAAATATCTCCTCAATGTGCTTATCCAGTCATCCGTATAGTGGATGCCCTCTGTACCAAGAAAATCCCTCGGACGCATCTCTGAAACTCCTGGATGCCCGACGTCCTCTGATGGCACTGATGTGTCTGTGCTGGCCCCTGGATGGTCACCATCTCCACTATCGTCCGGACCAGCTCGTGAGCCTCGTCTATACCCTACAAAGTCGACAGTCTGACGCTGCTGCTGCTGCTGATGGGACTCCAGAATCCTCTCCACAAAAGAAAACAGATGCGCAGTGTCAACCAATCCTGCAGGTGGCTGCTGATGCTGCTGTTGAAACATCTCAGGGATGACTGGGGTCATCCTCCGAACAGGTGGAGGCATACCCCCAATGGATGCAGTTGTTCATGTCTGATCAGGAACAGAAGGTGCTACTGTCCCAGCATCCTGCTGCACTGGACGAGAGGTGGCAGACCCCTCTCCAGCGGCTGCTGTACCAGAGCGATGTGATCGTGTCTCCACCATCCTGAAGACAGATCGAACAAGAAAGTCAATACTGAGCAGGAATCGATATAATCAAAGAGGACAGTTTATTTCAAAGAAGGCAAATCAGTAAGATGTGTAGATGGCATAATTTGAAGCTAAATTTTTCCTAACTGTGATTGAGTAACTCTCCGTTTAAAACCTATCTCTCAATCCTATCGCAGGCTGTAGTGGTACTCTAGTTCAAATACCACTACATAAACTCGACCTGCATGGGCCACCACTAAAAACGTGTCATGACCCGCACCAGTATAGGGGCACGAAAGTGGGTACATCCAGCCTACGCCGCAGTGTCGGTGGTAGAACACTGTCTAGGTTACTATCTAAATAACAACTCAACAATTATATAATGTACTTGTCAAATCTTAACTCCGAACGGAGGACAAGTATAGATATAATGAAATCTCAATCACAGTCTAAGCACGATATGATAACACAAAGTTTAATACTAAAACTAAATAACAACAACAAACCAACTACTAAATAATAATAATCTCAAAATCTCAAAACAAAACATTATCTTAACTTATTACAATTCAAGTTCTAAAACATGAAAGCTAAATCAAGTCTACTAGCTAGTCTCCCGATCACTCCTGAGTGTCGGGGCCAAAGGTAGCTAAGCCATCTCCTGGTCCATAGTAAGTAGGGCAAGTATCCTCGGGGCAAGCATCTGTAATATTTCAACAGGTCCAGTCAGGACAGGAACGAGTACAACTCATCAAAAATCCTAAGTAAATGACAGAGAACTATAAAGTAGTTATAGACAGTTGTATTGATGAACATGAAAGTTTATACGAGTAATGATGTAGAGAAACAGTTAAGGTACAAGAAAGTAAGGTAACTAAACAAGAGGAGAAACATGGCAATGAAGGCTGTAAAATATAATCTAGCTGAACTAGAGTAACATGATATAAGTCCAGACAGTATGAGTCAAGTGTTATCCCAGTGTGAGTCCAGACAATGTAAATCTAATACCAGATGATTCCAGTACAAGATGAGTCCAGACAGTGATCAATGATTCCAGGGTGAGTCCAGACAATACTCTAACAGTGTGTTTTAAAATATCGAGATCGACATATGAAGGCTGTAGGTAATACGGCACATCGCACACTCGGCCAAGTGTGGGATGGCAATCATTCCAGTATAATTCCAAGGGAGTGATTCCAGTATTTGGAATGTTCACATGCCTACTCCAATATTTTTTGCCCAACAAGTACAAGTGAATCCATAACCAGACACGAAAATAGTACAAGTCCAGCCAGAACATGAATGATACCAGTAAGTAATTTCAGGGTGATTCCAGTAGTGGTTCCAGAAATGGAGGCCAGACATGAATAAATGAGTGTCGCATGAAATGGATTCAATAATATCGAATCATGTTTGTAACAGAGAATCAAATAGAACTAACTAGAACTGAAGTACAGTAATCGACAATTAAATGAAAGAACTTCAGAGAATATACTCGCCTGATACTCTAAAAAGAGCAATGTAATATCAGATGTCTGTACCAGAGTCACAATGTCCTAAATAGAGCAATATGGATTATAATGTGTTTAAAATAAGTGAATAAAGTTTATGATACAATCTACATGATTTTAGGTTATTCTAGGTCAAAGTCAAACTTTGGTCAACCTTGATCAACTACACTAGTCAACTAGGTCGACGATCCTAGTCCAGTCAAGACTCACTAGGCCTAACCAAGCCTAGGCTAGCATACAAACACAATCACAAGGCAATGTGAACAACAACAATGCATAATAACTTAGATACTATATAAATACATACCTTTCCTCCATACATTGCATACATACATGCATAACATTATATAATATAGTGTATAGAGAGAGTGAGGTAATAGAGAGTGTATGTGTCAAGTGTGGCAATATACAAGATGTGTGTGTGTGTAGGTTAATGGTGACTATGGCAAGATTCAACTCAATACCAACATATTTACATATACTACAACTATATTGATATATGCATATAACATTCATACCTACATTCTTCCTAACTTACTTGCCTCTTTATACATTACATATTTATACTTGCATACACATGCATACATATCACCTTCACATTATACATTAGCCAAGATCCACATATCCACCTCTACACTACTTACATATATATAGAGAGGAAATGGAGCTCAAAAGTGTGTGTTGTGGGTGTGTACAAGTGTGTCAAGTTAGTGTAATATGGGATGTAGTACATAGTGTGAATGTATGGTGTCAACATGCATAAGGGTCCAGTTACCATAACATATCAAGTCATAGTCTAGAAACCAGTTTTAGATATATAACCTACATGTATATCAATGCATGGACTATGTAATAACAAATTAAGTACCCATTTCTTGTTTAAGTCAAGGCTAAAATATACAACTGAACATATATACAAGGTTCAGATTTAGGCTAAAAAAAGGGGTTCAGATTTAGAACATATACAACTCATGAACAAAGCAAGACAATTGTAAGCTAAGGTTAAACAATGAATTAACAGGTTACCTAATCTACAACAATAAAATCCAGAAAAATGAAAAGAAAGTATCACACTCATACTCGTATAGAGTATCAGAATGTATATGAAAAAGTGTGAATGGGACCCAATTAAATCCAATTATACAACAGATATGTAAATCTATATGACAGTTACATCTACATATGTTTATCATTCAGTATATATCTAATAGCAGTTTATATACATTTCAAACTCAGAAATTTGTGAGTATCAGAGAATCACATAATTTCGAATGCCAAAATCAACTGCATGCACAAAATTTACTCCCACACATACAAGTACACTAACTCGGGTCTGTATATGTGTGAAACATTATGGTTTAGCATCATTTTACAGTTAATCAAAAGTTTAAACTCTAAAAGAACCCAAGAACAGTACAGAGTATCAGACGATATAGGAATTTCCCAAATTCGAATCAAACTTCCATGCAATCCCAATATTTCAAACCCCAAACACATGTATGAATCCAGTATAAAATCATGAAGAAACATACAAAATAATCATTCAACTAACTAATCATCTAGTTCTTTAAACTCTGAAAATGACAGAACATGCATACTGGTATCAGAGAATGTAGGAAGCCAAAAAATAGGATTCGAATCTACATAAAAACCTAAAATTAAGGGCCAACATAGTGTCGTGTACATAACATGGTATCACACAACGTGTCTCGTGTCCAGAAAAATGGACACGAGGTCCAAAACTTAAAAACGCAAGTATCAGACAATATGCACAGACTGGCCTCGTCAGCGAGGACACAGCCTCGTACACGTGACACCGGGCACGACACGACTCGTGTTCATGCCCACGTGTTCGCCGAGGCTAGGGGAACATGTCTACGTGTCTGTCTCGTGCCCACATGACGCGTGTCGTGCGTACGAGACGCGTATCAGACGTGATTCTCGCGCGCTCGTGTCAGGCTACGACCAGTACGAGTAGATTTCTCACTAACCACTCGATCGTTTTGCCTCAAACTTCGTGTGGGTGATGGCAAATAGTGCCCCTACGTGTCCACCAAACGACGTGTCGTAAAGTGTCGTATCGTGTCCGTTGTGACACCCGAGCAGCAGGGGAGCTAAACGAGCATGGTGCGGTGTCTCGTGCGTGCGTGCGTGTCCAAATTTGGACACGAAGGGTGTCAGAAATCAGGACAGCAAATCACAAAATTAAACCTCATATATAAGGCTACAAATTTGATCAAATAGTTTTGAAAATAAACAATATTGAATTCACTCAAGCATTTCATCAAACACCTAGCCATACAACTGATACGTGTCCGATACGGACACGAAATGGACACGGTCTCCTACCAAACTTGAGGGACAACTAAGGTAGACCTAAATGAATGCAACCATAAAGAAATTGGAATTTTAAAGGGTTTTGATAGGTTTTACTTATTGAGTGTTCAAACTCAATGTAAAGAGCCTCGACTTGACGTCTTCCTCGATTTGCTACGGTTCAAACGTCCTCAAACCTCGCTAGCAAGCACCCACAAGTCTCCTATAATGTTGGGGATGATGATGCAATTGATTTGACTCAATTTGTGCTCAATTTAGATTAATTGGAAGAAGTTTAGGGAAAAACAAAGTAGGGTTCTTCTAGGTTTTTAAAAATAGGCAAGGGCTTCTTAGTATGACACTTATAGGAGGGGGCTTGTATGGCTGGTCATCTAAGGTATTAGGGTTTGTTTAGGTATAGATGAGTGGCTAAGGTCATTCCACCCAATTTCAAGCCTCCCTATTGGTTCAAAGCTTTCTTTTTCATAAATATCCTAAGGAAAATATCATACTAAATAATGTCTAGATATTACTAACCTTGGCACTTAATAGGAATGTTCTAACCTCAAGACTAATCTAGGTTAGGTTAAACTTCTAGATTAAGGCTTAACTAAAATTAGCACAAGATTTAATTAATCAAAATTTCTATTTCACAAAATTGCAAAATGACCAAAATACCCTATGCTACAAAGTTGTAATTAGTCATCCTAACCACATGACTAGGCTCCCTTGGTCATGGTTAGTCTCTAGGCTTAGCAAAACTAGGTTTAACTAGTTAACCATCAAAATCGTAATTCAATATTTTAAATAGTTTTAAATTGATTAAAAATAACCAAAAATCACAATATGATTTAAATCATTATTAAATGATTGTAATCACAAAATTTCAAATTTACCCTCATTTGGAAAACTGGGTGTTACATATCTGCAGGTGATGGCGTTAAAATCTTTAATGCAAACCATGGGAGGTTACGGTTGTGGATGTTAATATTCTGGAGATCGTTCCAGAGTTGTCTGTGGTCCGCGATATCGCAACTGCCGTGGACCGCAGAAAGGATGGCGCGGTTGGGGATCAAAGGGTGTTTCATCCAGCAAGAGAGGGCTTATCTGGAGTCGTGATGATTCCAATTTGGATGGCCTTGGAACAGAGGATCCAAATGTCATGTCTACCAGCTATGGCCGAGTGAAAGCCTAACTGCTATTGGATGGCTTTGATACTCTTGTAAGGGATTTTGGGTTCCAGGATGTCAATCTTGTGAGTTTTCTTCAGCTGGTAATTCTCCTCATCGTAGTTTGTTCGCCAGACCGCGAACATTCTAGGAGAGAATGTTCAACATTATTGGAGATTTGGGTGGGGTTGGTTGGGCTGCCTAGCGGCAGACCTGGTGAGCATTGACAGGGACTTTGGGGCTTCGGACTTTTTCTTATCCGATTTCCTGGTAGCGATGGGATCTTCTCCCGCCATCTTGAAGGATGTACTGGGGTCCTCGGATAATTTAAGGCGATCGACCGTTTCTCCGACTGAGTCAAGGTCGGCTTGCTCCGGTGGGATGAGGAGGGATTCGTCGCAGATAGCAATCTGGTCGTCTTCCGCTTGGAGTGGGAATCCTGCGGCGATGACCTGAAGGCCTTTACATGCTTACTCTGGCCCTAGAATAGCCAGAGCATCGATGGCGGAGAGCACTGATTGGGGTTCGACGGCGATCAGCGGAGCTGGGACAGACTCTTCAGTGTCCTCTAGGGGGGGTTGAGATCCTCCAGGACCGAACCTGGAGGGTCAGCCAACGAAGCCATCTCTGGGAGGGGTCCGGAGCTTCTGGCGCGATGGAGCTGAACTGATTGGCCAGAGGGAGGTCGGGTGGGTGGTAGAGGATCATGGCTCTATCCGATGAGTTGCCTCTGCCGGTTTCCTCTTCTCCGGAGTAGAATCTGGTGTGGGTGTTCGCTAGGGGAATCAGGGGTGGTTGGGCGGTTTTTTTCGGCCTGTTTCCTTTGGAGTTGGGTTCAGTCCGCTCTGGTTTCTTCTTAAGTTCCGGATGGAGACGGAAGCAATGCTTGGCTAAGTGACCGCGTATATGGCAGTGAGAGCAGAAGATTATGTGGTTGTCGTAGATAATTTGCTGGGTGTGACTCCGGTTGCCCAGTTCGATGAGTATGTGGTTGGGGGGCTCCGAGGTGAGATCTAGCTCCACACATATCTTGGCGTAGTTCGCTTTAGTCAGGTTGTGGTTTCTGCAGCGGAGGCCACGTAAGTCCCGAAGGAGTTGCTATACGCCTAAGAGCCGCCGGAACAAAGCAAATGAGGGGAAGATTGGGTAGGGTGACCCAGGCGGCCGCCGTCGCTGAGTCTTTCGTTGTTTTAAAGTTCGGCGACCACTTTATAGTCTTCATCCGGAGGGAGTCGACTTTCCTGGTTCCTTCGGACCACACCGTCCTGTAGTCGAGGTCGGAGGACAGGTATAGCAGAATATGTCTCGGGTCGAGGGGGGCCACCCTGTACTCGGCCGATAGCCGCCAACTGGCTATGACCTCGGCGACCCTGGCGAGTTTGGGACAACCGGATGAGAATTTGAGGACGAAGGAGTAGGGAAATGAGGTAGCCATAGAGCAGAGTTCCTGATCGAAGAATGATACCATAGATGGGAGATGCCGGCGGATACTCGACTTCGGGAAGGGGACATCCGGGAACAGGAGCCCCTGCTTGTGGGTCCTGTCCAGACGAAGGATGTCGCGAAGGAAGGGGTCGGGTGTGGATGCTTGCTCGAATTAGGTGGACCCGGGCTTTGGGCGCTGCAGAGGGAGCAATGGCAAAAAGAGGAAGGCTGGGGGACCCAGGAAGCGCAATAGCGGGGGCTGGAAGTACCCGATAGGTGAAGGGACTTGGTGCCCGAAAGAGGGACGGGAGCCAAGGGTTAGACCAGAATGCGCGACATCTCCGAGCCCGGGCTAGAGGATAGCACGCAGCGGGGGATGGGGTG
Source organism: Iris pallida (assembly GCA_029216955.1). Lineage (NCBI taxonomy): Eukaryota > Viridiplantae > Streptophyta > Magnoliopsida > Asparagales > Iridaceae > Iris > Iris pallida. The sequence continues at coordinate 1,671,022 of JANAVB010000798.1, read as the reverse complement.
GCCCGGGTGTCCCAAGGAGCGGCCGCGGCGTTGACGGAGGTGGGTTACGCCCGGAGGGTGCGACTGAAGGGAAGAGCTGGTGGGCCCAGTATGCGCCAAGGCAATCCGGGAGACCGGTGACACAAACTGACGGACGCAGAAGCCCGACTGCGTCGAAAAGCAGCATCACATCGAGAGTCGACGGAGGCTCCGGTGGAGAGGTTGGGCGAAGGAGGGATGGAGGAGGGGGTAGCGCCAACATGAGATGCAACTGGCATGAGGGAAGCATCGGAGGATGGGTTGCGCCCACAAGAGGGAGAGAGGGGAGGATGGGTTGCGCCCAACGGAAGAACAAGAGATCGGGTGATGCCCCCAGTCCAAAGAACACGAGAATTTGGGTGCGCCCAGCCTAGGCGCAAACGGATGGGGCGGGAGGTCCGCTCCAGTTGCGCCAAGGATGCGCAAGTAGTGCCCAACGGAGCAGCTGTCTTAGTGCCCGAAGGGGCGCAGCTAAGCGCCTCGATCAGGAGGCTGAAGTGAAGTACGCCAGGAGGGCGCACATGAGAGGGTAGCGCCGGATGGTCGCAGAGGGTTGACTGCGCCCAACCCAGGCGCAAACGGATGGCGGGGCGCTTGGACCGCACCAGCTCCTCCATGGAATGCGCCAGATGAGCGCCCAACGGAGCAACAGCCACTGCGCCCAAAGGGGCGCAGCTAAGCTCCTCAAGGCAGGATGAAAGTGCGCTGCAACCACACCTGGCCACGTGGCCAGGGGGAGGAATCATCAACTGCGCCAAGGGCGCCACGACGTTGACTGCGCTAGAGGGAAACAAATCGGTGACTGCGCCACCTGGCCACGTGGTCAGGGGGAAGGAAAGCGTTGACTGCGCCCAGGTGCATCACAACTCCCCAAGGGACTGTGCCGGGAGGGGGTACACCCCCCAACGAGGGGGCAAGACCCGAAGGGGTCACGTGGGCCCCTGCTGCTGTCCTTCATCACGATTCAAATTCGAAAGTCGCTGGGAGAGGACAGGAAGGCGGCGGGGGGTCCTTAGAGGCTGGCGGCGCCGGGAGGGTGGTGTCGGACCCGCTGAGGGAACCAGAGGCAGGGGGTCCGGAGACCGGGGGACAAGGGAGGAAGCCAAAGTGGCTGGCCGGAAGAGGGCGGAGGGGAAGGGACCTGGAGGCGAAGGACGGAAGGGCAGAGCTGGGGCCAAGGCAGGTGTCGAACCGGTGGGGCGGAGGCTGCGACCGCGGACGCGAGACTACGCTCCACAAGCGAAAGCTGAGACGCGGACCACTCGAGGGGCAAGGGAGAAGGAGGGGGTCCGAGCACGGACGGCTGCGACCCGCCGGGGCGGGCGACGGGGGCGGGCGACGTTGCGCGAACAGGGCGTGACGGCGTTGCCAACGCGACCGCGGGCAGATGCAGCGAGCTGGCTACCCAGAGCCGCGACTACGGCAACGCTCCACTGGCAAGCCGAAGACGGCTGCAAGAGTGGGTGGGCGGCAAGGGCAAGGCCGAACGGCTAGGAGCGACGGGGGCATGGTGGGGATGCGGAAGGACGGAGAGGGACGAACGGGAAGGCCGTATTATTATTATTATTATTATATTATATTATTATTATTATTATTTTATTATTATTATTATTATATTGTTATATATATATTATATATATATATATATATTATATATATATATATATATTGCATTGAATGAAGATATATAAGTATATATAAATGTGTTTGCTATTGAGTGTAACCTAGGGAGTAATGAGTCAGTTTATAATTGATCCAATGAGTCTAATTTGGTCGAGTCGACTAGCAAGTTGACCAAGTTGATAAAAGTCAACTTTGAGTCAAACTTGATCCAAATCGACTCAAACGGACTTAGAATGACTTGATAACTTGTGTTTGACCTAAAAATTAGTAAACGGACTAGTTGACTTATAGTTGACCAGATTTGACCAGAGTTAACCAGGTTTGACCAGAGTTTACCAAGGGTTGACTTTGACCTAGAAGGACCTAGAATCATGTGGAACTGCATTGTAGACCTTTTTTATGATATTTTAGACCATGTTGTGACTTATGATTATTTTAAATAGGATTACATCACTCCAATTCAGTTACACTTCCTCATCAGCAGCTTGGATTATCAGGCGAGTACATTTTCTGACCGTTTCATACTTGTTTGGACATATTCACTTGTTATAGACTAGTTTACTTGATGCTGTCACGATATTATCACGGATTAGTACTATATGATTTTTTCATACGATATTATCCCCTCGGATACATCGGGTATATTGTGCTCATGTACTTTATCATGTGCATCGTCTACTCCTTGTATTCGTATTTATTCATGTATACTCATGTGATATTCATGTACACTTATGATCATGTGAGCCTTCATGTATAAACCAGTGATACTCATGTGGACTAGCTATCCATGTGAGTCACTACTCTTTCATGTGCAATAACATAACTTGGACAGATCCTTGTGTATTAATTGGGGCAGGAGGAGTATTTATTTGGTATGTGATCTACACCCATCTCATGTGCAACTCCAACCTAGATTTAAGTCATGTACAACATAAGCCTGTTTACATAACCAAACATGTGCTCTAAATCATGTAGTTAGTTCAGTTTTCTATCTATATCATGTATATCTGTTTCCACTATATCATGTTCTTCTTTTTACAGTCTCTCTACTATTTCTTTACAGCGTTTCATGTATATTATTCTATAGCTTGTTCATATTTTTCTTTCATGTTATGAACTGTGTGAGAGATATGTATTCGTTCCTGTCCTGACTGGACCTGTTAAAATATTACAGATGATGAGGATTGTTGCGATACTTACTATGGAGCAGGCCTAATTGACACAGGTGACCTGGACCCTCAGGAGGATCCAGTAGTCGCTGAGGACTTACCATTGGCTTAGTCTAAACTTATCTTATTATCTAGCTTTATGAGACATTTGAGATTGTATTGAGATATTGTTTATGGTGTGGTTTACACCGAGACTTATTATTCATATTTGTGACTCTCTGTTGAGATTATCTTATCTTCTATTCAATCTTAGATATTGTGATTGAGTTGTACCTTATATATTGTTCTCCTTTCGGAGCATATTCCATATTATGTTAGATGTTGTGACCTAGGACAGCGTTCTACTGCCGACACTGTGGCGTAGGCTGAACGTACCCACCTCTCGTGCCCTTACACTGGGTACGGGTCGTGACACCTCCTCTCCTCTCTTCATCCTCTCCTACGCCTCCTCCTCTCTCGACCTCCATCATCTTCTTCCTCCTCCTCTGGGTCCATCTTCCTCCCCTTCGTCAACCTCCGGTCGGATCACCGACGAAGCTGCAGCAGGGGAGCGCAACATTGACAGCAACAGCGGCAGGGGAGCGCGGGGGCAGGCGGGGCTTGCGACGGAGAGCGGCACACGGAGGAGCACGGGTGAGAGCGACGGTAGGGGGCGGCAGGGCGGGGGCGGATGGCAGGCGAAGGGAACAGTGTGGCATGGGAGAGGACGGATATGGGCAACCCCAAAGAAATTTATGGTTGTACTGAATAAAAGTTGTACTACGCTGGGTTGTCCTAAACTAATGGACTGTTCTGGAGTAAAATTTGAAGTGCCTTTAAAATTAGAATTTTAAGATTTTCGGAATAAAGAAATTGTGATGTCCCTTGAGACTTTGTGTACTTTCTCTAATAATTCCCTTTTGAAAGGCTAATTATAAGGGCACATCAAAACCTTATTAGGGCTATCCCATTTTTTACTTCCCTTTATTTACAAGTTGCCACTAAAATTTTTACTCAGGACTATCCCATTCTAATGTATAAAAGACAACTCTTTTAATTTTTTTTCTCTCTTCTCCTTCTTTACAAGAAGAAGAACAAGAATAAAGAAGAAGAAAAGAACAAGAAGAAGAAGAGCAAGAACAAGAAGAATGAAAAAAAAAAACTCTTTCTCCAAACCCTAGTTTTTTTTTTTTTTTGCTCTCTTCTAATTTTTCATTTTTTTTCTCTAAACCCTAGTATATGGATGAAATCCTAGTTGTAGAAGAAATTGGATTACCAAATCTATCAAATTTACTAATCTATTAATCAATTTTTCTTTATTAATAGAAGAAATTATGGATGAAACCCTAATTCTAGAATAAATCGATTTGTTGAGCAAGTTTATATCAGGACTGCCACAATTTCTGGCAGTCCTAGAAGTATTGAGGACTGCCAGGAATTGTGGCAGTCCTCAAAGGGACTTGTTGTACAACAGGACTGCCACAATTTCTGGCAGTCCTAGAAGTATTGAGGACTACCAGGAATTGTGACAGTCCTGAAAAGACCTTGCTATACAACAGGACTGTCACAATTTCTGTCAGTCCTAGAAGTATTGAGGACTGTCAGAAATTGTGGCAGTCCTAAGAGGAACCTGCTGTACAGCAAGTACATTTTAGGACTACCATAATTCCTGGCAGCAGTCCTAAAATCGAAATGGTCGAATGAAAAACATATTTTAGGATTTATTTTCATCTTGATAATATAATGAAATATACATTTTATGGTTTATTTTCATGCATTTTTGTGAGAACGAATGAAATAAACATGTAGGATTTATTATCATGCATTATTTGTGAGGAATCAAAATGATGAGAATGAAAATTGTGGAGAGAAAAACTAAGGTTTTAATGGAAATGATGGAGAATAAAACTAGGGTTTAGAGTGGAGAAATTGTGAAGAAGAAGTATAGTTTGAGGAGTGGAAAATGGTAAAGAAGAAGAAAGAAGAAGAGAGGAGGAAGAAAGTTAGGGTTTTGGAAGAGAGAGTGAATTTTACAAATTAGAGTAGAATTTGGAGTTTGGGGTGGGGTGGGGGGGGGGGGGGGGGGGGGGGGGGGGGGGGGGGGGGGGGGGGGGGGGGGGGGGGGGGGGGGGGGGGGTGGTGGGAGGTGGAGTTTGGACGGACAGTCCCTTGAGTATAAAATTGGGATACCCCTAATAATTTTTTCACAAACATGAACTAGTCCCAATCCTGGATAGCTCTGATAAGATTTTGATGTGCCCTTATAATTAGCCTTTTGAAAAGGGTCTACCAAAGTGTGGGACTCTTTAGTGCAGGCCAAAATCATGTCTTCGTGATTGGAGACGTGGAGTAATAGATGCCCGCAACAAACAGTGAAAGGAAGCTGTTTCTTAGACAATTTTTCTTGGGAAAACGTTGGAAATAAAAATCAGATCTATTTTCCAAGAATGTACACAGGACTAGGGCTGCAAACGGCCAAGCCGAGCCAAGCTTTTGTATATGATTAATCGAGCTCGAGCTTGATAAGTTTTTTATTTTAGAGCTTGAGCTTGTTTATATTAAGCTTGAGCTTGGCTTGGTTTGAGCTTGAGCTTGACTTGATAAGCAAGCTTGATTCAAGCTTGTTAAACAAGCTTGATAAGCTCAAAATCAAGCTCGTTAAACTTGATTTCATGCTCGCTCTTTCAAGCTTATTAAGCTTAATTTCAAGCTTAACAAGCTCGATTTCAAACTAGTTAGGTTTGAAAGCAAGTACATGTAATATTAACAATTTATTTATAAAAAAATTAATTTAAAAAGTTCATTAATGTCAATTATTAAGGACATATAAATATATAATGGGCACACTATATTGTTATACAAAGATATATAACATTAAAATTTAACAAAGAACAAACGAGCTCTTAAACAAGTTCTTAAACGAGCATCTAAACAAGCCAGCTCGCAAGCTCATAAACGAGCTAGCTCGCGAGCTCAAACGAGCGAGTATTTCTTAGCTTGAGCTTGGCTCGTTTAAAACAAGCTCAAAAATGAAGCTTGAGCTCAGCTTGTTTACTAAACGAACCAAGCTCAAACGAGCTTTTATCGAGCCGAGCTTCGAGCAGCTTGCGAACGGCTTGGCTCATTTGCAGCCCTACACAGGACAAACTCACTACAGAAGTAGAAATTGCTACCACTCTACTTTGGGATGCACACCCACTCCTTGATTCCTCCCCCTCCTATAAGCTTCCACGTAGGTTCTATCAATTCTGATTCATCTTCCTCATATTTACCTCCATCATCCTCCATCTTCGAAATACCCAACTAACAAAAAAAAAAAACCCATAATCCGAAATATGTAAATTATTAACAACATCGACATAAAATACTATCCAGTTTCAAAAACCAAAATCAATTCACACTGACAAACATAAACTATACAGTTTCATGAACCAAACTTCATTGCACATTATAATGAAACGATAGAAAGAAGTCATATTGGCCCATTTTGCTGACGACAAACCTGCATTCTTCTAACTTCTTTAAAGCTTCCCCGTGAGCCACACCATACTGCATTTCTTCTTCCAACACATTCTATTCCTCATCTTCATCAACACCTTTTCTTCCTAATCCTGTCATCATCATCGAAAACCAAATTAAAAAGTCTCCAAAATATTGAACAATCCCTTGAATATCTAGATTGCCAAAATGCATCACATTTAGGCATACATATCGAAACAACACATTCCGGAAATTTCCACAACCCTTCCCTGCAACCGCCCATCTCCTAGCATCACATCAGCATCCAAGAACCGTAATGCTAGAAACACTTATATCATCACATATACAATCTATGTATCCATATAAACAACAATATCACAAGAAAGCTCCATACAAACCATCCTCACCGATGTCTCAAAAAACCAACATGCTTCCCTGTTGGATTTTGGCCTTTGTATTAGAAATTTTAGTCCCACATCGGCTAGGTCAAAGGAGTTGTATCTCTATATATTAGCTATGCTAGTTTAGAGATGCACATGTGGTGTGGAGGTGCACATGGGTGTGCCATGTGGGGTTATTTTTCTAATGAAAAAAAAGGCTAAATAAACAATTGAAAGCATTCATGTTTTTTGCTCTTGGGAAATTTTTCCATGGGAGCTAAGCCCGTAGGGGCTTAGCGGCTCGGACACGGACTCGGGCTCATGAGGCGTAATGTGGCATTTGTTGGCGCACTTTGCACTTCACGTTGCGCGACCAGGTTGCGCGCAGGTTACGCACAGGTTGCACCCAGGTTGCGTCCAGGTTGCGCAAGTGGCGCAATGTGCGTGTGGTGCAAGATGTGCAAGGCGCGCAAGGCGTATGGCGCAGTGTGGCGGAAGTGGCTCTGTGCACAAGGTGCAAGGCGCGCGGATTGCTAGAGTGGCGCAACTTGTTTCAGATCGTGCATGTGCATGATCTGAGCGGTTACTGTACGTTCGGAGTGGTTATTACCACGTCCCGAATGTTGTGCTAACCGGGCAGTTGCTACTCGGGCCTATAAAATATCTCTTCTCTCTCACAGACAGTAGAATACAGAACATATTCATAGAGTTACGAAAGTTTACAAGTGTTTCTTAACACAAGTAAACAGAGCCTGTCAGAGAGAAGAGAAGCTTTGCACCATCGTTGCTTTTGCACGGGAGTCCGCGTACGATCCGAGGAGTCAGAAGAGCAGAAGTGTTCCAAAGTTCTCCGACGAACTTGCTGGTTCCTGGAAGCTATTCGTGTGGGACAAATATAGCTTTGAGCAACGGTGATCATTCACCCCAGCAGGCCATCTTCCATCTTTCGCCTGTCATCTTCTTCGCTGCTGTGATTATGAAATCTTCTTAAATTCTCGTATATCATATGCTGCTGTGGATTACGAAATCTTTTTAGATTCTCGTAATATAATAACGAGATCTTCTTAGATCTTCGTTATACTTACGCAACCTTCCTAGAAGTGTTGCGTTGGAACATTGTTCTTACAATTGTTTCATTTTTTCAGTTTTCCATCGAAAAAATTGTGCCACGGCAATAACAATCTCAAAGCTATATCGCTACGATGGAAAACATTAATGCTTCACTCCTCAATACTGACTTCTGTAAGTTAGAAAAGTTTGATGGAGAGCATTATCAAGTCTGGAAGAGGAAGGTTTATCTCACTCTTCAACTCAGAGACGTTGATCACGTGCTTCTTGAAGAAGAACCTACTGTTCCAGATACTGGGTCTGTTGCTGCAATCGTTGCGGCTACTAAACTTCAGGCCAAGTGGAGAAGGGAGAATAGCATTTGCAGGTTGCTTATCTTGAATGCTATGGAGGATTCCCTAGCAGAATCCTACAGTAAAAAGACTATTGCCAGAGACATATGGGAGTTTCTGGAGAAACTGTACGAAGAAGACAAAAACAGGAGCAAGATATTTGTGGTTGAAAAATCACAAATGGCTCTTTGAGGACGAGAAGTCCATGCTGCCGCAGGTAAAGGAATTCCTGAAACTGCGACAGAAGTTGGAAGACGAGGCGATGCCCCTCCCCGACAAGTTTGTTGTTGGAGGGATTGTCTCAAAGCTCCCCGCTGGGTGGAGTAAGTTCTATGCAAACATGCAAAGGAAGAAGCTTGAGATCAGCCTTGAAGATCTCTTGCAGGAAATCTATGTTGAGGACCAGATGCGGGCTCAACTGAAGGTGGACACACTATCCAAGCAATTGGCTAAAGCCAATCTGGTTCATACCAAGGAACCAAGGGGAAAGCAGGCGGCTTCCCACAGCAAGAAGAAGGACCCTAACAATCTGAACGTGAAGGGGACTTCCTTCAAGCGAAAGAAGGCAAAGTCTCATATGCCTTATTTCAAGTGTGGCAAGAAGGGCCACTTCAAAAGTGAATGCAAAGCAAAGACCAAGCAATCAGAGCAAGGAGAGCCTAGCAAGGTATCTATCACTGACGTTGTTGCTATGATTGCGCAGGTTGATGCGGTAGGGACTGACTCTGACTGGTGGTGTCACGCCCCAGAACCAGAATACTGGAGAGCGGGGGCGGACATAGCCAGCTACGTATATTGAAGTGCAACCCACCTCGCTATACGATCACGGCTGTCTAGATACATGAGGATTTAACTACAAGCCATCAGTCTCCTATGGTCAAGAACAAGCCTATAGTTTCAATCACAAGCAAGTAAGTAAAAGTTACAAGATGCAAGATCACCAAATATACAATCGTAAGGCGTCCCAAACATTACATATTCAGCTGATCATGAAGCTAGTCGTACAAAATGTGAGGACTAGCAAGAGTTTAGTCATACATGATCAACCCTAGGATCTGTCAATCATGTTACAGCCCGTAGGCAGACAGTAAATAAAGATGCAACACGAGCTAACGTGCTCGTCGGCTAAACGCCTCAAAAGAATAATTTTACAAATAAGTGGGAGGACAAAAGAAATCCACTCGTTGTCAGGGTTACGCCTGGTGGTCACCATCTGGCTGGAAGACAGGTGGATCCTCTGGAGCTGCTCCGATATCTAGCCACACAAAACCAGCTGGGTCAGACCCCAGAAAGAGCAAGTGCCACAAAAGAGGCTTCACTTAGGAACTAAAACCAACATATCACAATAGAATATTAAAGATAATAAATAAAGAACTGATTAATAAGATAACAACAGTAAACTGAGTACAAGGAAACCATTCAAGTAGCCAGGTCACAACCCTTAAACCAAACAAGGACCGGGGTTGTTACCCTTCACCTGAATAGAAACCCGTCTCAAATACTATTGGTAAGGTAACAAGACAATAAACGAAGAGAGGACACAGAACTGCTCCGGGAGCCAGGTAACAACCCTTAAATCCAATAAGGACCGGGGTTGTAACCCTTCCCCTGAACCGAACTGGACCCCTGATCTTTATTGTTAAGGCCAGTATAAATAATCATGATATTTGAAGTAAGATAAAACATGACGAGCATGGCCTGGGGTTACAATAAGACAATAAACGAAGAGAAGACACAGAACTGCTCCGGGAGCCAGATTACAACCCTTAAACCAAACAAGGACCGGCGTTGTAACCCTTCGCCTGAACAGAACTGGACCCCCGATTGTTATTGTTAAGGCAAGCATCAATTATCATGTTATGTCTTAATCTTGTACAGGATCAGGACAAGACTAAGCTGAGCTAGATTCCATCCAATCAATCACGGCCAAGCAAAGAGTACGGCTTGATACTTTAACTAATTGGGGTTATCACAGGCCTAGTTACTAACAAGATGCAATGAGATTATCCCAACAACCACAAGCCCTGCAGACCATCCAGTTATCCAGGTCGAATGTCCGTTTATGTAGAATGCAACACGTGACTGTGTGCTAGAAATGTGCCCTACTCGTCGGTAGGCTACAAGTCCACTTAATGCGCCCTGATAACGGGATTGCCTGTAGCTGGGAATCTCTTCATGTCTACTGAATTATCCTAGTTTATTAGCCTTAGTCAATTACTGTAGGTATCCCTGACCGTGGTACTCAGAGATCCCTATCCTAGACATGATGCAAGACAGTACTGGTTTATTTGTACAAACACAATCGCCCACGGTGTCCAGGTCTTTCATACTTGTCATGTCAGGCTAGCTGTCATACAGCATGTCGAGATATACCATGTCAGTTTACTTGTCAAGAGTGCGCCATAGCGGGTCACTATCGTGTTCTATTCTTACATTATCATGAATGAGAGAAACTTGCACAAAAAACTAGTGACATATTCTTGAAGCCAAGGAAAAGATCTACAACTTTCATGTTTTGAGTTTTTCAAGATTTAGCTACAAAACAGCTCAAGAAAAAGTCATTTGGAGTGACCTGCGCGCAAGTTGCGCATTTCACGCGGGCAAAATCGCCCACGGCGCACGTTGCGCGCAAGCACGACGTGCGGCGCGCGCAGAGAAGTGTGCGGGCGCGCGGCACGCAAGTCACGCAGCGAATACACTGCGCGCGACACTGTTCATCATCCCAACAGCACCAAAAGGTGTGGGGAACCCAAGAACATGAAAATGGCATAACTTTCACATACGAAGTCGAAATCAAGCGGTCCAAAAGTCAAAATTGGGTAGAATTGAATTTTCTACAACATGGAACTATTAGATTTTGAAAGTAACCAAGTTTTAGAGATCAAAACAAAAAAAAAAACCGAAAAGATTACAAACTTAGATCTACAAGAATCCATCCATCAAATCCAAAAATGTCAAGTTCTAAAGAGGCTTAGAATGAAGTAAGGAAGGGAATGGAACAATAAAACTTGAGATCCATCATGAAGCAAGTTGCACTTGCCTAGGCTTGGTAGGTGGGAGGAGTAAATGAAGAAGATGAAGAAGTAAATGCAAAATAATGAAGGAGAGAGAAGAAGTTGACTTATATAGCAACCCCTCATCTCAACCCAATATAAACCAAACCAAGCCAAGCCAAGTCATGTTGAACCAAGTTGAACCAATCAAGTCAAGATTTAAACCAAGGCTAACCTAAGCAAGATAAGTAAAAATACGGACCACCTGACAATTGTCAGAAATCCGTATACGTATCCTGAAAATACGTATAACGAAAAACGGGAGTGACGGGTGGGTAGATACTGGAGCCTCCTGCCATGTCTGCTCCAGCAAGGAGTGGTTCACCACCTACACACCTACTTCTGAAGTGGTTATGATGGCGAACCAGGCACAAGTTGAAGTTCTCGGGATTGGGACGGTGGTATTGAAGCTGACTTCTGGCAAGTCTCTGACGCTTCAAGGCGTGAAGCACGTACCTGCTATCGCCAAGAACCTGATCTTAGGAGGCCTACTCTGCAACGCAGGCCTCAGGATGGACATCAATGCTGGCCAGATGGTGATGTCTATTAAGGAAACATATTTCGGGAAAGCTTTTTATACCGAAGGAATGTTCAAAATTCAGCTTGTAAATCAGTCCAATGTAATTAATGTGATTAATGCAATCACTCCTTCTGCTTATACTCTTGAGTTGTGGCATAATAGGCTGGGACATGTTCATTGTAAACGAATAAACAAAATGTCTAGTCTAGGACTTATTGTCACGCCCCGCTCCCGTAGGAACGATCGTCCTCGCTAAGGCGTGATGCCGTACGAGCCTAGATTGCGCTCGTGCAAGGCAGTTTCATAACGGCCGATTACATCGGCGGCGACGGGGTCGTCGCACAGAAGTCCCAAGTAGAAATATTGAAACATGCAGCGGAATTTAAGAACAAGTACACATGAACACAAGTCATTCAAAAGAAGCTCTTTATTGATATTGAATACAAGATTACATTTGTGGGCGCAAGGCCAATTTACAAGTCTCTCGTGCTCACTTTTCTCTCGATTACAAGTCAATCTGCTCTCTCTCATCTCTCGATTTCAATGCTTGAGCCAGCGGAAGCTTCGGAAGGCGATGTCCATACATTATGTCCTGTATAAGTCTTCAGTCCACGCGGCCGCACGCTTCGAATCGCCAAGGAACTCCGTGCCTCGACGCATCCAAGCGAGCTCCACGCCACGAGCTTCTACCTGTGCCTGCACATGAACACTGTGTGGGTGTCAGTACTCAACTGTACTGGTGGAGTGAGCTCTCGCCCACCCATACAAAACCTACACGTTCATTTACTTTGTGCAGCTTAAATCCCTTTCTATTGTCTTTCTAGTCTTGCCTTAGGATCAGTTTTAAGACCGACGCCTTTGCATACTTGTGTCTAAGGACCATCCCGTGCTTGCACGACGACGTTAACTCATACTTTTGCCTTAGACCCTTCTCGTGCCAATAACGTTAACCTATCAAGTCGTGTTTGCCTTACGGCCATAATCAGAGACGCAACTACACGAAGGACTCCATTTCCTTGCCTCTAGACCTTTCTCGTGCTTGTATTGTCGACGCACCGACTTATACTTGTCTTTCATGCCAAACTCTGGGACGTAACGACTCGATCGTGCCATGAACTCGATTCGTGCCTCAATATCTCCGAGGCAGTGCCTCCTTGTTTAGTCTTGCCTATACTTGTGTTGTGATAACGTGGCCGTGCCTCATATTTCGAGGTCGTGCCAGCGACCATTCTAGCTTCACACAACTTGCCCTACAGCCCTTCTCGACTTAACTCGCAACAGCTCAAGCCTAACTCATGCAACTCTATGCCAACAACTTAACGCTCGACGCCACATCTCGTGCCGAAGCACGCCGCCTTCGTTATAGCCAAATCTTAGGTCCAGACATTGTGTCTTCTAACTGCATACACATTCAACTCAACTCAATCCAAAAGCACACACACGGATTGCCGCCCGTGCCGACACATCTATATGAAAGGTTACTGGCATTAACTAGCCATCGTGGACATAGCCTGGCAAACGGGATCCTTGCACCGCAAGTAGCGATCTCCGATGCAAGTCTCCGTACTACCAATTGCCTATTACCCAGCTCGGCTATAATCTGTTCTTCCTAGGCCGGATCGATCCCTGGCCCAAGGCTTCCGATCCGAAGAACCATCGCCTTTGTCGACAAGTTGTCCATGACCACGCGCCTACGCTAACTTCTAGACTTAACGTAAATGCATGGTCCATCATCATCACTTAGTTCCTTTACTTTACTCTTTCCACTTTTTCATACTTCATTCGCAGAGCCCAAACCAGGGTTGCCTCGGCGACTGAACCACAGTCCCGACATATTTCCTCTCGGCGACTAACCATCGCTTAGACTTAACATTTCTTTTAAACTCAGGGAACGGCTACTGCATAGCCTTCCAACTTAACTTGAGCATAACGTGTTTCCTTAAGTATCGACCGACCGTGGCTAACTTTCCACTGAACCAACCGTGGCTCGTGCCCTAAACCGACTCGTGTTCTACGCAACGCTATCGCCCAAGTCATACTTCATGTGACGGGCCTTGGGATCGTGGGACTATTTAACTTGACAACCGCAGAATGAGCGGGACAGCATTTAGAATGACTTAGGTCGACCGGCATAACTTTGCCTCACTTACTCAAGCCTACAACTTAACCTGAGGGACGAGCAAAGGCTATGCCAAGTCTTGCATTTCGGAAACGTGCATGCTTTATCGAGCATTACGCGGACGACGCCTATGACTTAGGCAAGTTTATAGTTTTGTGTCGAAGACCAACTTTCCTTCTCCCAAGCCACGGGACAAAGGACCGAGTGTCATTTTCAAAGCACGCCGTGCACCAACTCTAAGCCGACCGTGGAACTTTTCCATGTTCTAACTCATTTCGACCCATCGGGATTATTCCCTTAGCTATGTGGATTCGTCTCTTTTATTATTAAGCCTACTTGTGCAAGTTGAAAACACGATTTATTATGTGAAGGCAAAGATGAGGCAAGTTCACCGAAACTACCCCACCTGAGCGAGCGGTCGTCTTGACCGAGCGAGCCTTCGAGCAGCCGTTGCAGGCTAAGTTCCAACGCCGTCGGCGTTTCGATTCCTCCGATTGACTTTGCGGGACGAGACACTACACTTATCTCTAAGTGTGGGGGTAAGGTAGAGAAATGTGAAGTTTGTGCTCAAACGAAGATCACAAGGAAACCCTTTCTCGGGTTAATCGAAGTACAGATCTTCTGGAGTTGGTACACTCTGATATCTGTGACTTCAAACAGTTCTCTACAAAGGCCGGGATGAAGTACTTCATAACCTTCATCGATGACTTCTCAAAGTATGCGTTCGTCTACTTGCTGAAGGCTAAAAACGAAGCATTCGAGAAGTTCAAGGAGTTCAGAGCCGAAGCTGAGCGGCAGAGTGGACAACAACTCAAAAGAATAAGAAGTGATCGAGGTGGGGAGTACATGTCTCATGAATTCGCATCGTTCTACAAAGAACATGGAATTGTCAATGAGACTACGGCACCGTACTCTCCTCAATCAAACGGAGTAGCAGAGAGGAAGAACAGAACGTTAACAGAAATGATTAACTCAATGTTGTTGACTGATGGCCTTCCTAAGTGCTACTGGGGAGAAGCTGCATTGACGGCCACTTTTATTTTAAATAGAGTGCCTCATGCAACTTCAGACGTTACTCCTCATGAACTCTGGTTCAAGGTCAGACCTAACTTGAATGTCATTCGAGTGTGGGGTGTCTGGCATATGTCAAGCTTCCAGATCTGAAGATTCAGAAGCTTGGGACAAGGACTACTAAGACGATCTTCTTGGGGTATGCCGAGAAGAGTGATGCTCGGAGATTTCTTGATATTGAGTCAAATCATATCATTGAATCTCGCGACGCAGAATATTTTGAAGATAAATTTGCAAAGCACAAGAATATTATTCTTGAGGATGTACCGGAGAACATTGAGGGTGCGCAGGAAACTGAAGTCTTCAATGAAGATGTGGTCCAAGAAGATGTTGTTGAAACAACGATTGAACCAGAACAAGTTGAGCCGTCAGCTAAGCGTATGAGGAAAGCCGAACGACTTCGGAAGTGATTTTGTCACCTATCATGTGGAAGCAGATCCGCTTACCTATGATGAGACGATGAAGACCAGAGACGCGGTTTTCTAGAAGAGGCGATTGACAATGAAATTGATTCTATCACCTCAAATAACACTTGGGTGTTGGTTGATCTTCCTGAAGGAGCGAAACCCATCGGATGAAAATGGATCTTAAGAAGAAGATGAAAGCGACGGAACTATTGACAAGTTCAAGGCTAGGTTGGTAGCCAAGGGGTTTTCTCAGAAGCAGGGAATTGACTACTTTGACACGTATGCTCCAGTAGCCCGGATGACCACCATCAGAGTGTTGATTGCTTTTGCAGCAATATATAAGATGGTGATACATCATATGGATGTGAAAACGGCTTTCCTAAATGGCGAGCTGACCGAAGAGATATACATGCAACAGCCAGAGGGATTTGTCGTCAAGGATCTTGAAGACAAAGTCTGCAAGTTGGTAAAATCTTTGTACGGTCTTAAACAGGCTCCCAAGATGTGACATGAAAAAATTGACAAAGTTATAAGGTCAAATAACTACATGGTCAGCGAGACGGACAAGTGTGCTTACACGAAGTTCGCTGATGGAAGAGGTGTGATCGTTGTCTGTACGTGGACAACATGCTTATCCTAGGTACGGATATGAGCTGCGTCACGGAGACAAAGAAATTCATCTCGAGCAAGTTCAGTATGAAGGACTTGGGGGAAGCTGATGTGATCTTAGGGATCAAGATCATCCGGACAGACACTGGACTAGCGTTGTCGCAGTCTCATTATATTGAGAAAATGATCACTCGTTATGGGTATCGGGATCTTCCAGGGATCGATACGCCGTACAGGTGTGATCTGAAGTTGAAGCCTAATTCAGGAGAAAGTATCAGGCAGCTGGAGTATGCAAGCGTAATCGGAAGTTTGATGTATGCTACTACTGCCACAAGGCCTGACATAGCTTTCGCCGTGGGAATGCTGAGTCGTTTCACGAGCAACCCAGGTGTTGAACACTGGAAAGCTGTGAAACGGGTTATGAGATATTTCAAGAAAACTCAAACATATGCACTGTACTAGAGCGAGATCCGCCGGTAGTGGAAGACTTCAATGATGCCAGCTGGTGCTCAGAGGTGGAGAGCGAAAGGTCCGCAGGTGTATTCATTTTCACAATGGGTGGAGCTGCTATATCGTGGAAGTCGAAGAAGCAGACTATACTCTCGCGGTCATCCATGGAATCTGAGTTCTTTGCACTTGATACCGCAGACCGAGGAAGCAGAATGGCTTCGGGAGCTCATGTATGATCTTCCAGTGGTTGGGGCACAAATACCGGCGATACCGATATACTGCGACAACCAGGCGACTACGACGGGTAGCATCAAATGACCTCTTCAACGGGAAGAAGAGGACTGTGCGGTTGAAGAACAAGGCAGTACACGATCTTATCAAGAGAGGTGTTATTGCAGTGATTGATGTTCGGAGTCAGGAGAACTGGCGGATCATTCACCAAGGGCCTCAAGCGCCAGCTGGTCGATGACATAGCTTGTAAAATGGGTTTGAAGGCATTCTGATATTGTATTATTGTATTCCTACCATAAAGTTTATGCTAATAGTTCAAAGAAAAATCTACTAGACATCTAGCTTTTGGTTCAAGGGAGGACCACTAATCGGAAGAATATCAGAAACGGTGGGTACATGTTCTATTGGGCATGGAGAGATTACGGACCTATAACCACTGTTGTCTACTGTTGTTTTCTACGGAAAACGGATCCTGTGGGAAGGTTGGCTTAAATGCCTTAATGAGTTTCACAGGCAGAGTGAATGCCTGGTGTGCTTTACAGGAAGCACGGTAGAACAGCACTACAAGGAGTGAAACTCCATGCTACTGTGGGGTGACTCCACCATGAGGTTCCCAGGCATGGGGTAATGCCTCGGATTTGCTAGCCAAGTCACAACGGCATAGCACCGCAAATAGGCAGTTAGCCTAATGATGTATGTTAAAATAAAGAGGGGTGTAGTCAGCACTACAAAGAGGAGTTCCTCATGTTACAGTGGCACGATACCACGATGAGGTACCCGGTTAGGGATAAAGCCTCGGCCTTGCAAGCCATGTCGTTGCAGTGTAACACCGCAAGGGAGCCTAAGGCTTCATGCTAGGTAGTTTGGCACTACAAAGAGGCGGTGGCCTCATGCTATAGTAGTATGACACTACGATCAGGTTCCCGTTACGGGATAAGGCCTCGGCTTTAAGCCATGTCATAGCGGCGTAGCACCGCAAGGGAAGCGCAAAGCGCTTCATGTCATGTCTCTTTATAATGAACTCACCTATAGTGTATGGACAAAAAGATATCAGATCGTCTCTTGAGGGTAAACTTGTAGACGCTCAAAATTATACACCGAAACCAGGCTGGCACAGGGCCTTTAATGTGTAACCAGAAGCACATGTAACTACATTATGTGAGTGGAAAGAATTTCAGCTATGATGCAGAATTCAAGACTTAGTCCATTCTTGTATTATAGTCTGTTGTTTGACCTATGCGGGAAGATTCAAGTCGTCAGCGACATCTCTCCTAATGCATGATGGACAGTTACTGGGAAAAAATTATACCCATATATAGAGATATGTGGGAGATTGTTGGATTTTGGCCTTTGTATTAGAAATTTTAGTCCCACATCAGCTAGGCCAAAGGAGTTGTATCTCTATATATTAGATATGCTAGTTTAGAGATGCACATGTGGTGTGGAGGTGCACATGGGTGTGCCATGTGGGATTATTTTTCTAATGGAAAAAAGGCTAAATAAACAATTGAAAGCATTCATGCTTTTTTGCTCTTGGAAAATTTATTTCCATGGGAGCCAAGCCCCGTAGGGGCTTAGCGACTCGGACTCGGACTCGGACACGGACTCGGGCTCGGGCTCATGAGACATAATGTGGCGTTTTGTTGGCGCACTTTGTACTTAGCACGTCAGCATCGTCGTTAGGCGCATAGTGCGCTTTAGTTGCGCTCGTTGCGCGAGCCACTTGCGCGGCCAAGTTGCGTGCCACATTGCGCGACCAGGGTACGCGCTAGGTTGCGCGCAAGCTGTGCGCAGGTTGCGCACAGGTTGCGTCCAGGTTGCGCAAGTGGCGCAATGTGCGCGTTGTGCGTGTGGCGCAAGGTGTGCAAGGCACGCAAGGCGTGTGGCGTAGTGTGGCGCAAGTGGCTCTGTGCGCAAGGTGCAAGGCGCGCGGGTTGCTAGAGTGGCGCAACTTGCTTCAGATCGTGCCTGTGCATAATCTAAGCGGTTACTGCACGTTCGGAGTAGTTATTACCACGTCCTGAATGTTGTGCTAACCGGACAGTTGCTACTCGGGCCTATAAAATGTCTCTTCTCTCTCACAGACAGTAGAATACAGAACATATTCAGAGAGTTACGAAAGTTTACAAGTGTTTCTTAACACAAGTAAACAGAGCCTGTCAGAGAGAAGAGAAGTTTTGCACCAGCGTTGCTTTTGCACGGGAGTCCGCGTACGATCCGAGGAGTCAGAAGGGCCATCTTCCATCTTTCGCCTGTCATCTTCTTCGCTGCTGTGATTACGAAATCTTCTTAGATTCTCGTATCATATGCTGCTGTGGATTACGAAATCTTTTTAGATTCTCGTAATATAATAACGAGATCTTCGTTATACTTGCGCAACCTTCCTAGAAGTGTTGCGTTGGAACATTGTTCTTACAATTGTTTTATTTTCTCAGTTTTCCATCGAAAAAATTGTGTGCCGGCAATAACATTCCCCACCTAACCTAAGCACGAGCACACCATAACCACGAGGCACAGTAATTGTAACTGGCATGTGATCAACATTAAGAAAAATTAAACAGATTTTCTATTGTTGTTGCTGAATGTTTAACAAATAAAAGAAAACTAAGATTCACTAACAATTTATTCCCTTCCTAATTTACCTGAACAACTAAGAAGCATGAAAAGTGAGCCTTTCAACGACACCTAAATAACACTGGTTTGTTTTGACGATAATTTTTGTTCCTTAACTATTTGACACATTCGAAGATAATAGAAGACTATTTTAGTGTCAAAGAGAAACAATTACAAACTCCTCAAAGTTGTATTGGAATTCATGAGTCCAACTATAAAGTTCAACATATATATATATATATATATATATATTATATTATATAATATATGCAAATTTAATCATCCGACTCCTGCATGCAGCTTATGCATGACAATGAGAAACAAGGAGAGGGCAATAATTGGCAAGCAAGAATACTCGAAGGCACTTTTCTCACCAATGCATCATAGAGATAAATGTGGAAGTAGAGAATTAGTTCTTGTACCTCAAATATATTATTTCCTAAATTTTATATAATGTGTGTCCATATATATCGATATAAGGTTCATATACAGATAAAAGCACACGTACAGAGTCTCCTACCAGTGAAGACCATAGCTGGATGACTGCATAAGTGGATGCGCAAAATATGCACCTAGCGTCAGTGCCGTGATAGTGAGATAAGGTAGACGAATAAATTCCTTGTAGTAATCTTTAGGGAGCTTTTGGCGCCCATCGATAATTGCTGCAAAAGGAACTACACTCGTCCTGCTCTTAAGCGATTCAAAAGCTTCACCATAACGTGTTTTCAGCCTCCGATCACCATTCCACACACCAAATAAATGGTGACCAATCAAACCAACTGAGGCTGCAGCCACCACTGAGTTACCGATCCAAAGGGTGTGAGCTAAGCACCAGATCACCTGGCCAACCATCTGATAGAAATGGCAGGACGACCACAATTAGCTTGTCAGTCTAAACCACCCTTGCAACATAATTTTCTGAAAAATGCTAACCTGTGGATGTCTGGTAATTCTCATGACTCCAGTTTCCCACAAATGCATTTTTGGCTTATCAACTGCTGCAACCTCCAAAAGATTGAAGGTAGATGGGTAGAGAAACAAGAAAGAGATGAAGGATGAGGCCCAGACAAGCTCATGAAGTCCAGGGACTCCCTGGAGTTGCCACATTTGTATTCCATCATACCGGTGGTTAATGAAGTACACCTGAAAAAAAAATGATCCATAGGAGTTAAAAGGATAAGGGACAAAGTTGTAATGATACATATTTGGATGTCCTATAATATAGAAATCCCTAAGTTGGAAAGTGAGTCAAAGTTATATAGAGCAACTTACTACAGTACTGACAGCTAAAGGAAGTGAGATGCCAGCAAAAAGAACACGGAAAGCCCGCTCACCAAGTAGTTTCTCGCCTACATCTCGGAGACTTGCCATACCACTATGCACGACGGCAAATATGAAAATAAGAATCAGCATTGATATCTGCAAAAGAAAGTCAAAATAACCAGAATTAGGATCGCCGAACCAAATTAAAATAGGTAAGAGAAATACCTCTAAGAACCCAACAAGAAGCCCAAAGGTGGGTAGACTTCTATTCTTTGGGTAAGCAAGAAATTGGTTACTAAAGGCATTTAAAAGCATTCATTAGACTAATAGGAATGTCAGGTCCAAAAATATTGACATGTCCCAAGAATTCTGAAGGAAAATAGCATCAAGGCTTCAGCATACGGATTTTAACATAATATTTGCCACACACAAAATTAAATAACTGGTGTAAAGGCTACAGCATATCTATTCAAGTAACTTCAACTTTGAGAGGGCAAGCATACATGGAAGAAGACACATTTATCACAGTACATATTAGTTACACAGTAAAAATAAAATAGAATATTACAGAGTACATAAGAAAAACAATAATCTTAGTTTAATAGGCAAGCTAGAGTGGTGTATCTAGCTATATGCAAAAGTGTTCGAGGCTGCGTTTCCTTAATCCTTGAGCTTAAAGTTGAATATACATAAAAGAAAGCTTCAAGAAGGGTTTATATCAAGGTTTACGAAATCTGCCGATGCCAAATATATAGGCCTATCCTATTGAAATTGGGAGGTCAACGAATCTCAGTAAGAACCATGATTCGGTGGTTCTTAATTGGGAGCTCGTTATTCCAGCGACGAGAGCTCGTTTCCTCGGCGATGGGAGCACATTTCTCCGACGATATGAGCACTTCCCATAACAAGACCATAATTTTAAAAAGGGGCTGGAAAGAAAGTTGAAGAATTCTTAATACACATTCATCAACGTAACAAGAAACTAAGGATAATTTACCTTGACATCATAAAAAAATCATGCGAAAAACATCATGCGAATCATCTTCTGTAACTTTGAACTAAACTTTAAATTCTAATAAATATTAACATATCCACAAATTTTAATAACAATAATTAATAAATATAAAAAATTATTAGCGCGCGCTTCCATCATGTTCCCAACTTTAGACTCTTCTATGTAGTCGTGCTCCCCCGCTTCCGCCCCTGCTTCTGGCTTCTAAGGGCCAAACAGATCTGAAACTGTGCCATAAGATTGGTATCAGCCAATACCTACAACATTTGGCTAATATTAAAAGTATTGATCAATTTCATGTCCACTATGGTCCAAGACCAGTCAAAATAGGAACCTGTCCAGACTGAAACATACCATATTATTTTGATTGTGGCAGAAAACAGAACATCCCTAAACAAGGTTGAGATTTGGCACTTCTTTAAAATTTTGTTGAAAATGCTTAAGATATGTACTTAGTTTTACTTTCATTTCCATGCTTTAAGATAGAAAGTTTTTTTGAGCCTATATGAGTTGCCTATTAACTTAGTTATAACGATAAAATATACAGTTATTTACCAAACCAACATATGTTTAGAGTATTTCCTTTCGAGATTTGAAGGTACACTTAGTCAACTGGCCCCTAAGGTCTTGAACCCATGACTTCCACTTAGCCAGCCCCATGGCTCTCCCATCTTTCATGAAATTCTGTATACATTTCTTAAATTTTGAAAAAGTAATGACATTTTTAAATGTTTATCTGAAGCACCAAACTAGACATTCCGATCCGAAACCACCAAAACTGCCAATAATGACACTCTTAGAGAGGGTTCGATGTTGATACTGATCCTGCGGTTTGAACCTTAAGCGTACACGTTAATGTTCTTATTGCCTAGGATAACAATGTGGACATATCCACTATAATTCGAGCATTATCAAAAAGATAATTGATCTGAATGACAACATAAATGCATATCTAGCGCAAGATAGAATATTTACATATGACAGACTAATTTTCAACATATACAGGAACTATGACTTAATGTATCTCACTTTACAATGAGATGCATCCTAATTGTACATCATTACTATTCCATAAACCATGATGGAAAAATCCCTTTATCATGTAATAATCAAGGTTCACAATATCGGTATCGGAATCGGTATCGGACTATTCCTATGAGTATTGGTATCGGCGATATCGGTAGTATCGGCGGTATCGTATCGGAGTATCGGACTTTGGTATCGGAAAACAAATAATTATTAATAAATTATTTACATTTAAAAACATATATTTTATACATTTAGTCATAATTTTAAGTATTTCAGCGTTATTTCTTAGTAGTTTTGAAATTATATGAAATAGTAGTCACCCTTACCGATTGGTTTTGCCGAATTGACCGGAACAAAGACCCCCAATGTCGGTATCGGTCAATATTTGGTATCGGTCGGTATCGGATCGGAACATGCCAAACCGTATCGGTATCGGCCGTATCGGATCGGTATCGGCCGATACTTTAAACCATGGTAATAATCTTTTATTTGAAAATGGAAATTTCATATATTAAGTTTTGCAATTCAATCAAAGAATTGGGAGAGAAATTCTGTGCAAGTAAAATATTTGTGGATAGGTGCAGAACTGTGTGACACATAGGAAATCAGGAATGGTGGTTTCCAATCTCTAATTTTGGAACTGCTTCATGATATACGTGTCCTTCCAATTAGACTGCCAAAGACGATTTTGTTTAGACTTTTCTATGCATGAGTTTCATATAATGGAACAGTGCTTATAAGTATCATCTCCAACATGCTGGCCAAGAATAAGGTCCCACCTTGAGCATAAGGGCTTATTAAATCCTATACGCAGGCTATTCCACACAAAATGAACAAAGAAAAGCTTGCTATTTTACGTACATAGTTCTTCATTGTGCACATTTCACTCATGTAGAGTGGCATGTCTTACTATTGTCATAAGATTGTCCTTTCAATTATCAGTTGAAAAATATTGATCCTAGGTAACAGAAACATACATTCTTAAGTATCTCGCGGCCATCAAAGAAATATTATCTCTTGTTAGTTATGCTCTGGTTATCCTCGCTAATTTTAGATCCTTAATATTACTTTTCCACACCTTTAACATAGAAATCAATAGATCAGTAGCATATATAACTAATACAAACTCATTGAGAAGCACATTCCATATCCTGCACATATACATAGTAAGCATATCAATAACTAGTGTAAGAGGGAAGGACTTAATACTGTGATACAAGTCTAGGGCAATAGTAAATATATAAGAATAACCTCAGAATTTTCATCCTAGCATCCTACATGTCCGGAATCACCTCCATATAACCACTATAGACTTGTAAAGTATCTAAAACCACCGCCGCCTCGGTCTTTCCTAAATCAATCCAAACAATGCCTTAGATTTATTTTCTTCCCCATAAGTCTCTAAATTAAAAGTCTTTGTACGTAAATAGCGTGTACCATCTTCTGACCCTCTACCATAAACATAATTGATTATCTCAGCACAATGGTTACTTTATTTATGTTTTGCCATAACTCGCTCACATAGAATCATAGTGAGGCTCATAAACTAATTCCATGATGGATTCTACAACATTTCATATCTTCCTTATTTTTGTAAATAATAATTAAATGCTTATCCTCCATTCATTTGGAAATTTCTTATTTCCACTATTTGGTTGGAAAAGAAAGATCCCCAGATTTCACTAGGAATATAATAAGATCCTAGTCTTTCGCTGCCTTCAATTTTGTTAAAACATCTGTAAGTGATGAAACACTAATCTGAAGACATGATACGGATATGGACACCATGTCCCCGTGTCATGCAACATAGACCTCGACAAACTTGGACAGCAAGAGCACTGATGCTTTAACTTCTTCAATATCACAATTAGCATTATCCCATTGGATACAGCATTTCCTACAGTTTCCTAGTTTGTTGAATAATTCATCAGCAAGATTAAGTGAATAATTCATGAAATTCCATTGTGCATAACTCCATATGTAACTAAACCCCAAGTATCAATCTCATCTCTATATCTTGCCTTGGTTAGCACATTGAAGGAAAAGATGTGGATATCAACCAAGGGATAGGCTCAAATGGATACATATCCATTCAGAACCTCATCCTCGTTAAAATTATTGAGCACCATATGTAGTATCTACAATGTTAATCATCCTTAAATTACATAACTGTAGCAACTTGCCTAATACTTGTTACAAAAATTATAATCCTTCAATCTTGGTTTAAGGATAACCTTCCCATTTTCCAGCATTTTGAGGCAAGAATGCAAGAGGAACTAATATTGACTCTAAGGTGTCAAGCTTATATATGCTCATGGTTTCATCCACTCCACACCTAAACTAACAACCAACGATTACAAGATGAGATAATCACGACATTGGCAAATCTCTAAGCATCAAAATCCAGACAGTTCTTGGCACTTATCAGTGGAGATGAGTATGGAGTAAACTGGTCATGCAATACTTTGCAATAACACCTTCACTGACACACTACATTCAAATCATGTGCTCATACGCTATAATTTCTATGGGTAGTTGGATACCAATATATATGAAATAATTTTTCCAGATATAGAAATGGACTGCAAGCATTAGTTTGATGGATTCAAATACCAACTTGTTCCAACTATGACTCAAAGGGGATTGCCAATGTGCGAAAATTTAGAACTACATACAAATTGATGGATCTGGTCAATTTTAATTTACACTCTGTTGAGAACTAATAAGGGACTTAGTCTCACATTGGAAAATGTAGTATGAAGAGGAGCTAGACTCCCTATAAGTAGTGGAGTAGCCAATCAATAAAATATACAACAATTATTCTCTACATGGTATCAGAGCCATAACCACAAAAAAAAAAAAATTCTATCCTTTCCCCAACCCGGCAAACCCACCCCCCCACCCGGCCGCCGAAACCCCCCCCCCCCCCCCCCCCCGCTGCCCCCGGCAGTTCCCCCCGCCCCCCCCCCCCCCCCCCCCGACTCCCCCCCGCCTCGCCCGATGCCCCCCATGCTGCCGCCGACGACCCCCCCCCCCCCCCCCCCCCCCCGCCGTCGAACCCCCCCTGCTGCTGCCCCCCCTCTTCCGACCCCAACTGTTGCCGACCCCCCCCCCTTTTTTCAAAACGAAAAAAGCCCTAATTTGAGAGAGAGATTATGTAGGCGGTTATTCGAAGACGGATGGACGTCAAATGCTTTATTTGCACCATCTGTTCCTAGAGTACGCCCTCCGAAATTACAAAATGCTTTATTTTGTTTTTTCCGTTCTCAATCTGCAAAATTAGGATCTACATGCGCACGCCGGTGTTGGCCACGTTAACAGCGCATTCGTAAGGTCTCTGTTGAAGACTTTACATAAAGCCGACGACAACGAAACCGACGAAACCGACGACGAAGCCGACGACGACGAATCACAGTTGAAGGCGCCATGGATTCGATCAGTGGTAAACTGACAGCAGAAGAGATGAAGGCCTTGGTTGATGATATTTTATCAAAGAGATTAACTGAGGCAACCCCACGTGTGATCCATACTGATGTGGATCCGTCACCCTACAAAATGGGAAAGCTGGACAAGCTGGAGACGAAGTTGGAAGGAACGTCCAACTACTTGAAATGGTCACGGCAGGCAATGCGGACGTTGAAGGGACGAGGCTTGGTTGGCTACGTCAATGGCTAAACCAAGACGCTAGATGATCCCTCCTCAAAGGAGTTTGCTATTTGGGAAATTGTCAACAATGTTGTGGCTGGATGGTTGACAGCGTCCTTGACCGACCAGGTGTCGGACAATGTAGAGGCAATGGAGGCTGCTGCTGATATATGGCGGACTTTGAAGGATATGTACTCAGGCTCAGGCAATCCTATGCGGATCTTCCAACTGCAGGATGAACTTGATAGGGTGGCCCAGGACGACCGTACCATCTCTGAGTATGCAGCACTGTTGAAGAAGTACTGGTCTGATCTGGATCACTATGATCCTCTTGGGATGGAAGATGCACAAGTCGAACCAGCATTTGCGAAACATTTCCAAAAGTTCTTGGATTATATTTTGCGACAACGGATGATGAAATTCTTCAAGGATCTTAACCCTGTGTTTGAGCATAGAAGAAATGTACTCCTAGCACAGCCCATGCTTCCCACCTTAGAAGAAGCCATAGTTGCCATGGCACAAGAAGAGGCTCGATTGAAATTGATGCCCAACAAGGACTATTTTCAGGAGGAGCAAGCCGCTGTTGACAAGTCTGCCCTTGCTGCCTTCAATCAACCTCCCTCTGTTGCCGGTGTTTGCCACAACTATGGTAACTCAGGGCATTACATCAGATTTTGTCTAAAACTCTTGCAAAATCAGTCGAGTGATCGTGGACGGGACCGCGGAGGACGTCGAGGTGGTAGAGGCGGTTATGCTGGTAGAAGGAAAAATTATTCTGGAGGACACAAAGCTAATCTGGCGGAGGAAGGGGGAGAAAATCACCTGCCTGAGTTAACCCCTCTTGAGAAGTTCCTCGCGAGGTTACGCAGCACGAAGCTGGGTTCGAACGGCAGTCATGGGGCGTCATCTACCTCAGGGGATCATATCACTTGCTTTGTCCAAACCAGCACAGGTATTCCTGCACGTGCTCTTGCAGCTGCTGTCCACCAACCAGGTTGGATTATGGACTCTGGGGCATCTCGCCATGGCACGGGGTCCCGCGGTGAGTTCCATGACTATACTCATCTACCGACGCCGGAGAGCATTCAGACTGCTGATGGTAACTCCAGCCCTGTCATGGGTAAAGGCACTGCCGCATGCACCCCTTCTCTTACTCTCACCAATGTCTTACATGCTCCGTCTTTTCCTGTCAATCTTCTTTCTATTAGTGTCATTATTCTTGATCTTAACTGTACTGTTTTCTTTGACATTCCTACGGTGACTTTTCAGGAGAAGGAGACAGGACGACGACTCGGGACTGGCACATGGCATAAAGGGTTGTGGTACTTGGATAGGACTGGACTGGACAAAGCATTGGCATCTCTGGTAGCAGACACACCACCGGAAGATTCATGGCGCAGTGTAGAAGATGAATTGCTACTCCACCTCCAGCGTGTCGGTTATTCTTCTTTTAAAATTATTAGTCGAATGTATCCGTCCTTATACCAAAGGGCTAATAAAGAGAAGTTATTTTGTAATGCATGTGAGTTGGGTAAACATACCAGAAGTACGTATGTGAGTTCAGGAAGTAGAAGTTCAGCTGCATTTGATATGATACATTCGGACGTATGGGATCCTTGTCCTACAACCGGTATTAACGGTTTTCGATGGTTCGTCACTTTTATTGATTGTTATACTCGCGTGACATGGGTCTACCTTATGAAGAATAAAAGTGACATCTTTGAGGCGTTTCGAGACTTTCATCGCCGGGTAGAAACACAATATGGCACTAAAATTAAGTTCTTACGGTCTGACAATGGGACGGAGTATACAAATAAGAAGGTTGCTGAGTATTTATCCAATCATGGAATACTATACCAAACTTCATGTGCCTATACACCGACACAAAATGGTGTGGCTTAACGGAAGAACAGACCTGCTGGAGGTCGCACGGACGATGATGCTGGCTATGAATGTCCCAAAACACTTATGGGAGCAGGCGGTGTTAACGGCCTCTTATCTCATCAACAGAATGCCATCTCAGGTATTGGACTGGAAGACACCGTTGGAGATGCTTACTGGTACAACCACGTACACTGTTCCACCGAAAGTATTTGGGTGTGTATGTTTTGTCCAAGATAATAGGCCAGGAGTTGGCAAACTGGATCCTAGAGCGGTTAAATGTGTCTTTGTCGGGTACACGGCAACTCAGAAGGGATACACATGTTGGAGCCCAGTTGAACGGAAGATGTTTGTAAGCATAGACGTTACATTCAGAGAACTGGAACCATATTATGGTTCGGACGACGGTTCACCGTTTGGTGACACCTAACACAGAGGGTGTTAGATGTGAGGGGAAGAAAATAAGCCCATCTGTGGTGGTCGGATCGGTCCCATGTCCGGTCGTAAAAAACTAGACGAAAGGGGGAGAAAGCAGTGACTCCGATACAGAAGATGAAGAAGATACATATGTTAAACAGGGGGAGCAGCAGACAATGGAAAAGGAGCTCCAAGTCTACATAAGGAGACAGCAGAAGTCCAGTACTGTGCATGTACCGTGCCCTGTGCCTACTGTACCAAGTCCCTCGTCTACTCCTGCTCCAACTCTTGAAGATGTTGTCCCCGCACTGAATCAGATTTCAATCTGATTCTGATGCGGATCTCTCTGACTCTGATGGTATGATCTCTCCACCACCTATTGCTCCCTTAAGGAGATCTTCTCACATCAATGCGGGTAAGGCTCCTAGTCATTTTGATGATTATGAACATGATATTGCCAACTACCTGTCTTATTCTAACATTTCATCGAATTATCGAGCCTTCATTGCATCATTAGACTCTACTTCGTTGTCCAAGTGTTGGCAGGAAGCAAAGAAAGATCCAAAGTGGAAAGCTGCAATGATGGAAGAACTTGGGGCACTGGAAAAAAATAAGACGTGGAAGCTGGTTCCATTACCCAAAGGGAAGAAAACAGTGGGATGCAAATGGGTGTACACAGTAAAGGAGACGTCAGAAGGAAAACTAGAATAATACAAGGCAAGGTTGATTGCAAAAGGATACACACAATCATATGACATCGACTATGATGAGACGTTTACTCCAGTAGCGAAAATGAGCACCGTAAGAACTCAGGTCTCCTTTGCAGCAAACTATGGGTGGAAGCTATACCAATTAGATGTGAAGAATGCCTTTCTCCATGGGGACCTACAAGAAGAAGTGTACATGGAACTTCCGCCAGGGTGCTACGCTACAGAATCAGACGGAGGGACGTCGCATGGAAAAGTGTACAAACTAAAGAAGTCGCTATATGGACTCAAGCAATCTCCTCGAGCCTGGTTTGACAGATTCAGAAAGGCTGTTACAGGCATGGGATACCATCAAGCAAATGCAGATCATACGGTCTTTCTTCAGCATGCAAGAGGCCACATCACTATACTTGTTGTATACGTGGATGATATAGTAATCACGGGTAATGATAAAGTTGAGATCGCTAAGCTGAAGTCAAAACTCGCGAAGGAGTTTGAGGTGAAGGATTTAGGAGCGATGAGGTACTTTCTAGGTATCGAGGTGTGTGAAGGCGAATAAGGAATTGTTCTCTCACAGAAAAAATACGCACTAGATCTGCTGAAGGAGACGAGGATGCTGGGATGCAAAGCAGCACTCACTCCAATTGACCAGAAGTGCAAGTTGGGAGCAGAAGCAGGAGAGCCAGTTGATCGTGAAAGATATCAACGACTTGTAGGAAGATTGATTTATCTGGGGCACACTCGCCCTGATATCTTATTTGCGGTGAGTGTAGTAAGTCGCTACATGAATGATCCAAGAATGGATCATATGGATGCAGTGTTTCAGATCTTGAGATATCTGAAAGGGACGCCGGAAAAAGGGCTATGGTTCAAGAAGAATGGATGTATAGAAGTTGAGGGATACTGCGATGTAGACTGGACGAGCTGCATAGACGATAGAAGGTCTACCACGGGATATTGTGTCTTTGTAGGAGGAAACTTGGTCTCATGGAGAAGCAAAAAACAGTCAGTGGCAGCACGGTCTACAGCTGAAGCAGAATACGGAGCAATGGCTTTAGGAGTGTCGGAGTTGCTGTGGGTGAAAGCGTTGCTGACAGAGTTGAAGCTGGACAAGGGAGCACCGTTACGTCTTCTGAGCGATAGTCAAGCTGCAATAAGTATAGCTAACAATCCAGTTCAGTACGACAGAACGAAGCACATCGAGATCAATCGATTCTTCACCAAAGAGAAGCTGGAACAAGGGATACTGAAGATTAATCATGTTCGCTCAGAAGAACAAGTGGCAGACTGTCTGACTAAGGGCCTTAGTTCATTAAGTCTGTCGAAGTTATGTAACAAGATGGAAATGATTAATATCTATCGCCCATCTTGAGGGGGAGTGTTGAAAACTAATAAGGGACTTAGTCCCACATTGGAAAATGTAGTATGAAGAGGAGCTAGACTCCCTATAAGTAGTGGAGTAGCCAATCAATAAAATATACAACAATTATTCTCTACACCTCCAC
Source organism: Iris pallida (assembly GCA_029216955.1). Lineage (NCBI taxonomy): Eukaryota > Viridiplantae > Streptophyta > Magnoliopsida > Asparagales > Iridaceae > Iris > Iris pallida. The sequence goes on along the minus strand of JANAVB010000798.1, from coordinate 1,640,441 downwards.
TCTTCAAGAAAACTTAAAATCCATTATTTTGAAATAAAGACACATTTTTCTTTTTACACTTATATTAAAGGAATTTAGCTAAAAATATCACCAGAAACCTCCAAAGTTTATCAAATTTCCCACAAATTTAACCTCCTTAATGTCCAAATCTCCAGATATAGCATTGGCAAATGCCTTTAAAACACCAACTTGATCGGAATGAAGTTTGAATATTTATGTATTGAAAGGGATCGCCATTTTGTAAAATTTATAATACTCGATGCAAATAGATTTTAAGGCTTTTAGCAATGGCTAAATTACAACTTGATACCCTCAACTATTTCAGTTTTTCCAACATGATACTCTCAACTTTGATTCGTACTAACTTAATACCATCTCTCAACTAATATTTTCAACTTGGTACCCTCCATCACTCTACAATTAAATTTTCTGTTAAAAAAAAAATCCTAAACTACCCCCCATCCATACCCCTGCTGCCCCTTCTCACTCCCACCCCTCCACCATCCCCCCCTTCCTCCCTTCCCCGACGGCAGCCATGCCCACCCACCTCGGCCTCCGCATCCACACGGGCCCCGCAGCGCGCCACCACCCCGCGACCTTGCCCCACGGCCTATACCCCACGACCACTTCGCGCGCCCTCTGCCGCCCCCGCCCTGCCGTAGTTGCCTGCTCCCTGCCGCGACTATCGCTGCCGCTGTGCCCCTCCCGCTCCCGTCGCACGTTCCCTGCCCTCGCCATGCGCTCCCCGACGCAGCTGCTACTGCAGAGAGAGAGAGAGAGAGAGAGAGGGGGGGAGGGGGGAGGGGAAAGGGAGGGTAATTTGGTCATTTTCTATTTCAGTTAACACTGTTAGGGTAGAGGGTATTAAGTTGGTGCGTATCAAAGTTGAGGATACTAAGTTGAACAATTCCAATCAACTTCCAATAGTTAAGAGAGATGCATGCGGCCCAAGTGGTCGGGAGTTCGAGTCTCAGTGGAGGCGAGTTCGCCACAAGTACCCATTGTTTCAATATATATATATATATATATATATATATATATATATATATATATATATATATATTGGAACCAGGTAAATTGTTTCTGGAATCGCTCTTTCTGGAATTCGAACTCCTGACCACTCGGGCCGGATGCATCTCTCTTAACCACTAGGCTAGAATATATATATATATATATATATATATATATATATATATATATATATATATATATATATATATATATATATATATAAGACATTCCAAAATTATCACCTCCTTGCTCTCCGTAAGTCCCGAAGCAGCATCTACGAACGCGGTCCCGTACCCCGTGGAGGGGCTGAGCCAGAGAGCGTCGAGCGCGAAGAGGACCGACCCCAAAATAGCAGTGAAGTAGATCCATGAAGACACCTTCTGCTCCCGCAGCTCGAACGCCGCCGAGTCCTCTCCCACCGGGACTTCCTCATCGGTGAGCTCCTCTTCTTCCGTTTTGGTCCCTCCGACCGACGTCCCTCTGGCGAGCGGGAACAATTTGGGGGAGAATTTGGTTGGGTTCGTCGGAAATTTAGGGTTTTGGAAGGGGAGCGGCGCGGAAACCCTAACCCTCGCCCTAGATTTGGGGGAGTGGCCTCGGATGAGGGGAGGGGTGGCGGAGAGGAAGAGGGAGGACGCCATCGGCAAATGAAGCGAGTGCGTTGTGGAGAGAGATTTTAGTGGGAATGTGTACACGTGGAGGGTTTCTTTTCTTTCGGTTTGTTTTTTTCCTTTATTAATTTGTATTTGGAGGGGGAATCTTTTAAATAGTGATGCTATGGAGGGAGATTTAACCGCTTCTGGGTAGGCAGTGATAGGTATCTGAATACGGTCAATTAGAAGGATGCCATATGGAATTCTTGTCTACACCATTTGGATTAATACCATAACGGATTTGCTTCTCAACCGATGTGTACAAATAAATTTTTATCTTCCATAATAATATGTGTTTCAATGATTATTTTAAAAAATTACACTCATAACTTATAGGATCCACATCTTTATAAAAAAGAAAATTGTTTGATACACAATAATTGAAGATAGCAGAACTGCTCCAACTGATTAGATGATCAACCTGTACAACGACCGCTTGTAGTAGTAATGAGGTGAGTTTCATAAGCATTCGCATGTCTATAGGCATCCGGGTATACAATGGATTGGAAGCGCTCGATAAAGATTTAGTGATAGGAAACTTTTGGGAGTTGTAGAAATTGGAGGTTATATTTTGACTTAGATTAGGATAAATTTTATTAGGATTCGTGGCTAATATTTATAGAACTACTAAACATGTTTATATATATATATATATATATATATATATATATATATATATATATATATATATATATATATATATATATTGGAAAAGGATAAATTGGAAAAAATATATATATATATTGGAAAAGGATAAATTTTATTCCAACTCAACATATAATCATACAATCATATACTCAGAGTGGGTGTCCCACTCATCAATTCTCCATAGATTTTACATCAAACTCAATATTATGGAGGATGCCTACAGGAGGGGTGATAAGCCCCTCGAAGATGCGTCGGTTTCATTCCCTCCATACATGCCAGACAACAGCAGCCAGTCGAACTCTAGCGGTCTTGAACCAGCCCTGCCCTATCACGACCCGCACCCAGTGTAGGGGCACGAGAAGTGGGTACGTCCAGCCTACGCCGTAGTGTCGGCGGTAGAATGCTGTCCTAGGTCACATATATCTAACAGTTATAAGGTACATTGCACAGTTATACTCTCCGAATGGAGGAATAATATAAGTACAATCTCAATCACAGCTAAGAAAGATGTACGATAAGATAGATAAGAATATCAACAGAATCCACAGATGAAATACGATAAAAGAGATCATCCAAAGTGTCTAAGATAAACATCTAACAAGATCCACAAATCCACATCATCATAATCTCTAGTACAATATCCAGATGAGATACAACTGAAATAAGAAACTAAACTATGGGAGTGTCGTCAGCAGGTAATGGATCCTGCTGGAAGTCCAAGTCACATGTGTCCTCTAGTGCTGTCCCGTAGTAAGTGGTGCAACATGCCTCATCCTCGTCCTATGTAATATTTTCAACAGGTCCAGTCGGGACATGAGCGAGCACAGTACATCTCAAGCAGTTCATAATATGACAGGATATATAAATATGTAATAGAGTAAGATACATGAAACGCTGGAAAATATATGAAATAAAAGAGATGACTGTAAAGAAATATATATTATAAGTAAAGAAACTAACACTAAACTAGTGATTTAAAGTACAAGATAGACATGTGAACGGCTTGAATTTGCACATGAGTAATCTAAGAGTTTGCACATGAGTATACTACTTTGGAATTGTTCACATGACCATTTATACTCCCCCGTACCCCAATCAAAACACAAAGATCCGGACAGGTTATGTTATTGCACATGATATCACATGAAGGCCTATAAAAGGGTGTACATGATTGTATACATGGGTGGCTCTGTGAACATGAGAGTATATGAATCACAAGAGTGCACATGAATGGTGAAAGCACCGGAGTACATGATGAAAGTGAAACGCACATGACATACTGTAACCCGATGCTCCCGAGGGGGATAACATCTCATGAAGGGATCCATATAGTACCAATCCGTGTTAACAACGTGAGAGCATCAAGTAAAGTAATCTAGAGCATAAATATAATTCCTATCAAGTATGAAACGGTCAGAGAATGTATTCACCTGATATTCTGAGTATCTGAAGTAAATATATTGTCTGAGGAGGGGTGTCTGACTCCTATTTAGAACAGCACAAGTCACAACATGTCCAAAATGGTAAAATAGAACACTACAATGCATTCTACATGATGTTTGGGTCAATTTAGGCTAAAGTCAACCTTTGGTCAACTCTAGTCAACTACACCAAACTAGGTCAAGTCCTAATACAGACAAGTCTCACTAAGCCTAACCATGTCTATCCTAGCATTCACATACCATCACAATGCTATACAAGCTATTAACATACAATTACCTATATATATATATTCAATACACATATTGCATACACTAGTATATGCAATCATCCCCTGGAAAAGGATGTATCGATACATCTGAAATCTGGACCATTGGATGTTGATCCAATGGTTCGGATTGAATAATAGAGTAGAAACATCATTTAATGCTAATTTTGACTTTTGACCTGTTGGTAACTTGCTTTAACAGGTCATTCTTCACTTTAATTTTTTCAATGAACACCCTAAATTAACTCATATTTACTCTCTCTTTCGTCCATCTAATTTAATATTTTGTGCATCAACAAATAAAAGTAATTTTTTTGGTTACAGGCCGTGGTGGTGGTGGTGGTGTTGGTGGTGGTGTTGGTGGTGGTGGTAGAAAGAGAAACGGAGATGAAGAAGGAAATAAGAATCGGTCCGGATCGCGTCGAACGTCGTCGAGCCCTCCTAGAACAACGAGGAGTACCAGCTGTGCCGAGAAGAATCGGTCCGGTTCGCGTCGGACGTCGTCGAGACCTCCTCGAATAAGAAGAAGTAACAGCGGCGTCGTTCTAATTTTACTGTCCATGCCATTGTCAGAAATTTTATTTTTTATCCAACAATTTAATATTTTGTTAATAAAGCTACATGTCATGGTGGTGGTGGTGAATTGAGGAAACCTGCTTCTGAGGTCGCGCGGATCATCTGCTCACATATTTTAAAAAAAATCTGTATTGATCGGACGAAATATTTTTTTTGCTTTTCTAATGATAATATTTTCGAAGAGAATTGTTTTTGGACGGAGAATGGCCATTCTCGTTGCGTTAAAGGAACGGAGAATGGCCATTCTCCGTTCCTTCAACATGGAGAATGACCATTCTCCTTGCTTTTAAAACGAAGAATGGCCATTCTCCGTTCTTTTCAAACAGAGAATGGTCATTCTCCGTTCTTTTAACACGGAGAATGGACACTCTCTGTGCTTTTAACAAAGTATGGTACATTTAGGACTGGAAATGTTCAAGTATCTCATATTTTTTTCACCAAATATTTACAGTATTTTTAATATCATTTACCAAAGTATATTCATTTAATATTAAATCATGTTCAAGAAAATCTGAATATTATTTTATCAGGCTTCCACTGTATGGCTGCACAAAATTTCTTGCGAGTGTTTAAATATAATTAACCTACTATCCAAGAAAATTTTTTTTACATTACATTATGCATTACACTGGCATCGAATTCATACTAATGGCATCGATGTACTGATGGCAATAACAAAGGATAAACAGGCAGGATTACAATTTTGCTTCAGCAATAACAAGGGATGAACACGCAGGATTACAATTTTGCTTCAACAAAAACAAGGGATGAACAGGCAGGATTATATTATGCATTACACTGGCATCAAATTCATACTGATGGCATCGATGTAATATTTTTTTACAGAAAGCAAAACACATTACAATCAAATAAAGTTTTAGTGATCCCAGGAATGCATCCGTAATGAGGCCATCTGTAAACCCTAGGAATGCACCAAGGACTCATAAAATCTATGAAGGGCATCTGCAAATTAAAGGAACACACCAAAATATCAATATCATCTGTGAAGGCCAACTACAAATCAAATAAACGCTTCAACCAAAAAATCATAATCAAATAAAGTATACTTCATTCCAAGTCCAATAAACTGCATAATCCACGTTACAGTAATCTGCCCAATCCACGTTAGTAATTCAACATAGAACCTGCATAATTCACAATACAATAATCCAAATAAATATCAGACCTACTCTAAATTCAAGACCATATTACATTTTCCAAACAAATTACGAACTATGTACTTAGTACAAGCGAAAAGTTTAGTCTTACAATATTTCAAACACAAAATTTAGTTTGACCGCCAAGACCAACAAATATTCAGAACCATATTACAATTCAAATATTATTTTCAAATTGAAATAAAAGCTTCAAAACTCAAAAGATGAACCTTCATTGCCATCTCCATCTTCTTTTTCTTCCTCAAAATATCCTTCACCTACACCTTGAAGGACGGAATAAGAAAAATTATAGTCAGTATGGACTCACTGTATATGTAGAAATGACATCCAGAAACATGAATAGAAGTATCAAAGTGATGGCTAGCATTAAAGTGTCAATGTGCACAGTGTGTATTTTTACATAAGAGTTTGGGCTAGCCCCATTTACCTTCTTTACGAGGAAAGGGAAATCTTATTCTTGGTCAGCAAATTCAACCTCTATCTGGTTAATCTTATCCAGAATCAATTTCTGGTTGTCAGATATAGTCTTCATCTCTTTGAAGACATTATCAAAGTTTGTAGCAACAAAATTGTATAGATCATCAACCCTGTCCTTAGTATTTTTGATTCCATAAGTTGATGGTTTTCTAGATGTTGATGGTTTGCTTGTAGCTGCTGCCCGTTTTCTAAACATTCGAGTAAAGGTTAGTTTTCTCATGGGACTTTGTTTTTAATATAAACATCCCCTGCTAAGCTTGGGACAGAATGTTTACTAGCCATCGAGCATACAAATCCTCCGAAAGGGAGAGTTGTCCTTGTAGTTAGTTTTTCCACGAGATGCATCATTCTACTGAACATGTAGGAACCTATATCCATCCTTTTTTCTTTCCCATATAATAAAGAAATTTAACTCTCTCGGGATGGATAGAAAACTCATGTCCAGTAGGGTTGAGTGTTTGAGATAGTAGACATGCAATAATTTATACAAAGTTTTTAATTGATCTTTGTATACATTTTGAGGGGTCTTGGCACCCACTGGTACACCTGTAATCTCATGAATTGCATCCCTCGTGGAAACATTATCAATATCTTTCATATCAAACTCAGGAACTGGATCAAATCCATAAAATCCGTTGATGACAGCAACGTATATCCTAATCAGTTTCCCTCTCAAAAACACCAGTTGTTGATCCTTTTCTTTTTTTTTAAATTTCAGTCGAAAGATTTGAGTAAAATTCTCTTACTATTGTTTGGAAGATTTTCTCAAGACAGGATTTGTTCAGTTTCTCCAATTGATAGAATTTTAATATATCCAGGAAAGCTTCGTCTTCGACATCATCCATCTTAATTGATCTTTCAGGCATAACAGCATTTTTTTTGAAATATTTATTGTAAATCTTCTTAGATTTAGAGTCTTTAAAATTTTTTACATCCTCTCCATTCAGGGACTTATTTGATGATTACTCTTCCTCTTCTGAAGAGGATTCAAAATCCTCAGAGTACGCTGATGACTCTGTATCCGTTGTCACCTTAGCCTTCGCTTGAGTACGCCTTCGATCTTCATAAGTTGAGTCTTCCGACGACTCTGTATCGAAGATAAATTTTTCGGTCTTTGTCGAGCAATGATTTTTTTAACTTTTTTTGCAGGTGGGCTTGGCTGTCGCCTCCGCTTTCATCGTCACTGTCGTCGTCGCTGTTTCCGCCTCTGCCCTTTTGGCCTCTGCCCTAGCAATCATAATTTGACTTTCGTCGCCCTTGCAAGTTCTGTCCTTCGGGCCTGTATCGTATCCCTTTGTGGATTTTTCCCCTTCAGAGACGGTCGTTGTTTCTTCGGCTGCATTTTGATAAGAAGAGGGTTTGGAAGAGGGTTTGGGAGAAGGAAGAGGGTTTGAGTGAAGAAGAGAGAAAATTCGACCGTCTTATATGACCTTGGAAAGTGGAAAAAATTAGAATAGTTTTGAGTCTTAAATTAAATTTATTACTATTATTACTAGTATAAGACGGTCGAATTTATTACTATTAAATTTTAAAAACTACTTGCCAAAATTAAATTTAGTACTATTATTATTAGTATATATCTATGTGAAATCACTACATAAACCTTTAGAATTTTGAGACCCTAATTTTAAAAACTACTTTCCAAAATTAAATTTATTACTATTATTATTAGTATATATCCACGTGTTCCGTATAAATTATTGAAAAATTTGGCACAAAAAATGTGGTGGAAACATGTTTAATTAACAAAATTTTACAACATATTTAAGAATGTAAAGTTTCTAATCTTAATATTTCCATTTTTTGAATGTTTGATTAAATTTTTGAATGTATTTTTTTTGCATTGAGCCGTTCTATACTCGTATTTTTGCCATCCCGATTTTTTTTTACGTTTGACGACTTGGTAACAAGACTATGTACTTGAAAAGAGTAAAATTGAAACACTCAAAGTTGTCCTCTAGTTTACTTTGTAATCATATTTAAGATGGATTTGATGGCAAGATTGATGCTGACAGCATAATCAATTTTATGACATAACAAGTCATTGATGAGGATATCGTCGTTGATATATGGATTTGACGTAACAAGATTTGTTAATCGAAAAATAGATAAAATAGTTAGTCGCTTGTAGCCGAAACTAAATTGAGTTAACAAAAATTATATTGCATTAAATTCCAGCTTCGTCGTCGGAACATTCTCCGGCGAAGGATACAAGAGGAGGACAAAAACTGTAAAAAATAAAAAAACAGAAAAATAAGAGGTCTAGCCCTCACTAGCCTTACGGAGGATTTTCGCAAAGTCCTGCAGGGTGCGCACACCCGCCCTATGGCACAGGCGGCGAAACCCTTCCCTCTTCTCCAGAGAATCCCGTTCCTCCGGAAGTGATCGGCAACAGGTCAAAGTTGGGCGTCGGATGAAGAGGTCGAGCGATGACCTCCGGTGACAACCCGCAGGAGGTCAGGAAGTCCGCAGCCTCTGCCAGCCAGTGATGGGCCGGAGGCGGCACAAAGGGTGCTCCATGCGGAGAGGCTCGACGACGACTGGAAGAAGACTCTGGCTATGGTTCCTAACCAGATGATCTTTTTGGAACCATGTTAAATGTACAACCTACTCAAATGAATGGGGACCCCTATGTATATATATACACGTTCCTAACCGACTCTTCTTATTCCTTATTGGAAGTTGCGGATATTCAATTTCTTATTCCTTATTGGAAGTTGGGGATATTCAATGACCTCCAGTCACTCTTCTTATTCCAATCTTAGTTGGTTGTGCTGTTTGGCTTTTACATGGAAGGCCTATGTTCGAGTCTGGTGTGTGGGTTCTGTAGAATTTTTCTATTGTTAACATTTTTGGGTGCTATTATATTCTTTTAACTTAGTATGGAACAATTTGGGACGGGTAATGGCTATTCTCCGTTCCTCTAACACGGAGAATGGTAATTTAGGACGGAGAATGGTACATTTAGGATGGAGAATGATACATTTGAGACTGTTCTGTAGGGTTGTGAATTTTAAATAGTTTGGTTGTTTAGTTTTATTTTGAATCTATATAAATTGGTTTTGAAGGCTGGTGAAGATGAATAGTTTGGCTGTTTGGCTGTATAAATAGATTTTAAAGGGTTGTGAAAAAGAAATCAATATTTTTATATCTCCCCCGGGCCACTCTTCTTGTATAAATGTCTATCGATCACCATTAATTATGGTGAATGGCACTGATACCACTAATATGAGTGTAATTTGTACCGCTAAAATTCATCTTGAAGAAGGTAAAATCTGTGTTAGAAAACGTCAAAATCTCTTGGATACGATTACAATAAGATATTGTATTAATGTTAAGATACTGATATCATATCTTCCACTATATAATGAGGTTTCAAAACGGCTCAAAAGTGAGCCGTCATTATATCATAGTCCATTTTATTTAAAAAAAATTAATCATGTAAAAAATTGTTGAAAAAAGTAAAATTTTGTCAAAATGGTGAATCAAACTAAAAAAAACCTTGCACCTTAACCAAATGAGTTAGAAGTGTATTTAACTATAATTGGATAAAATTCATATTATACGTTTTTATATCTATTCTACTATATAATAAGAAAACTTGGTGGTGAAACTTTTAAATTCCTAAAATACCCTTGAGTATTTATAAACATGATGTTATTATGTCAACTTACATGTCATTTATGTTTAAGAGGCAAAGGAATAAAGTTTGCATGCAAGTTTCATTTTTCCATATAACATTATGTTCCAATGGTAATAAATTTTTATGTTATTACCATTTTCTAAAGGTTATTATTCTCAATAGAAAATAAAAATTAAAAAAATAATGGTACTTTGAATCTCTTGACATATAAATAATCACCTGAAAAAGACAAAAAGATGACAACTGACTTTATAATATTCTAATTAAAATACGTACAAAGTACGTATATGTAGACTAGTAAAAAATAGAAAGAAATGCATGCATGCATGCTAATGTCAGAAGAACCATTCATCCCAGGATTGATTGATGAGATCTAAATCACGATACATTTCGTATCCAGGTTCCCCTGGGATTACATCATCAAATAGTCGTTTAAACGCCTGTATTAAATCACAAATTTTTCTGAGGTCATCGTCGAAGTCCACGTTGAAGCACCCACGTATGTCGAGCACGCGAAGACCCTTGCAGTTGTATATGATAGATCGTAGCGTGTTTCCATTGAACAAGCCTAATCCCATCTCTAGGTGCTCGAGACGCGGCATCGAATCAGCCACGGCCTTTCCCTCCATCTCGTTCGACGTATTTAGCACGAATCTGTTCCTGATCATGAAATATGGAGGGGGCATGTTCCTCCTCAGCATGACCAGACGGTGGCAATACTTCCCGGCGAAAAATATTCCAGTCGACGTGATATAGAGGCAGTAGCTAATGTCGAGTTCTTCCAGTACCGGGAGAAACTCCAAGTGTCTCACGAAAGTTTCATCACTCACGTCGCACTTCGGAATGCGCAGCACCCTTAGAAATTTTCTACTGTATTATAAAAATGGGAAAACATCAATAGAAATTAACAAAGTATACGTAAAATTTTGTAATAGAAAAAATAAATTATTAGAATAAGACCAAATAAAATTTTGCACAGGCCTTAAACATGCAAAAGGGAAGGTTGCTTCATCGAGCTTGTATGCGGAGAAGGACAGTAGATATCCCCTACTGCGAGCCACGAGCTTCTTTACGGTCAAACTAATCTCAGCGGTTTGCTGGGTCCTCTGACACCACTGTACCAAGTCGATGTTAGACCAATAGTCTAAGGGACCGTTGAGCGCCTTCCACCACGAACGGCAAACTGGGGCTACGTTGCACATTACCTCGTCCGCCGGCATCCCCGACATTACCAGTATTATCGAGAGAATCTCCGTAGGGATGACGACCCATCCGCTACAGTTGATCTTGCTCTTGCTCCTCTCTATTGCGATTGTTCTTCTTCTTCTTCTTTCATTTGTTTCTCTCTAGTTGGATGGGTTCTTTTCTTTGAAAAAGGCTATTTAACCCGCTCGTTTCGGGGGTGTAACCCGCTCGTGGAGGGGTGTGACCGAACAAGAAAAAGTATTTAGAAATAACGGTAATACTACTGTATTAATATTAGTTTCAATTATATTATAAATTTTAAATTAACAGAAATGCCACTGTAGATTTAATATTAATGCTAGTTCCAATAATATTGTAGATTGAATAAAAAGAATAGAATTTTAACTTTAACTACTTTTAAATCTAAGTTTAAATGTTAAATCAAAAACTAATTTAAAATTTAGTATTAATATTAGTTTCAGTAATGGAAGTGAGATTTATAGAGCTAGTATTATCAATGTTGATGGTCACGAAGAAAATGGTGTCTAATCTCAATCTGTTTCGTACGTGAGTGACAAATCAGATTTATTGTGAGATTTATAGAGCTAGTATTATCACATTTAATGGAAGTGCAAGTACAAACACTAAACATAATATCGGGTTTGCTTGGTATCGTGCACAAATACAAACACTAAACATAATATCGGGTTGGCTAGCAGTTAAATAGAGTAAGCTTTCGATCATACCTCGATATTTACGAATGTCAACCGAGATACCGTCTTCATCATTATCAAGTTTTGTCATTGTTGCCATAGGAGTCCCCATTGATTTGGATGAGTCAACTATTGGAAACCCTTCGCAAGCATCCAATCTTTGTCCCCAAACAGACTACGACAGCCATCATCTGCCAGTCTCCTTACCGAAACCAAATTGTAGCACAAACTCGGTACATGGCGTAGTGTTTCCATCGCCCATCTTCACACGTCCAAACCTGCCGCTGACCTATAGTCCCGACAAGTTTACAGTGTTTCCATCGCCCAAGTCATACTTTATATGACGAGCTTTGAGATTATTGTAGTGCCCCGTCCCTACATCGTCCCCCATTTCCATCCACGGGGTGTGTGAGAAAGGAACAATGTCGCTACCGATTCGGTCGGGACCGATAGATCAAAATCGGTCGAGTCGATCGAACGGGAACGGTTGAATTAAGATCCATTCCACGTTATGGAATGGCTTCTTTAGAACCAGGTCCCATATTCAGCGGGTTGCGCCTCAAGCATTGGCTCTGCCGCTGAGTCGGGAGAGACCTCCCGTTGCTCTGATATTCATGCCGCACTTGATTTGGATTTAGCTTTGGTTTTCATGAATGCATTTTTCGTGAATATTTCCGATGGGTTTTCGTGACTTGCGTGTTCGAGCTTCGCATTCATAACAAAATTCCTTGAATTACACAGCGTTCTAATCAGTTGCTTATGCGATTGCAGGTGATCGCATAGGCGACGTCAGCGCAGCCAACCAGTCGCTCGCTTGAAGCAAGTCTAAGGCGAGTGGCTGACCTCCTTCGCCTCGTCCCTCTACTTCAAAATCAATATGTGAAGTAAATGAATGCTTGTCATAATAGTGTAGAATCAAAAAAATTTGTGGCACGATTCTTCACGAAATACTTGTTATCAAACTGTCGGTATTAAAAATAGAAAATATGCTTCCTCATGCAATTCTACTTAGCCTATACAAGACAATGAATGAATCGATTAACGTTTAACGCAACAATATGGCTAAGTGAGTAAATCGACTAAGTTCAAAACAAAGGCTAAGTTTCGCACATAAAAAGAGAAAGGATAAGGTTCTAGAAAAGAGATAGCAAGCGCCATATCATTGCGGGTTAACTGCGTCAATGGCGCTGAAATCCGAACAAAGTCTGACACAAACCGTCGGTAATAACTGGCCAATTCTAGGAAACTCCGAACTTCTGCGACGGTGCTAGGTACTGGCCATGTCTCTATGGCCACTATCTTCTGGGGGTCTACTTCCACTCCACCTCTGGTGATGATGTGACCTAAGTACGAGATACGATCCAGCCAAAACTCGCACTTAATGAACTTCGCGTACAACTAGTGTTCCCTGAGTATTTGAAGAACTACACGAAGATTATGCTCATGCTCTGTCTCATTCTTGCTATAGACTAAGATGTCGTCTATGAACACTATCACGAACTGATCCAAATAGGGCATGAAGATACGATTCATGAGGTCCATGAATACGGCTGGTGCATTGGTCGCTCAAAATGGCATAACAAGGAACTCCAATGTCCATACCTCGATCTGAATACTGCCTTCGTGATGTTTTGCTCTCTGACTCTGATCTGATGGTACCCTGACCGCAAGTCAATCTTCGAGAATACAGCCGCTCCCTTGAGCTGATCAAATAAGTCATCTATCCTTGGTAAAGGATACCTGTTCTTGATTGTTACAGAGTTCAAGGTACGATAATCAACAAATAATCTTGACGTACCATCCTTCTTCTTCACAAGAAACATCGGTGCTCCCCAAGACGATCCACTAGCATGAATGAATCCCTTGGTTCTGAGTTTTTCAATCATCTTGTACAAGATTTCCAACTCTGAAGGTGCCATCCTGTAGACTCTCTCCGATACTGGTGCTGTCCCTGGAATCAAGTCGATGGTAAACTCTATCTTCCTTTCTAGGGGCATGCCTGGAAGCTCTTCGAGAAATATATCAGGAAACTCTTCTACTACTATGGGAAACTGAACTGCTACTGCTACTGCCATCCGTAACACTGGTGGAGAAGGTTCTATTTCGCCCTTGGAAAATGAAAACTCTGCCTCATCGGGAATACCAAAAATAATCCTGCCAATATGGCAGTCTATTCTTGCGTATTGCTCCTTCAACCAATCCATTCCTAGGCCAAGGGACCGATTCGGCCCGGGAGGAACGAGTATAGCAAGCGCCAGCCTTACATCGGCGTGGGTTATTTGAGAACTTTCGCACAGGGCTCGCTACCCGCCGCAAAAGGGTCGCCGTCTAACCCAGCTATAGTCCGTGAGTTTGTTTTCATCTCACTTAGCTTTTCTTGTGGAGATGGACTCTACCGATCCTCCGCCTTGGCAATACACTTTCCTTTTGGTTGTCGATCTCCTCGTTCGAAGAAGCTTTGGTGGTGAAGTCCTTCAGAAGACTGAGATCTGCCTAGTGGACTGTCCGTGTTCGTACACTTCATTGACTGTGTGCCATGATGTTGGTTACTCGAAGAGCCCCAGGGTTTGGGTTGATTGCCAATCCACACTCTGTCGAAGCGCCCGCACATTTATTCACTCTAACTATGCACGGTGTTCCTTTGCCTCAAGGAGTTCCTTTGCCTCAAGGAGAAGGAGTTCCTTTGTCTCAAGGAATTCCTTGGCACGTTGACGATGAAGTGATTTGCTCTGACGATGCATGGTGTTCCGTGTTCGTGCACTTCATCAGAAGAATGAGATATGCCAAGTTTTCGTATTTGCGCACTGTGTGCCATGATGTTGGTTACTGGGTCCGGGATCGTCGCAGCCCAGTTTTTGTTATGCTGGAAGAGCTACAGGAACTTCTTTGCCTCAGTGAGTTCCTTTGCTCTGACGATGCACGATGAAGTGATTTGCCTCAAGGAGTTCCTTTGCTCTGGTGATGCACGATGAAGTGATTTGCCTCAAGGAATTCCTTTGCCTCAAGGAGTTCAATTGCTCTGACAATGCACGATGAAGTGATTTGCCTCAAAGAATTCCTTTGCCTCAAGGAGTTTCATTGCTCTGACGATGCACGATGAAGTGAATTCCTTTGTAAGGTCCTTTGCCTCAAGGAATTCTTTTGCAAGGTCCTTTGCTCTCAAGGAATTTCTTTGCAAGGTCCTTTGCCTCAAGAAATTCCTTTGCCTCAAGGAATTCCTTTTCTCTCAAGGAATTCCTTTGCAAGGTCCTTTGCCTCAAGGAATTTCTTTGCCTCAAGGAATTCCTTTGCTCTCGAGGAATTCCTTTGCAAGGAATTCCTTTGCCTCACAGAATTCCTTTGCTCTGACGATGCACGATGAAGTGATTTGCCTCAAGGATTTCCTTTGGCTCAAGGAGTTCCTTTGCTCTGACGATGCACGATGAAGTGATTTGCTCTGACGATGCCCGCATGCTGCTCACATTCAACTTTTTCTTGGTAGTTAGATTTTATGTAGTAGTTCAGACTTTCATATGTAAATAAAAGTTAAACATTTCATGGTTTTGACGATGTAAATGTATTTTAAAAATAATTTTATTATAAAAGACAGAGCAGACCATACGTTATAAAAGACAGAAGTTCCTTACCCAATTACATAATTACATTGTTGTTTTACAATGTCATTGCTAGGTTGGTGGTGTTACATATTCGCTTGAAAGCAACTTCTTAGCCCATACCAACCTCATCATTGTAAACTTCTGGTGAGTGTCATCGTTATTTCCTCCCGGTATTTCGAAGGGAGTACTCATCAAGCTCATCATATAATACGCCGTGTACAAGAGGCAGTTGGGTGCCTGTTGTTGTGGGCATCGTGGAGAATAATTCAGCACTGTGCTCTCATACTCCATCTTCGTCGGACATCTCTCCCTCATCATATCAACTTTTCTCCCGACGATAGGCTCTAAGGTCTTCTTTATTAATTCTGCATCCACCTTGCCCTTTTCGTTCGTGGTTTGCCTCAAGGAGTTGTAGTGTGTCCAGTCGTAGGAGATAAAGTTGAATGTGAGCAGCGTATAGTGTTTGATAGATAAATGAAAGAGTGGGATGAATAGCAACTTTATGTCATCCTCTAAACCCATGACGAAGTCTTCTACATCTGTTTTGAAAGTTTCAAGGGCGCCGGCTTTTATTTCTAGTTCAATGGCACATTTAACGATGTTCTGTTTTCCAAAAACAAAACACAATATCATGAGTAATTTTTTTATGTCATTTTTCATCGGTGTACACATGAATATAGATTTTTCTGTTTATATTCTTACCAATGTGTGGGGCATCAAGAATGCAGACCACTTATGTTGCACGTCCTTTGAACTTGACGGGGCATACCTTCTTGTAATGCCTTAAATTTCTCTCAGCTTCCTTATTTTTAGGTTCAGTATGCCAGCCTCCATGTCTTCATAGTTGAGTATGTCTTGCAGGTCTATTGCCGACAGCTGGATTGCAACTTCATTTTCACCCACTTTCGGCAAAAATAAGTATACAATATCACTGCACATAAATTTAGTTTAGATTAAATTAATAGAGATCCTCAGGACATAATTGTGAAAAAAGTCTAGAAAAAAAGAAAAAAAGGGTCATTCGACGTCCAACAGAAACGGAGAATGATAATTCGCCATCCAACTGACACGGATAATGGTAATTTGACGTCCAACTGACACGAAAAATGGTAATTCGTCGTTCAACTGACAGGGAGAATAGTTGTTCTCCGTTATGAATTGGATGGAGAATGGTCGAGTTCAGAATACATACTTTGGACACTTCTTTTTGGGAATTACGATGTCGATGTATTGCTTCTTCAGCTCTTCATCCGCATCTTTCCAAAGTAAGAGTTTATCGTATTCCCTTAGTATGACACAGTTCCTCTTAATTCAGCCATTTTGGCGTCTTCTCCAAATTTCGGAGCGACATTCATCTTCTGCTTTTTATTAGCCTCTCTAACTGTATTCTTTTCCAAGGAAGTAACATCTTCATCGGCTAATGGTGCTGATGGTTTTCTGAACCTCTTTCCCCCTGATCCTTCTCTTCTTTTGGCTCCTTTTGGAGCAGCAAGTTCAGCAGCTGCTTGAGTCTCCTCATGCTGCAATGCTACAACAATGGCTTGAAGAACAACAATTTTTGTATCCTTTTCAATGGCTTCAATATTCAACGATTCAACTTTATTTTGAAGCTCCCTTTTCTCATTAACGAGCCTTTTATTTGTTTTTCTGAGCTGCTCGGTTATTTATACTGAAATAAAACAAATAACAATGAAATGTATGATGTTAATTTAGCACGGAGAATGACATTATCCATGTAATATAACACAAAAAATAGCATTCTTTATTTGAAATTACATGGAGAATAACCTACCGAGTATCAAAATGATAAAGAATATCAATTATCCGTTTCAAATAACACGGAGAATGCCATTCTCCGTGTTATTATACACAGAGAATGGCCATTCTCCTAGAAGATTACAAATCAAAAATTTAAAATAGAAAAGATTTTACCTTTTGTATGTAGCTTTTTAACATTGTCGATGAGCTGTGCATTTTCAGCAATAAGAACAGAATTATGCTTTCTCAAATCCTCCAGTTCAAGCACAGAGCCCTCCATCACAACGTTGACTGCACGTTGTTGCGCTTCTTGTGTCTCGAGCTCTTTCGGCTTTTCTTTGAGTTTCTCGTTCTCAAGGTTGGCTGCACGTAACCGCGCTCCTCGTGCCTCCATCTCTTTTTAGTTTTCTTTGAGTTCTTCATTCTGCACAAAATATTAGAATTATGTCTTCTTAAATCCTCCAATTCCTGTGCTGAGTCGTCCATCACAGCGCCTATTTCATCATGCTATGGTATCTGTTGTTCATTAAAATTATCCCCACCTGCTTGTTGGTGTTCTTCTTCTCCTTCTTTTTCAACTTCTTGTATAGGTGGCTCATCTTCTTTGTGCCCTTCTTCTTTTCCAATAGGTACAACCAGATCTTCGAATATAATCTTCGATCTCAAGTTGTTATGATATTCGGCCTTGAGGAAGTTTGAGATTTCGTACTCATTCCATGTGAAAAATCTTGGGTAATCAGGAATTGGGTCGAACTTCCTTTTCACAAATGTACTATGTTCTGTAAACCAATAGAGAAAGTATATTATGCAACCTTCCAATTTAGAGTAAGCTATTGAGTAATCCTCTCGTTTAGTTTTGCTTCTAATCCTCTTTATGCTGTCCATTATATATGCCAGGATTAACCTTGGCCAGCATATACTGTTGATGACGTCCATACTGTCTATCAAGGCCAAGAATCTGTACGACAAATTTGAACCGCCAGACTTTGTAAAGAATACTGTTTGCCACAAGTGGAAGATTATTAGCTTGGCCAAATCATCTGGATTAACAGCGTTATCTCGGCCACGAAGCCATTGTAACAATTCAAAGAACTTCTCTCTCACTTCCTTATTCGTGACTTCTGAGTGTTTGCCCTTAGAATTAGCCATCAATCTTGTGAAGTAATCTCTACACAGGCTCAATGATGTTGGTGGTATGGTCTGCTGTTGTTTTTCTATTATCAATCTTCTGTAAATAACATCATTATCGCTTTCTTCATTCAGCGGTATACTGAAGATGACTGCCATATCATCGACGCTTGGCGCAATTTTAACAGTGATGCTTAATTGAAAGCACCCGAAGCCATCTTCTTCTTCTGTCTAACTTACAACTAAATTCTCAAGCCCTTCCATTACCTTGGCCAATTCGGAGACGTAGACTCTTTTTTGGTAGAAAATCTTGACAAAATTCCAGAAATCGGTATTCTTCAAGGAATCAATAACTGGCTCAGTTAAACGGCCAACATCTATATTGACCACCTCTATAAGATTTAGCATTGGCTTGAAAGTAGAACGAAAATGTCTTGATTCCTTATTCCTGACAGATTTTTTTAAAAAACAAAAAAAAAAAACAAAAAAATAGGTTTATGTCAACTATTCTTCGTCGATGTAAAATAGAAAATAACCATTCTCCGTCAAATTGACACGGAGAATGATCATTCTCTGTGTTAATTAACACGAAGAATGGCTATTCTTACGGGTTTTAACACTGGGAATGACATTATTCGTATAATTTAACACGGAGAATGTCATTCTCTGTTTCAAACTAAAAGTAGAATAGCATTCTCAATCGTTTTAATACTAGGAATGGCATTCTCCGTATAATTCAACACGGAGAATAGCATTCTCCGTTTCAAATGACACCGTTTAAATTAAAACGGAGAATGAACATTCTAATGTGTTTTAATACTGAGAATGTTATTCTCCGTTTCAAATTACACATAGAATGCCATTCTCCGTTCCAAATTAAACGGTGAATAGAATCCTCAATCATTTTAACACTGGAAATGCTATTCTCCGTGTAATTCAAAACGGAGAATGCTATTCTCCGTTTATAAAAATATAAAAAATAGCATTCTCTTTCGTTTTAACTCTTGTAATGCCATACTCCGTTTAATTTAACACGGAGAATAGAATTCTCCGTTTCAAATTACACGGAGAATAGCATGCTCCGTTTAAATTAACACGGAGAATAGCATTCTCATGTGTTTTTACACTGAGAATGCCATTCTCCGTTAAATTAAACGGACAATGATATTATTGATTTAAATTACACGGAGAATGGCATTCCCAGTGTAATTTGACAGGGAGAATGAACATTCAAATGCGTTTTAAGACGGAGAATGTCATTCTCCGTGTAATATATGCAGAATTTGTGAACATAAACTCAAAGTTATACCTTCTGTTTGCACTTCTTCTTGTACTTCTTTTTGCTTAGCATCTTTTTGTTTTCTTTTGTGTAACTTTCTTAGAATAGGATTTTCGTTTTTCTCCGTCTTTCCCTTTTGGATTTTCTACAACTAGTGCATCTTCTCTAATTGGTGATGCTGCCGGTGATGATTCTGCCGCCGATGGCGACATGGTGTGA
The DNA here is from genome assembly GCA_029216955.1 of Iris pallida. Classification (NCBI taxonomy): domain Eukaryota; kingdom Viridiplantae; phylum Streptophyta; class Magnoliopsida; order Asparagales; family Iridaceae; genus Iris; species Iris pallida. Next base: position 1,620,669 of record JANAVB010000798.1, on the reverse strand, counting down.
AGATTGCGAATGGGGAGGAAGGTTTGAAGATTTTGGAGGAGAATGACCTAGGTTTGAGAACAGAGTGACGTATGGAAGAAGAGGAAGAATCGAAACCATTTTTTGTAATAATAGGGTTCGGGGGTGTTTTGAATTAATTAGAAGGGCAAAAAGGTCATTCGATGGAAGGACAAAAAGAATCGAAACTGTTTTTTATATATTTTTTGTTAATTCTGGGCATGCGATGAAACGTTATTTTACGGTAGGTTTTACATAAAACTTTTGCAATTTTTGGACATTTCATAAATTTTCCCAAATTTTAGGATTATATGACAGCAAGATTACGAAACAAATAAACATTTTGATATCATTTTTATCCCACATTTTGAGAACATTACAACTCAACAAAATAAATGAACATAATACATTAGATATAAAAGAAGAAGAAAAAAATTATCGTCTTCCATATTCAATCATTTCAGTTTGAACTTTCTGCTTAATTATATTATATACGCAAATTGGATAGTACTTCATTGTGCTCTGAAGTTGTAATCCATTCAGCAGCTTTGCGTCTTTCCATTCCCGCATCAAACTGCATATAACAAACATAACATCAAAAATATTGTTCTAAAAAGTGTAAGTTTTTGACGACATATTTTCAGACTTACATTGAGAGAACGGTAGTCCAGACTACATCGGTCTTTCATGAATGCAATTACAAAAATCCCACAATCAAGTAAATTGCCTTGGCGAGGAACATAAGGATGACGTTTTATTGCAAAACTAGAAAAACTGAACCTAGCATCTCTCAACTTCAAAATCTCTTCTTCGAGAAAGAGATCCAAATTTGAAAGTTACAATTACCAGAATACAATATGTATTAGTATACTGCTGATCTTGTACGCAATTCATAAAAATTGATGAATATGAGCTTACTATTTCTTTTATGACTGATTCGTTTTGAATCGGATCATCTTTAGATGTAAGTGAGTCCCAAATTTCAACAGTCCTTGTTTTAACCAGAACTCTTGCAACAGTATAGTATTTGTCCAAAAGAATGGGTATGTATATCTGAATCAAGATTAATTAGGTAAAATAAATTAGTAAATTTTAGAAAATTAGGATTAATATTTAAACAGAAATACATTAATACCTCGTTACAAATGCTTAAAGATCCCATGTAATCCTCGAAATATTTGTACTTCTTCCATATTTCATGAAGCTTTTTGTCGGATGGAGGCAACCTTGCTATCTACATATACTTTAATTAATATATTACGAAGGACAAACAAACGAGAAAATTGTTAATGCATATGCATTAAAGAATACAATGCTCACACACCGTTATCCTTATTGGTAAAAACTATACATTAGCTTTATTGGAGGTTCTTTTCTGTTCCTCTGCGGTAGAAAGAGCAGAGATAAGGACTATAATCTGAATAAATTATTAAAAATGTCAGCGATGGAATCGAAGTAAACATAGATGGCATCTAAGAAGAAATATACTATCTATACATACCCCATCTTTAATTGTCGTTAAAGGAGCTAAGGACTTCATCTCAGCCCGAGACACATAGATTTTGTTGCAAGATGATATTATTTCTCTAAGAAAAGAAACGAATAAATTAGGAGAAAAAAGCTGTTGGAATTAAATCAAAACTCATATTACTTACTCTTCAGGTCTATCATCCGCAAAAATATAGTCGTAATAACTCGAAGAACCGCTAGTACACTTGCTAGGCTTCGAGGTTAAAGCTTTTGTTAAACTTTTCAATGGTGTGACCGGATCTAAATTTCCACACATTCTTTTTGAAGAACTGCTAAAGTCAGTTTCTTCTGCAGGACACAATGCGAGAATTCAGTCTATTATCTTATTATGATTCTGTAGCAGCACGTCCTCCTCATCGGTAGATTCAACGAAAACCTCCTCCACATTATTAAATACTCCAGATGAAGATGCCTTCTTCAAAGCTGGAGATTCTTCAATCTTTCCAAACGCTGCGATAAATTCATTTGTTCAATTTCTATTGAACCAAGCTTAGAATTGATCGATGCAACTTGAGCTGAAATCGTCGACAGTTGTTCTTCAATCCTGCGCAACATACGCGGAATGAAGGTTTCATTTGGAGCTGGCAACCAATCTTCTACGTCTTCTATATTTTCCACGACACAAGTAGACATCTTGAGAACAAGAAAACTATTGTATTTCAAAAAACTATTCTATGTATTTCAGAATAAATAATAGTACTATGAAACAAGAAAACTATCGTATATATAGCAAGAGAGAAGTACAAAAAGTGAGGAAGATAGAAAGACAAATAAATTTCGAGACTAGCAAACAATCTACTAGCCATTTCATCGAGGAGGGCACGAGGAAGATTCTACTAGCCGTTTGAAAAGTACAAAGGTTATCATGATTTACAATTTAAGGAACTCTATAAGAGGTTTAATTTCGCTGGTACTCCTTGTTGTTCGAGGAGGGCTCGACGAAGTTCGCCGCGAACCAGAACTTCTTCTTCTTTCCTTCTTCATCTCCGTTTCTCCTTCCACCACCACCACCACCATTGCCTGTAGCTTTATAACAAAAATATTAAATTGTTAGATGAAACAAGAAAACAAATTACGAAAATATTACTAAATCAAAATCAAACAGAACACATATTCATAGAAAATATTAGACTAAAGATGAAAATGTTACAGAAGTAACACCATAATTTTACAACAACTAAGCAGACTCTGTTAAACAATAACTAAAATGAGGGATTATGTCCTCCTTGGATTTAATTTACACAAAGAAGAGATTTGAGAGAACGAGCTTTTATCGGCTTCCTACCACTCTTCTTCCTCTGAATTCTTCCCTTACTATTATCCACATTGGCTACAGGAACTTCGTCCATGTCGTCGTTAGTGTATCTAGATCGCCAACAGCGGTGGTGTCGTCAGTCTATATTGTCTACAGACCTGGACACACTGTGTCCTTCCATTCCGGCTGACACACAATTATTGTTATATATACGTCGTTGCACAAAATATTAAATTACATGGACGAAAGAGAAAGTAAATATGAGTTAATTTAGGGTATTCATTGAAAAATTGCATTGAAAAAATGACCTACTATAGCAAGTTAATAAGAGATCAAAAGTCAAAAATAGCATTAAATGATGTCTCCTGTATTATTTAATCTGAACCATTGGATGAACATCCAACGGTCCAGATTTGGGATGTATCGATACATCCAAAAAGGGTAGATGTATTGTAGAATTTTTCTATATATATATATACAAGAAATTCCAAAATTATCACCTCCTTGCTCTCCGTAAGTCCCGAAGCAGCATCTACGAATACGGTCCCGTACCCCGTGGAGGGGCTGAGCAAGAGAGCGTCGAGCGTGAAGAGGACCGACCCCAAAATAGCAGTGAAGTAGATCCATGAAGACACCTTCTGCTTCCGGAGCTCGAACGCCGTCGAGTCCTCACCCATCGGGACTTCCTCATTGGTGAGCTCCTCTTCTTCCGTTTTGGTCCCTCCGACCGACGTCCCTCCGGCGAGGGGGAACAATTTGGGGGAGAATTTGGTTGGGTTCGTCTAAAATTTAGGGTTTTGGAAGGGGAGCGGCACGAAAACCCTAACCCTCGCCCTAGATTTGGGGGAGTGGCCTCTTATGAGGGGAGGGGTGGCAGAGAGAAAGAGGAAGGATGCCATCGGCGAATGAAGCGAGTGAGTTGAGGAGAGAGATTTTAGTAGGAATGTGTACACGTGGAGGGTTTCTTTTCTTTCGGTTTGGTTTTTTTTCCCTTTATTAATTTGTATTTGGAGGGGGGAATCTTTTAAATAGTGATGCTATGGAGGGAAGATTTAACCTGCTTCTGGGTAGGCAGTGATAGGTATATGAATACGATAAATTAGGAGGATGCCATATGGAATTCTTGTCTACACTATTTCGATTAATACCATACCGGATTTGCTTCTCAATTGATGTGTAGAAATATATTTTTATCTTCTATAATAATATGTGTTCCATTGATTATTTTAAAAAATTACACTCATAACTTATATGATCCACATCTTTATAGAAGAGAAAATTGTTTGGTACACAATAATTGAAGATAACAGAACTACTCCAACTGATTAGATGATAAACCTCTACAGCGACCGCTTGTCGTAGTAATGAGGTAAGTTTCATAAGCATTCGCATGTCTGTAGGCATTCGGGTATACAATGGATTGGAAGCGCTCGATAAAGTTTTACTGATTGGAAACTTTTAGGAGTTGTAGAAATTGGAGGTTATATTTTGACTTAGATTAGGATAAATTTTATTAGGATTCGTGGCTAATATTTATAGAACTACTAAACATGTTTATATATATATATATATATATATATATATATATATATATATATATATATATATATATATATATATTGGAAAAGGATAAATTTTATTCCAACTCAACATATAATCATACAATCATATACTCAGAGTGGGTGTCCCACTCATCAATTCTCCATAGATTTTACATCAAACTCAATATTATGGAGGATGCCTACAGGAGGGGTGATAAGCCCCTCGAAGATGCGTCGGTTTCATTCCCTCAATACATGCCAGACAGCAGCAGCCAGCCGAACTCTAGCGGTCTTGAACCAGCCCTACCCTGTCACGACCCGCACCCAGTGTAGGGGCACGAGAAGTAGGTACGTCCAGCCTACGCCTTAGTGTTGGCGGTAGAACGCTATCCTAGGTCACATACATCTAACAATTATAAGGTACATTGTACAGTTATACTCTCCGAATGGAGGAATAATATAAGTACAATCTCAATCACAGCTAAGAAAGATGTACGATATGATAGATAAGATATCAACAGAATCCACAGATGAAATACGATAAAAGAGATAATCCAAAGTGTCTAAGGTAAACATCTAACGAGATCCACAAATCCACATCATCATAATCTCCTAGTACAATATCCAGAAGAGATACAACTGAAATAAGAAACTAAACTATGGGAGTGTCGTCAGCAGGTAATGGATCCTGCTGGAAGTCCAAGTCACAGGTGTCCTCCAGTGTTGTCCTATAGTAAGTGGTACAACATGCCTCATCCTCGTCCTATGTAATATTTTCAACAGGTCCAGTCAGTACAGGAGCGAGCATAGTACATCTCACGCAGTTCATAATATAACATGATATATAAATATGCTATAGAGTAAGATACATGAAATGCTGGAAAATAAATAAAATAAAGGAGAAGACTGTAAAGAAATATCTATTATAAGTAAAGAAACTAACAGTGAACTAGTGATTTAGAGTACAAGATAGACTATGTGAACGGCTTGAATTTGCACATGAGTAATCTAGGAGTTTGCACATGAGTATACTACTTTGGAATTTTTCACATGACCATTTATACTCTCCCGTACCCCAATCAATACACAAGGATCCAGACATGTTATGTTATTGCACATGATATCACATGAAGGCCCATAAAAGGGTGCACATGATTGTATATGTAAAACTCCTAAATTTTTACTATATTTTATCAATTTTGGTACTGATTTAAAATTTTCGTATTGTACGCCGCATAGTCGTATTGTATGTTGTGCGCAAACGGCGTATTTCGTAAATTGCTCGTCGAGTGCAAATATGTGTGAGGTACATATTTTTGTAAAACATTTTTAGAAGCTTGATTATTCAAATAATAAATAATAAATATTTTCGATTATTTAAAATGCGTTATATTGGAGTTTAAATCTTTATTTTATATTATGAAAGGTTTTATAAATAGTAATTTTGAAAACAAGGTATTATGCAAATATTCATTTCATACGAGGTACATAAATTTAAAAATATATATATAATTCCATTTTTCAAAATTATTGATATTAATATTTTATTATTCAAAAAGATATTTAAAAATATTTATTATTTTCAAAATTATTATTATTGGCATTTTTGGAAAATATATTTGAAAATTATTGTGGCCATTTTAAATCTTGATTTAATTTTATGGTTTTAATTTAAAAAGTTTAAAGGTATAATTTATATTTAATTTGAGCTTAGATTATCTAAGTTTGAATTGGAATTTAATTTAGATTTGATTTTTTGAATTATCTAATTGGGAAATTAAAACATCCCAATACTTATCCTAATGGGAATTCCCACCTCCTATAAAAGGAGAGGTACTCCTCCATAATCCTCTACCACAACCCAAAACTTGTGCATCGTGTCTGTGCCTCCCATCCACTAAATTTTCTTCTATTACAAATACAATATTTTATTCCGTCCGACAATCCCGGACGTCCATCCATATTGTGTCGGATACACCCCCGAAACGATAAAATTCTCTAACCTAATCCCGTCTCCGGTGTCCTCCTCCCAGCCTGTAATATTCCTCCAACTCCTGCCTCCTCCTTCTCGTCGTTTCGGACAACCGTCGCTACGATCCCCCGAACCCGTCATCACCCCTTTCCGGCCTCCAACCATCTTCACCACCTACACCGGTACAAACCAGAACCACCATCAACACAACAGCCCCCGTCCTCCGCCACTCTGCCAAGCACCACCACCCCCGTCACCCTCATCATCGACACCACTCCTCCCGGCCCAAACTCCGGCCACCCCCGTCCACAGCCACCACCGTCGTCATCATCATCACCATTTCCCCAAAAGGCCAAAACCATAGAAAAAAGGGAGAAGAACCCGAACCTCCGTCGAGCCGACCGCCGGATCTAAGCCATGGGCTCGTCGCGGTGCCTCTGCCTTTCCAAGTCTACCTTCTTCTAGCCGTTTCCCCGTACCTTGTCGATTCTCTTCACCGGAGCCGCGTGCCACCGAACCACACGACGGACCTCGTAGACCACCGACGTCCACTCCACCCGAGCGGCTCTGCCTCCCCTCTGCCGCGCGGCCATCCGACAGCCGTGCCTGCCCCACAGCAGAGTGCCATCCGTACCTCGATGCAAGCACCGGAGCGCCTGGCCCCACCCTAGCCGTGCTCCGCCGTACCGCGCCCATCCGTTGTCCACCGAAACCCCCTTCGAAAAGTCCTCGCCTCCTTGCCCCTCTATCTTCCTCTGCCTCCTGTGGACTGCCGACCTCCCACCGCCACAACCGCGCCCTCATCACCCAAATAACCACACCGCCACCGCAGGGCCGTGCAGCCGACGTCGAACACCTAACACCTGAACACCAACGGCAAATTGGCGAGCGCCATGCCTTCCCAGCACCACTCCGGAGATCTACCCCGCCGTCGCGCTACCGATCGCAGTAAGCCCCCTCTCCGTTAACTCTTCCCCCTCTCTCGATATTTTCTCTCTGATCTTAACCCTTTTGTTCCTTCCTTCATTTAAGAACAGTACAGTGCTGTTTGGAAGTATTATTATTATTATTCTTTTATTATTATTATTATTATTATTATTATTATTATTTCTGTTATTAAGGATATCATTTTTTATTATTTAATAGTAATTAGAAATAAATAGGTATAAATATTTACAAATATGTATACAAATATGGTTTATCATTTTTTTAGTATTTAATTTCTTATACAAATTTTGTCGACTAAAATATATAGTAGCTTTCAAATTATAAAATGTATTCTAGTATTTTTATTTATCAAATAAATAAAAATATATTATTCTATTTATGCAAACAGAGAATTTTGCCTAAAACGGTTTTTGGATTTCAAGTATTTTCCAAAATTATTTTACTAACAAAAATCTAGTCTTAAGTATTAGAAATACTTTTCTAAAAATAGTAGGAGTATGTTCTTCACAATTTCTTCTCGATTTTTACCATTGACCATGACTACTCACGCGTTCCTATTTTCCACAAATTTAGGCCATGTTCGCATGGACCTCGGCTATTGGATAGAACATGATATCTCGATCATCGCACCACACTAGGCGACACACCAGGCAAGACACCTTGCCTTTACTGTTTAATTTCTTACTCAATATCATGTATGCTTTTTCTTTATATTGTTCTCTCAAAACTATATATAGATGCAAATTATTATGCTTTATGCAATTGGCTTAGAGTTAAAGGACTACCATATGTTTAGAGCATCTCATAAACTGTCACGATGTGCCACGAGTTATGTGTGAGTTGTGAGTCGCATATAGATGCGGACTTGCGTGCTGACTGATCATTGGTGCGTACAGGCCATGCGTTAGGATAAAACTGTCAATAGATTGTGTAGAAGACTTTACAGTTATTAAGGATTAAACAGTGTCGTGGAGTCGACACATGTATAGTATCATTGGGGGGAGGGGACAGTTATTAGCGTAGGGGCTATATTTATTTTTACACACATTTTGGGCTGAGGGTGACTCTTATGAGCACTACCTTCTGCCCAGGGCCGATAGTGACTCGGATGAGCGCTACTTGACGGCCACTATTTATTACTTGCTTGCGTGAATCCGTTACAGCCCCTGCGTAGAACGTTGTCCTCTAAAGTGCATTCCACATAGAATGGTTAGGAACCTTTATTCGTGCATACTTTTCTGTTGAGCTTTTATTATTCAGTTATTGGCATGATATTATGTGTCTTGTTACGTCCCTCTGAGGACCTGGTGATCCCTCTATGTGTGTATTTCATGGTTTCTTGCAGGTGCTCTAGCTAAGGCCATTCCTTCCTTCGTGATGATTGCTCATGGACTCGCCATTGCTCTCGCTTGCTCAATTCTTTCCTTGTATATTTTTCCATATTTAATTTAGTTGGTAGTGGATTTGTCTCCTGCCCAACTATTGTGTACATGACCAACTCAAAGTTGCTTTATATCATTATTTAACTTCGTGGATGAGATTTAGTGTCTTGGCTTTCTACATTTACAGCTTATGTATATATACGAGCCGTATATTTACTCGTACGTATACAGCTGGCATGATACGTTTCTAGTCCTACTATTTTGTGACTGGGGCGTTATATGTTTTTGTGGTGGCCCATGCAGGTCAAGTTTGCCGTTTCGGTTACATGACTGTACCGAGCGGGCCTGCAATATAGGATTAGTATCTAGGAATCTCATCCACATACTTGATCACCTTCCTTGACCTTCCTTGATTTCTATATTTCGACTCCCGTGGCCTCCCTGGATTTTTGCATCTTGCTTGAACTCCTTCTACCAACACCCTATCATCTCGTGCTTAAACATGGTTAGAAGGATGACTACACTACTATATACTTATTGGTCAACCCTATGGCTAGAAGGATTATATTGATAATTAATATCCATTGAGGTTATATTTGAGTATAAAGGCATTTATTTTTCCTAGAAATATGATCTTAAGGATTAGCTAAATTCAAGTTGGGTAGTAGCATATTACCGCCTTCAAATGATAGTTAGAATTTTATTATTACAAGGTGGTATACACAAGAGGATAGCTAGATCGAGAAAACAAATTTTTGATTTACGATTTTTTTTAAAATGGTGAAATAGTGATGATTTATTAGGGATATGAAATCGATTGAGAAATAACTTAAGTTTTTATATTATGATGCATGATTTACGGTTAACTTTAAAAGTTTGGATTGTAATATTATAAAGTTTATCTCGAGATTATTTAAGGAGTTTTGATTATGATTTTTAGACAACTAGAGAAGACGAAAGTTTAGTTTGAGAGAGCTTGAGGTTTAAAATTGAGTCGTACGATTTATAAGTTTATTTAATTTTGAGTTGAAGAAATGATGGTAAAATTTTGTTTAAATACTTGGAGGATATGAAAGCGACTTTGAAGGAAAATTTTAAATTTTAAATTGTGTCATATGATCTATGATTTAAAAAGTTAATTAGATTGTAAGTTTAAAGCCTTGATTATGGATATCTAAATTTTGGTTTTAAAAAAAGAGGGAGATTTAATCTGAGTTACATGATTAGCGATTGATGAAACGGGCTAAGAGTTTATCTCGAGGTACATTTGAGAATGGAAAATTTTAAAAGTGATGGCTTATTATGAAAATTTAGTTGTGCCGCTTTAGATATGATGAAGGTTATTTTGAATTTATTTAAAGAAAATTAAACTTTAAGTTATGATTAAATACTTGATGGAGTATCTTAAGCTTTTATTTCGAAACTGTTGAGGAACTGAAAATTTGAAATTTGATCATATATTGGTAGAGGACCAAGAAGCAAGCAAGTCACCCTAATGGGATACAAGTAATCCTCATTAATTGCCATATCCCTCATGACCATGATAGTAGTATATACACAAGTATGATTAGACATCTACAAAATCATGTGGTTATATTACAATTTTTGACTCACTCGACATTCCCTCAAATCTAGATTTTATCGTAACTTTCTAACCATTTGAAACTTGAGAAATGATTAGATTGTTCCTTGATCATAGTGGCTATCATATCTCTAGAAACTGTATTTATAACTTATTTTACCTTGATCAACTAGAGTCTGAATTATCTTTATTTCATGCTTTAACTTGGTCATTTATTTTGTGCGTTAATCATTACCGCATGAACTTCCACTTTCTATTTTAAATTCTTTGGTGTCCCCTATCGTGACGTTGATATTTGGAGCACAACACTAGATTTTTCCTTCCAAAAAATTCCATATGCAAGACCTAGACGAGCTCACCTTCATGTAGGTATATTATATCCCACTAAAACACGTCCCCTTGTACTCTATTTTTATGGTACGACTTTCGGGTCATAAAGACTAACTATAACCTATACCATGATACCGATATATTTATCGACCATGAACCTTGACTCAATTCCTTCAAACCGATATATGATTGTGACCTGCTTAATTCCTTATTATGCATCAAATTTTGTGTGTTAACTTGATTGCTTAACCTTGTCATTTTATTTTCATGCCGTATCTTGATTTACTCACGTATAACACCCTTCTACTCCCCATGCAATATTAACAACCCTTACTTTTCCTCCTTCCAATTAAATTTCTTCACCCATATTTCACTATGATTCCTCCGTAGTGTAGGCAACCTTGTTCCTTGTATGATTCTTTGCTCGAAGAATAAAAATTGGTCATGACGCTCTTCAGTTGTACCTGTCCAGATTAGAAAAATCCATAAAGGAGATTAATGGATAGATTATATCGAGAAATATGTAGATTGGTCATAAATTGAAATACATGGTCAACCCTACTAGATAAATGGAGGGATGTAATGCGGAGCAAAGGTAAATAGACACCAAGGTTGGCAATAATTAGTTAGTCAAACCTTGAGTGCGAGTACTTTTAATTTTGATGTTTAAGGAATCTGTTCAAGGATGATTATTGATATGAATGAAAGATGAGTCATTTTGCCATCATAAATTAAGATTTTTTTTTTGAAAGACACAAATAAATAAAGGATTGAAGAAAAATAACATTTTATGATAAAAGATTGTGTTAGGAAGATATGATCAAAGGTGAGTAGGCACCTCGATTGACAAATTGATTCTTCATTATTGAAATTTTTTTGAGATGATAAATAGGGTGTTTAATATTATTAGATTTCAAGGTCACTTTAAGGTGATTTGTAAATTCTGATACTATGAGGATAAAATTTCTTTTTATGATAGTTACGAATATGAATTGATAAAATAATTCGAAGATGTATTGGAATTCAATTTCAAAAGAGATTATGGAAGATGAACCTAGTTGGAAAAAAATGGAAGGAGAGGATTAGATATTTATTGAATTGAAATTTTATCATGAGATAATGGATTCAATTATTATTTTTTTGAATTTAAATTCTGCGGATTTTTCTTTTGAGTAGATCTCAAATATAGAAAAATGAAAAGCAAACATGTACAAGAAATTTTTTTATGGAATATGAATTCAAAGGGTAATAGATGAAGAGTGGAGTATCGAAAGACATTGATGATTTTTGATAAATCACAAACTTAAAAGATCGTGACGACATGAATGTGGGTTTCGAAGGATGGAGATATTGATAAGTCGAGGAAGTTATTACCTATTTTTAGATTACACATTATATGATATTTCATGGTGGTGTGATTTGGATACTGATGGCTTGTCATATGATCATCTTTTAAACTAAATCCAAATTCTATTTGTCTAGTTATCTAAATAGCCGTTATTCAAATTGCTTGATTTTGGTTTTCGTTTTCAAATCATTGCTTAAATTTTGATCCATAAACTCCTCAACCCTACCAATCCTAACTATTCCTAAATTTCGAGGACGAAATTCTTATAAGTTGGGTAGGATGTAAAACCCCTAAATTTTTACTATATTTTTATCAATTTTGGTACTGATTTAAAATTTTCGTATTGTACGCCGCGTAGTCGTATTGTACGTTGTGCGCAAACGGCGTATTTCGTAAATTGCTCGTCGAGTGCGAATATGTGCGAGGTACATATTTTTGTAAAACATTTTTAGAAGCTTGATTTTTCAAATAATAAATAATAAATATTTCCGATTATTTAAAATACGTCATATTGGAGTTTCCAACTCTTTATTTTACATTATGAAAGGTTTTATAAATAGTAATTTTTAAAACGAGGTATTATGCAAATATTTATTTCATACGAGGTACATAAATTTAAAATTTATATATATATAATTCTATTTTTCAAAATTATTGATATTAATATTTTATTATTCAAAAAGATATTTAAAAATATTTATTATTTTCAAAATTATTATTATTGGCATTTTTGGAAAATATAATTGAAAATTATTGTGGCCATTTTAAATCTTGATTTGATTTTATGGTTTTAATTTAAAAAGTTTAAAGGTAGAATTTGTATTTAATTTGAGCTTAGATTATCTAAGTTTAAATTGGAATTTAATTTAGATTTGATTTTTTGAATTATCTAATTGGAAAATTAAAACATCCCAATACTTATCCTAATGGGAATTCCCACCTCCTATAAAAGGAGAGGTACTCCTCCATAATCCTCTACCACAATCCAAAACTTGTGCATCGTGTCTGTGCCTCCCATCCACTAAATTTCCCCCATTACAAATACAATATTTTATCCCGTCTGACAATCCCGGACGTCCATCCATATTGTGTCGGACACACCCCCCGACACGATAGAATTCTTTAACCTAATCCCGTCTCCAGTGTCCTCCTCCCAGCCTACAATATTCCTCCAACTCCGTCTCCTCCTCCTCGTCGTTTCGGACAACCGTCGCTACGATCCCCCGAACTCGTCATCACCCCTTCCCGGCCTCCGACCATCTTCACCACCTACACCGGTACAAACCAGAACCACCATCAACACAACAGCCCCCATCCTCCCCACTCTGCCAAGCACCACCACCCCGTCACCCTCATCATCGACACCACTCCTTCCGGCCCAAACTTCGGCCACAGCCACCACCGTCGTCATCATCATCACCATTTTCCCAAAAGGCCAAAACCACAGAAAGAAAAGGGAGAAGAACCCGAACCTCCGCCGAGCCGACCGCTGGATCCAGCCATGGGCTCGCCGCGGTGCTTCCGCCTTTCCAAGTCCACCTCCTTCTGCCGTTTCCCCGCACCTTGTCGATTCTCTTCGTCGGAGCCGCGTGCCACCGAACCACGCGACGGCCCTCGTAGACCACCGACGTCCACTCCAGCCGAGCGGCTCCGCCTCTCCTCTGCTGCACGGCCATCCGACAGCCGCGTCGCCCCACAGCGGAGTGCCCTCCGTACCTCGGCGCAAGCACCGGAGCGCCAGGCCCCACCCTAGCCGAGCTCCGCCGACCACGCCCATCCATTGTCCGACGAAACCCCCTTCGAGAAGTCCTTGCCTCCTCTGCCCCTCGATCTTCCTCCGCCTCCTGTGGACTGCCGACCTCCCGCCGCCACAACCGCGCCCTCATCACCCAGACAACCACACCGCCACCGTAGGGCCGTGCAGCTGACGCTGAACACCAACGGCAAATCGGCGAGCGCCATGCCTTTCTAGCACCATGTAGTGCCCCGTCCCTACATCGTGCCCTGTCTCCGTCCACGGGTTGCGCGAGAAAGGAACACTGTCGCTATCGATTCGGTCGGGACCGATAGGTCGGAATCGGCCGAGTCGATCGAACGGGAACGGTTGAATTAAGATCCATTCCACGTTATGGAATGGCTTCTTCGGAACCAAGTCCCATATTCAGCGGGTTACGCCTCGAGGATTGGCTCTGCGGCTGAGTCGGGAGAGACCTCCCGTTGCTCTGGTTTTCATGCCGCACTTGAATTGGTTTTGACTTTCGTTTTCGTGAATGCTTTCGATGGGTTTTCGTGACGCATTTTCGAGCTCGCATTCATATCGAAATTCCTTGAAATACACAGTGTTCTAATCAGTTGCTTATGCGATTGCAGGTGATCGCGTAGGCGACGACAGCGCAACCAACCGGTCGCTCGCTTGAAGCAAGCCTAAGGCGAGTGGCTGACCTTCTTCGTTCCGTCCCTCTACTTCAAACTCAATATGTGAAGTAAATAAAAAGCTTGTCATAATAATGTAGAATCAATGAAATCGTGCCACGATACTTCATGAAACACTTGTTAACGAACTGCCGGTTCTGGAAATCGAAAACATGCTTCCCTATGCAATTATACTTGGTCTATGCAAACCAATGAATGAATCAATTAATGTTTATCGCAACGATACGGCTAAATGACCAAATCAACTAAGTTCAAAGGAAAACGGTCATTGGACAACTTGTCGACAAGGTGTAGTTTCCTCAAACGGTTACCTAGGCCAAGGGACCGATTCGGCCCGGGAGGAACGAGTGTATAGTAAGCGCCAGCCCTTCATCGGCGCGAGTTATGCGGGAACTTTCACACAGGGCTCGCTACCCGACGCGAAAGGGTCGCCGTCTAACTCAGCTATATGTCCGCGATGGCTTGAAATTGCCAGTGGCCTCCACACCCTTCACACTGCTTAACAAACGCACATGGCACGGGATGATTTTGATAGTTGCTCAATGTTATACAATTTCATATGCTTGCCGCCAAACATGTTAACATGCAAACCGAACAGGATGGTTAGAAAGATCGTTGAGCTAGCTAGCTAACATGTTTACAAATTTCTTGAATCAAATACAGAGCTTGGATTTAATTAGCCATTCGCCAGTACATGTGTATCGTGCTGATCCTCGCACTTTGCAGGTCCCGCGAACCAGGAAGGACGCGCCAACTAGCTCGGCGACGTTCGTGACTTTTGAAGCTTCGGCCGTGCGTCGAAGACTCTCTTTCAGCGACTCTACTTTTGAAGGCTCTCGACAGTCCAAGAAAAATGACTCAGCGTCCCTCCCATCCAGGTCAATGGAGTACTTGTGAATATTGAGGGATGTGTGCAATGTATGGAACGGCTATCTCATCGGCACTCTTTTGTAATCGAGTCATGTTGTAGCCCGCGCGGCAAGGAGTCTTGTATCGGAGTCTGTAAAAAAAGATGCTCATTATCAATAAAGATCAAGTTTTCTTTAATTATTGTGTGTATCAATTTGTCTGCATACTCTCTTAGATCTCGTGTCTCGGATTACCTTATGACTAGGCCTTGTGCGAGCGCAAATTAGGTTCGCACGGCATCACGCCCGGGGGACGACTATCGATTCGACGGAATCAGGGCGTAACATAATGGTATCAGAGCACGGCTTTACGTCCTTGGCCTCCAGTGTCGAGTTCTAGTCTCCAACCGTTGACCTCGTGTCGATGAGAAGAGTTGTTCCATACGCTGAACCCAGGACATTTTCTGAAACTAACGAGAGTTGCCTTTCCTTTTCCCTGCAGTTACGGGAGCTCAGGCAGAAGACGAGACGAGCGCTTCCAGCGGCTCGAGTGCTTCTGGACCCGAGCATTCCGTCAACCCAACGGAAATGACGCCTACTGTAGCCGGACCTTCCGGCGACCCGATGCAACGTATGCTGCAAATGCTTGAAATGCAGCAACGTCAAAACGAGCTCCATCGTCAGCAAGCGGAGGCTCGTCAGGCTCAATTTGAGAATCGGTACGAGGCTCAATTCAAGCTGCAGCAGCAGCAGCTGAATACCCTCCAACAGATCGTACAGTCGGTCGTCGGCAACAACAACTCAACGATGACACCTGCCGTGACCCAGCCTGCGGTTCGATCCAACGAAGCTGAACCAGAGGCGCCCGTGCTTTCACCTGCAGCACCGAGAAGTTCTAACTTCGACGTGTCAAAATTCACGAAAAGCTGCCGCACTTCCTTCAACGGCACAGAAGATCCCGCGGTGGCGATCGACTGGCTGGAGGAGCTGGAAGATAAGTTCGAGCTTCTGGGTGTCGAGGACTCAAAGAAAGTCGCGTGTGCTCAACTTCTACTGCGAATGAACGCGCACGATTGGTGGGCTGTGCAGAAGCGGGCAATTCGACGTGAAGACGAGACGGCGGCGATCTCATGGGCGACATTCAAAAAGGCGTTCGAGACTGAACATCTTTCCGCAGCCGTGCGACAGGAGAAAGAAGATGAGTTCATGTAGTTAAAGCAGGGCAATATGACGGTACGACAATATACGGCCAAATTCAACAAACTGGCCAAATTTGCTGGGGACTTCCTACCTACCACCGCCAGCCGAGCTCGACGATTCAAAGTGGGCCTGCGTTCAACCATCCGTGCGCATGTTTCGGTGGCCGAATACAAAACCATGGGCGAGGCACTCAACCACGCCATCCGTCTGGTATCCGAGTATCCTCCTACTACTACCGGCGCTGTTCACTTTAATAACAAACGCCATAGTAATGCGGGAGGCAACAACGCACACAAGCGTCAAAATCGTGGCAACGGAAGCGGCAACCAGACGAAGGATCGAGTGGTCTGCACTTTCTGCGCCAAGGAGGGACACTTGATCAGCGAGTGCCGACTGAAGAACGGTACGTGCCTCGGGTGCGACCGAGCCGACCATACCGTACGCGACTGCCCGAAGAAGAACCGAGGCCAAGCACCTCGGGCTCCACCGACCGCACCCCAGAATGGCCAAGACCGTCGCCCTAATGCTCAGGGCCGTGTCTACGCCATGACCCGAGACGAAGTCTACGGATCTGATACAGTCGTGACAGGTATACTGCAATTCAATAATAAACCTGCTCGTGTATTGTTTGATTCAGGTGCCACGCATAGTTTCATATCGGCGGACTTTGCCGTCGAGCACAATTTTCCCCTGACACCGCTCGGTCTTGAGCTTACTGTTAACATCCCGTCGGGCATGCCACTAGCTGCAAATTTAGTCTGCGGAGGCGGAATCATCTGTATAGGTGGTCAAAAGGTCAGTCTCGATGCGATAGTTCTAAATATAAAGGACTACGATATCATTCTGGGGATGGATTGGCTTGGTCCGTGCAACGCAACCATAGACTGCGCCGAAAAGAAAGTCACATTCCGCATACCGGGAGTGCCTGAATTCTGCTACTCGTGTGGTGAGGCGTCGCCGACCTGCATGGTGATCTCTGTAATATCTGCTCGACGGATGCTGTATTCCGGGTGCGAAGGCTATCTAGCTTCCGTTCGAGACATGCGACAGGATGGTGCAAACGCGGGTCAGACCGACGTTGTGGCAGAATTCCCCGATGTGTTCCCGGACGAGCTGCCCGGCATGCCGCCCGATCGAGAGATTGAGTTCACTATCGATACCTTCCCCGACACTCGACCGATCTCGAAGACCCCGTACAGAATGGCCCCTACAGAGCTTAAAGAACTCAAGGTGCAGTTACAGGAATTACTCGACAAGGGATTCATCCGACCCAGCGTCTCGCCATGGGGAGCGCCCGTACTATTTGTCAAGAAGAAGGACGGCTCTATGCGTCTTTGTATCGACTACCGCGAGCTGAATAAAGCCACCGTCCGGAACAAATACCCCCTGCCCCGCATAGATGATCTGTTTGATCAACTCCAAGGTGCCACGATGTTCTCTAAAATTGATTTGCGTTCGGGTTACCATCAACTCAAGATCAAGCCGGACGATGTGCCGAAGTCTGCCTTCCGTACTCGATACGGCCATTACGAGTTCCTGGTAATGCCGTTCGGCCTAACGAACGCCCCTGCTGCTTTTATGGATTTAATGAATCGGGTGTTCCGCCCATTCCTCGACAAGTTCGTAGTAGTCTTTATCGACGATATACTCGTCTACTCGAAGAATTGGCAGCAACACACTGAGCATCTGCGGACCGTGCTTCAGACCCTTCGAGAAAACCAACTATATGTGAAGCGAAGCAAATGTGAATTTTGGCTTAGCAGCGTCTCATTCCTCGGACACATCATTTCTGCTGAAGGCATTGCGGTCGACCCAAAGAAAGTTGAAGCCGTTGTCGATTGGAAACGGCCAGCGTCCGTCGGCGAGATTCGAAGTTTCCTTGGCTTAGCGGGATACTACCGAAGCTTCGTGAAAGACTTCGCGAAGATCGCATCGCCTCTGACTCGCCTCTCCCAGAAAGGAGTCGCATTCGAATGGCCGGACGACTGCGAAGCTGCATTCCAAGAGTTGAAGCAACGGCTCGTCTCGGCCCCGATACTCGCACTTCCAGAAGGGACAGAGGGTTTCCAGATATTCAGCGACGCGTCCGGTCAGGGCTTGGGGTGTGTGCTGATGCAACGGAACAAGGTGATATCTTTTGCTTCCCGACAGCTAAAGCCGCACGAGAAAAATTATCCCACGCACGACCTGGAGTTAGCGGCGATTGTGTTTGCGTTGAAATTGTGGCGCCACTATCTCTATGGTGTGGCGTACACGATCTATACCGATCACAAGAGCCTCAAGTATCTATTCACGCAGAAGGAGCTGAACTTGCGGCAAAGGCGTTGGCTGGAACTAATCAAGGATTACGACTTGACTATCGACTATACGCCGGGAAAGGGGAATGTTGTGGCGGACGCTTTGAGTTGAAAGTACATTGCCTCGTTATCCATTGACCCCCGACTGCTACACGACCTTGAAGAGATGGGCATCGAGCTCCGAGTCAGATTCCGGAACGTGCAGTTGGCAAAGTTACAGTTAGAGCCGAGCTTGCTGAATAAGATCAAGACCGCTCAGACGGACGATTCGTACCTGAAGAAAGTGCGAGAGCTAATTTCGACAGGCAGAACAACCGACTTTGCGGAAGACGAAACCGGCGTGCTTCGATTGAAGGGTAGGATATGCGTTCCGGACGATTCAGAACTCAGAAAGGAGATCCTGTCGGAGGCGCACTATGCGAAATACACTTTGCATCTAGGCAGTACCAAGATGTATAAGGACCTCTGCACGACCTTTTAGTGGCACGGAATGAAGAGAGATGTGACGCTCTTCGTGTCGCAATGCATAGCCTGTCAGCAGGTGAAAGCTGAGCATCAGCGACCGGGCGGGGAGATGCAGAACCTCGCTATTCCCGAGTGGAAATGGGATCATGTCACTATGGATTTTATTATTGGCCTGCCAAAGACACCACGGGGGAATGACGCCATCTGGGTCATCGTCGATCGATTAACCAAGTCAGCGCACTTTATCGCCATCAAAGTTACTTGGAGCGTTGATCGTCTGGCGCAGATTTATCTTGACGAGATAGTTCGGCTGCACGGAGTTCCTGTATCCATTGTCTCTGATCGGGATTCACGATTTATGTCGCGATTCTGGAGTAGCCTTCAGTCGGCGCTGGGAACCAAGTTGCAGTTCAGCTCAGCTTACCATCCTCAGACCGACGGCCAAACGGAGCGCGTCAACCAGATTCTCGAAGACATGCTATGGCTCTGCGCAATTGACTTCAAATCAAGTTAGGACGTCCACCTACCGCTGGCGGAATTTGCATACAACAATAGCTACCAATCCAGCATCCAAATGGCGCCGTATGAAGCTTTGTACGGCCGAAAGTGCAGATCGCCCATTTGCTGGGATGAAGTCGGGGAACGGCAGATACTCGGCCCGGAGCTGGTGGAACAGACTGTGGAAAAGGTCAAGCTCATTCGGGAAAGATTAAAGACCGCACAGAGTCGCCAGAAAAGCTATGCGGACATTCATCGTCGACCACTCGAGTTTCAAGTAGGCGATCACGTATTTCTCAAAGTGTCGCCCATGCGGGGAGTTAGTCGGTTCGGCGCGAAAGGAAAGTTGAGTCCGAGATTCGTCGGGCCATTTGAAATACTTGAACGGGTCACGCCAGTGGCCTACAAAATTGCCCTACCGCCGGCGCTTGAAGGTGTACACAACATCTTCCACGTCTCTCAGTTGCGGAAGTACGTGCACGACCCTAGCCACGTGGTAGATTTTGGCCAGCTGGAGCTAAAGTCAGACTTATCCTACGTTGAAGAACCAGTGCAAATCTTAGAACGCAAGGATAAGTTGCTGAGAAATCGAGCGATCCCTCTCGTCCGCATCCTCTGGAAGAACCACTCGGTCGAAGAGTCGACGTGGGAGCTTGAATCGGAGATGAAGGATAAATTCCCTTCATTGTTCTCGCAGAGGTAGGTTCCATCTTTAAGTTTCGAGGACGAAACTTTTTATTAGTTGGTTATGGTGTAGTGCCCCGTCCCTACATCGTGCCCCGTCTCCGTCCACGGGGTGCGCGAGAAAGGAACACTGTCGCTATCGATTCGGTCGGGACCGATAGGTCAGAATCGGCCGAGTCGATCGAACGGGAACGGTTGAATTAAGATCCATTCCACGTTATGGAATGGCTTCTTCGGAACCAAGTCCCATATTCAGCGGGTTGCGCCTCGAGGATTGGCTCTGCGGCTGAGTCGGGAGAGACCTCCCGTTGCTCTGGTTTTCATGCCGCACTTGAATTGGTTTTGGCTTTCGTTTTCGTGAATGCTTTCGATGGGTTTTCGTGACACGTTTTCGAGCTCGCATTCATATCAAAATTCCTTGAAATACACAGTGTTCTAATTAGTTGCTTATGCGATTGCAGGTGATCGCGTAGGCGACGACAGCGCAACCAACCGGTCGCTCGCTTGAAGCAAGCCTAAGGCGAGTGGCTGACCTTCTTCGTCCCGTCCCTCTACTTCAAACTCAATATGTGAAGTAAATAAAAAGCTTGTCATAATAATGTAGAATCAATAAAATCGTGCCACGATACTTCATGAAACACTTGTTAACGAACTGCCGGTTCTGGAAATCGAAAACATGCTTCCCTATGCAATTATACTTGGTCTATGCAAACCAATGAATGAATCAATTAATGTTTATCGCAACGATACGGCTAAATGACGAAATAAACTAAGTTCAAAGGAAAACGGTCATTGGACAACTTGTCGACAAGGTGTCGTTTCCTCGAACGGTTACCTAGGCCAAGGGACCGATTCGGCCCGGGAGGAACGAGTGTATAGTAAGCGCCAGCCCTTCATCGGCGCGAGTTATGCGGGAACTTTCACACAGGGCTCGCTACCCGATGCGAAAGGGTCGCCGTCTAACTCAGCTATATGTCCGCGATAGCTTGAAATTGCCAGTGGCCTCCACACCCTTCACACTACTTAACAAACGCACATGGCACGGGATGATTTTGATAGTTGCTCAATGTTATACAATTTCATATGCTTGCCGCCAAACATGTTAACATGCAAACCGAACAGGATGGTTAGAAAGATCATTGAACTAGCTAGCTAACATGTTTACAAATTTCTTGAATCAAATGCAGAGCTTGGATTTAATTAGCCATTCGCCAGTACATGTGTATCGTGCTGATCCTCGCTCTTTGCAGGTCCCGCGAACCAGGAAGGACGCGCCAACTAGCTCGGCGACGTTCGTGACTTTTGAAGCTTCGGCCGTGCATCGAAGACTCTCTTTCAGCGACTCTACTTTTGAAGGCTCTCGACAGTCCAAGAAAAATGACTCAGCGTCCCTCCCATCCAGGTCAATGGAGTACTTGTGAATATTGAGGGATGTGTGCAATGTATGGAACGGCTATCTCATCGGCACTCTTTTGTAATCGAGTCATGTTGTAGCCCGCGCGGCAAGGAGTCTTGTATCGGAGTCTGTAAAAAAAGATGCTCATTATCAATAAAGATCAAGTTTTCTTTAATTATTGTGTGTATCAATTTGTCTGCGTACTCTCTTAGATCTCGTGTCTCGGATTATCTTATGACTAGGCCTTGTGCGAGCGCAAATTAGGTTCGCACGGCATCACGCCCGGGGGACGACTATCGATTCGACGGAATCGGGGCGTGACACACCACGCCGGAGATCTACTCCGCCGCCGTGCCACCGACCGCAGTAAGCCCCCTCTCCATCAACTCTTCCCCCTCTCTCGATATTTTCTCTCTCTTAACCCCTTTGTTCCTTCCTTGATTTAAGAACAGTATTGTGCTGTTTGGAAGTATTATTATTATTATTTTTTTTATTAATATTAATAATAATATTATTATTTTTATTATTTCTATTATTAAGGATATCATTTTTCTTATTTAATAGAAATTAGAAATAAATAGGTATAAATATTTACAAATATGTATAAAAATATGGTTTATCATTTTTTTAGTATTTAATTTCTTATACAAATTTTGTTGACTAAAATATATAGTAGCTTTTAAATTATAAAATGTATTCTAGTATTTTTATTTATCAAATAAATAAAAATATGATTATCCTATTTATGCAGACAGAGAATTTTGTCTAAAACGATTTTTGGATTTCAAGTATTTACCAAAATTATTTTACTAACAAAAATCTAGTCTTAAGTATTAGAAATACTTTTCTAAAAATAGTAGGAGTATGTTCTTCACAATTTCTCCTCGATTTTTACCATTGCCCACGACTACTCACGCGTTCCTATTTTCCACAAATTTAGGCCATGTTCGCATGGACCTCGGCTATTGGACAGAACATGATATCTCGATCATCGCACCACACCAGGCGACACACCAGGCAAGACACCTTGCCTTTACTGTTTAATTTTTTGCTCAATATCATGCATGCTTTTTCTTTATATTGTTCTTTCAAAACTATATATAGATGCAAAATATTATACTTTATGCAATTGGCTTAGAGTTAAGGGACTACCATATGTTTAGAGCATCTCATAAACTGTCACGATGTGCCATGGGTTGTGTGTGAGTTGTGAGTCGCATATAGATGCAGACTTGCGTGCTGACTGATCATTGGTGCGTATAGGCCGTGCGTTAGGATATAACTGCCAATAGATTGTGTAGAAGACTTGGAGGTTATTAAGGATTAAACAGTGTCGTGGAGTCGACACATGTATAGTATCATTGAGGGGAGGGGACAATTATTAGCGTAGGGGCTATATTTATTTTTATACACATTTTGGGCCGAGGGTGACTCTTATGAGCACTACCTTCTGTCTAGGGCCGATAGTGACTCGGATGAGCGCTACTTGACGGCCACTCTTTATTACTTGCTTGCGTGAATCCGTTACAGCCCCTGCGTAGAACGTTGTCCTCTAAAGTGCATTTCACATAGAATGGTTAGGAACCTTTACTCGTGCATACTTTTCTGTTGAGCTTTTATTATTCAGTTATTGGCATGATATTATGTGTCTTGTTACGTCCCTCATAGGACCTGGTGATCCCTCTAGGTGTGTGTTTCGTGGTTTCTTGCAGGTGCTCTACCTTCGTGATGATTGCTCTTAGACTCTCCATTGCTCTCGCTTGCTCAATTCTTTCCTTGTATATTTTTCCATATTTAATTTAGTTGGTAGTAGATTTGTCTCTGCCCAACTATTGTGTACATGACAAACTCAAAGTTGTTTTTTACCATTATTTAACTTCGTGGATGAGATTTAGTGTCTTGGCTTTCTACATTTACAGCTTATGTATATATACGAGCCGTATATTTACTCGTACGTATATAACTGGCATGATACATTTCTAGTCCTACTATTTTGGGACTGGAGCGTTACAGTATACATGGGGGCTCTGTGAATATGAGAGTACATGGATCACAAGAGTGTACATGAATGGTGAAAGCACCGGAGTACATGATGAAAGTGAAACGCATATGACATACTGTAACCCGATGCTCCCGAGGGGGATAACATCTCATGAAGGGATCCATATAGTACCAATCCGTGTTAACAACGTGACAGCATCAAGTATAGTAATCTAGAGCGTAAATATAAATCCTATCAAGTATGAAACGGTCAAAGAATGTACTCACCTGATATTCTGAGTATCTGAAGTGAATATATTATCTGAGAAGGGGTGTCTGACTCCTATTTGGAACAGCACAAGTCACAACATGTCCAAAATAGTAAAATAGAATACTACAATGCATTCTACATGATATTTGGGTCAATCAAGGCTAAAGTCAACCTTTGGTCAACTCTAGTCAACTACACTAGTCAATTTATGTCAACTAGGTCAAGTCCTAATCCAGACAAGTCTCACTAAGCCTAACCATGTCTATCCTAGCATTCACATACCATCACAATGTTATACAAGCTATCAACATACAATTACCTATATATACATATATATTCAATACACATATTGCATACACTAGTATAGGCAATCATTCATAGGCACACTCATATAGGTTATCATGTATAGGCAATGTCAAGTTTAAATAGTTTTCATTCACATGGGTTTACATATTATCATGAATGATTATATATATACATATAATATATATATATAGAGAGAGAGGTGTAGAGTGACAGTGGCATGTGTGTGTGTGTGTGTATACAAGTAGAATGTGTGTGTGTGCAAATAGTAGTAGGGTGTGTGTGTTATATAGGTTATGTGTCCCAAGTTTTTAGTGAAGGTGTGGGTGAGTTGTATGTGGTAACAGTACATATGGTTCTCAGTTTTACAGTGTCTTGTGGACATGTGTTTCAGAAATCAGTGTAGCAGTAGTGTGTGTATATAATGTGTTCTCAAGTTTTTAGTGAATGTGGGTAGGTAGCAGTTTACTTCACAGGTTAGGGAATATGGGTGTGTGTGTGTATAATGTGATGTGTGTGTGAGTATACAGTAGTGTGTGTGTGTATACAGTAGTGTGTCCCAGGTTAGTGAATGTGTGGTTATAGCAGTAGATAAAGGTGTCTCAGGTTTTTGAGTGTACATGTGTATGTGTTGCAGCTGTACATATAGGGTGTTCAGATTTTATCATAGTTTAGTGAACTTGTGTGTGTCGAATGTAATTCATAGGGTGTGTTCTCAGTTTACACATAATCAGTTTCAGTTTTTCATTCATTGCATTTCGAAAGTCCCAATAGCCAACTAACATGAATCCCAACAATGTAACTTAAACTCAGACATATATATGTGATCTAACATGATAAATTAATCTTCTAAAATCAGTAAAACATAATTTAAATCTTAGAAATCATTTGACAGAACCTAGTATCAGATAATTGGGGAAAAACTCAATTTTGAATTTAAAACACAGTTAATAATCTAATTAATTGGTTGGTAAACATTGTGACATATGTATACGTGTCATGTAGGGTGTCTGTGTCCAACCAGCGGACACAAACGTGTCTAATATGAAAACAACGCACGAGCCACAGAAACGGTGCACTGTTTCGTGTACAGGTTCACCACGTTCGTGGACACGACACACGACACCAATGACCTCATGCTCGTGTCAGAGGGTAGAGGGGGTGTAGTACTACGTGTCTAGTAGCCTGACACAAGTCCACGACGTGTCCTGTACGGACACGAGATCCGTATAAGAAGTAGGTTTTCGCGTGTGTGTGTTCAGTATAAAATCGATGCGATGGCTAGAACGTGTCTGACATGACACGATGTGACCTGACACTTGGAAGATGTAGTGTCAGTTAGGCATACACCGAGTATCGTGTCCCCAAGTAACACAGATACTTCATACTGCTTCACGGGTAGCAAGACACTGGTCGAACCCTCGTGTGGCGTGTTCTGCTGCTCATGGACATGACACAGACACGAAAACACTCTCAGTCTGACACGAAATCAAAATACACTCATAAGTCTACAAAATTATTCAAATACATTTCGAAAATAGCAAAATAATTTCTATTATAGAATTCTAACAAATACTTGTAAATGGAAACGGATACGTGTCTAATACGGATACGAAATCAATGCAAAACTTCACCAAACACACCACAGCTAGGGGATACCTAGATCTAGGCTATCATGCAAAGAAATCAAGATTAAATGATAGTTTGAGGTGTTTACCTGTCACGCCCCAGAACCAGAATACTGGAGAGCGGGGGCGGACACAGCCAGCTACGTATATTGAAGTGCAACCTACCTCGCTATACGGTCACGACTGTCTAGAATACATGACGGTTTATCTACAAGCCATCAGTCTCTTATGGTCATAAAAAAGCCTATTGTCTCAATCTCAAGCAAGTAATAGCAGTTACAAGATGTTAGAGCATCAAATATACAATAGTAAGACATCCCATACATTACATATTTGGATGATCATGAAGCTAGTCGTACAAAATGTTAAGACTAGCAAGAGTTTCAGTCATACATGATCAACCCTAGGATTTGTCAATCATGTTACAGCCCGTAGGCAGACAGTAAGTAAAGTGCAATCGAGCTAACACGTGCTCGTCGGCTAAACGCCATCAAAAGAATATTTTTACAATAGAGTGGGAGAGCAAAATAAAACCCACTCGTTGTCAGGGTTACGTCTGGTGGTCACCATCTGGCTGGAATATAGGAAGATCCTCTAGAGCTACTCCGGTATCTGGCCATACAAAACCAGCTGGGTCAGATCCCAAAAGAGCAAGTACCACAAAGGAGGCTTCACTTAAGAACTAAAACCAGCAATTAGCACAAACATAATTATACAATAAAACTGGAGATATGGAAAATCATGATGATATACGATAAGATAACCATAGGACTATTTAGATAACCAAGTTACAACCCTTAAACGAAATAAGGACCAGGGTTGTAACCCTTCATCTGAACGAAACTTGGTCTTCCACCATTTATCGATAGGTAAAGCACAAGCATTCAGGTCATGTTACAATCTCGTACATGATAAGACAAGACTAGACTAGGTTAGACTCCATCTAATCAAATCATGGCTAAGCAATGAGTACGGCTTAAAACTTTAACTAACTAGGGTTATCACAGGCCTAGTTACTAGCAAGATGCAATGAGAAGTTCCAACAGCCACAAGCCATGCAGACCATCCAGGCTATCCGGACACAAATTAGGGGTTGAATTCGTGTGGGTACATTGTCCAAGGAACACATGTATCCTTAAGTAGCTTGAAGGGTGCAACACATGACAATGTGCTGGAAATGTGCCCTACTCGATTGCAGGCTACAGATCCCATGATGGGGCGCCCAGATAACGGGATTGCCTGTAGCTGGAAAATCTCTTCATGACTACTGGATTATTCTAGTTATTAGCCTTAGTCAATTTAAGTAGGTACCCCTGACCGTGGTACTCAGGGGTCCCTGCCCTATACATGATGCAAGACAATACTGGTTCACATGTACAAACACAATTGTCCACGGTGTCCAGGCCATTCATTCTTATCATGTCATCCTAGCTGTCGCAACATTATTCAATAGTTTCCATCATGCTTGCTTGTCATATCATGTCATGTCATGTCATGTTTACTTCATACCATACCGTGTATAATTACCATTCCAAACATATTAAATAATTTCATGATTAGCAAGTTCATGACAAAAGGCGTAAGAATATATAAGGGCAACGGGGTACGCCATAGGGACTCAAAGTCTCTACGCGAGCAAGACTACGCTAGGTCAAAGAGACCCCGAGCGTAAAACAGCTCTACGCGGGCAAGACCTAAGGATAGGCAGCTCTACGCGAGCAAGAGAGCAGGTGGGGGGATTCTATGCGAGCAAGCGCTTTACGCTAGTAAAGCCGCATGCGGGCGAGACTCTACGCGGGTGACCCCTCTACACGAGCGGGAGTCTAGCCTCTGCGTAGAGCTCGGTTCAGCTCTACGTAGAATTGATTACGCGATCACATGAAAACGTGTGCGTAAAGGGTAATTAATACACTAGCATGTAAAACGTGTGCGTAAAGGTTAATTAATACGCGGGCACGTGAAACGTGGGCGTAAAAACTAAACACTACTCTAGCACGTAATATTGTGTGCGTAAAAACTTCATCTTCTCCCCAAGGCCAAGACAAGCAGGCGTAAAAGCTCAAGAGCTCAAGAAATCCCCATCTCGGTCAAGACTTGATGAAATCCAACAATTCCAAAACCAAACTTGCGTAACATCAGAATGCCTTCTACATAGAACTCTTAGTTTTCGAAAACAAGCCAGTTTAGTAGATCAAAGCCAAGAAATTCGAAAATGCAACAAACTTATATCTACATGGAATGAACCATAGAAACTAAAAATGTTAAGTACTAAAGTGTCTTAGAATCTCGTAAGGAAGACAATGGAACAATAAAACTTGAGTTCCTCCATGAAGTAAGTTGTACTTGCCTACGGTGGTGCTCGGTGGAGAAGAAATGAGGAAGAAGAAAAGAAGTAGTAAATGAGTAATGAATGAGGAGAGAGAATGGTTGTTGGGCTAATAATTGAGGGATGGTGGTAGGTAGGGGTTTGCATATCAACCCAAACCGAGCCCAACCAAGTCGAACCCAACCGAACCCAATGCATGCCAAAGCTAGGATAAACCACATGAACCAGGAAATGCTAACTAACCCATGCCAATACAAAACCCAAGACTAGCCAGTCAAGACAAGTCGAACCAGGATGAACCCAAAATAAACCAAGGCAAGATTAAAACAGGATCAAGCTAAGCAAGACAAGTTTAATTACGGGTCAGGATTCCGTACACATATACTGAAAATACGTATAACGAAAAACGGAGGTGACATTACCTATAGAATATCAATCACAAGAAAAAAGCCCCAAATAGGAAGATTCTTTTTACAAGTAAAAAGCTCCAAACTGTACCAAATCTGAGATTTATCTCCATGAACAGCAAATAGAATGAGATTAGGTTCTAATGCAAGAGAATAGAGTCAAAAATGAATTAAAATGAAAGAGTTATGGATTGAGGAAGAAGGACCAATACCTCTTTCTTTCCAAAAGTTGTTGTGATGCAAAAGAGGTAAGAACTAGGAAGAGAGATTAAATAGGAGGATTCCCTAGGCTGGCCAAGTAAGGAAGGAATTAGGGTTAGGATTATGGCTAATGGGCTTGGGCCAAGTTTCAATGCTAAATGAAATCAATTCATAAGTCAAAAGTCCATGAACCTATATCACTTATTCTCTATATGAAACTTGATTCAAAATAACTTAACTTGGATTGACTTAAGTTAGACTAGGGTCCCACCATGCTAATCAAGTCACCATAGCTAAAATCAACATCTAGGTTAGTCTCCAAAGTCTCAACTAGCAAGGGTCAAAAATAACAACCATCACTCTAATAATTCAAAATATATCCAAAATTTTCTAAATAACCAAAATACCCTCAAGCTAAAATTTGGTAGTGACAAATCTACCCTCCTTAAAAGAATTTTGTCCTCGAAATTGAAAGACGAAACTAAACTGATGAGAAGGATAGACAATCATACCTCATGGTCCAAAAATATATGGGTATCGCTCGCGCATCTCATCCTCCCGCTCCCGGGTAGACTCTCCTGGAGAATGATGCTTCCATGCGACGCGAACGAAGGGTATCACCTGGTTTTTTAGTACCTTCTCTCGGTGATCCAGAATCTCCACTGGCTGCTCTGGATAACTGAGAGTAGGCCCCACCTCAATCTCCGAATGGTCGAGTAAATGGCTAGGATCAGCCACATACCGTCTTAATTGTGATATATGGAATACATTATGGACACCCACTAGTGCAGGTGGCAAGTCTAGCATGTATACCACGTCACTGACTCTCCCGCTAATCATGAAAGGTTCGATGAAGTATGGGCTAAGCTTCCCACCTCGACCAAAACGTATGGTACCACGAGTCAAAGATATCCTCAGAAAAACTAGGTCTCCGACCTAAACATGAACAAGGTCTCAAGTTACAAAATAATCAAACATGATCAAACAAAACACAAACAAACAACCTACTTCTAATCACATCTCTAAGCTGTGCCTCAAACTCCAAAGGCCTCCGGTGGCTATCGGCCCAATGTCGTGTCCTATGCCACACGAAGTCTGTTACTGATGAGCTTCACCTTCTCGGCTGCGTCAACAACCATCTCAGGTCCCAATAAAGCTCGCTCTCCAACATTATCCTAAGATAAGGGTGTACGACATCTACGCCCGTACAGTACCTCGAAGGGTGATATCTCAATGCTGGCCTGAAAATTATTATTGTAAGCAAACTCCACCAAGTGTAGGTGATCCTCCCAGGATCCTCCAAAATCCAAGACGCACGTCCACAGCCTATACTCGAGCGTCTGAATAGTCCTCTCTGACTGTCCGTCCATCTGAGGGTGGTATGCAGTACTAAATTTGTGCTGAGTGCCCAAACTAGTCTGCAGACTCCGCAAGAAATAGAAAGTAAAGCGACTATCCCGATCCGAGATAATACTGACTGGAACTCTATGAATCCTGACAATCTGCCGCATATACATCTCTGCAAGCCTCTCAGTAAACGTACCCACTTTAAATGGCAAAAAGTGGGCTGACTTGGTCAACCTGTCTACGATGACCCAAATCGCGTCTTTCCCTCCTTGTGTACGCGGCAATCCAGAAACAAAATCCATTATGATGTGCTCCTACTTCCACTCTGGAATGGACAATGGCTGCAACAAACCTCCTGGCCTCTGCCTCTCTACCTTGACCTTTTGACAAACCAAACATCTGGCTACGAAGCTAGCTACCTCCCGCTTCATCCTATTCCACCAGACGTGCTCCCTCAGGTCCCTATACATCTTGTTGGCACCTGGATGTATAGAGTCTGAGATCGGTGGGCCTCCTGCATGACCTTTACCCTAAGCTCTCCACTGGGCACACACAGCCTGGAACCGTGCCTTAAAGTGCTATCCTCTGCAAGAGTAAACTCATCATCCACCAGTCCTGCTCGAACCTGCTCTTAGATACACCGTAGAGCAACATCCTCGAACTGCGTCGACTTGATCCTCTCCATCAAGTCTGACTGAATCTGAAGGCCCTGCATCTGCATCTGAACTCCTGGCACAATTACCTCAATCCCTAGGCTCTTCAAATCTGCTAGCAAGTGACGATCCATAGTCAAACACATGGCTGTCGGATGCCTACTCAAGGCATCGGCAACCACGTTGGCCTTCCTTGGGTGATAATGTAGTAAAATGTCAAAGTCCTTCATCAACTCCAACCACCTGCGCTGCCTCATGTTGAGCTCCTTCTATGTAAATACATACTTAAAGCTCTTATGATCTGTGAAGATCTCCATCCGCTCTCCATATAAGTAGTATTTCCACAACTTCAAAGTAAATATCACTGCTGCCAACTCCAAGTCGTGGGTAGGGTATTTCTTCTCATGGGGACATAACTGGCTGGAAGCATAGGCAATCACCTTCTCATGCTACTGTAAGACACAACCCAAACCCTTTCCTGAGGCATCATTGTAGATAGTGAACCCTCCCGATCCTGATGGCAATGTCAGAATGGGAGCTATCGTCAGCCGCTTCTTCAACTCATCAAAAGCAACCTGACACTCCTCTGACCAAACAAACTCAGCATCCTTTTGGGTCAGCCTAGTCAATGGCTCTGTAATTCGGAAGAAATCCTGTACGAACCTCCTGTAATAGTCTGCCAATCCCAAGAAGCTCCTGATCTCTGCTACTGAACTCGGTGCCGACCAAGCCTCAACTGCCGTGATCTTATTCAAGTCCAGTGAGATCCCATCTCCAGTCACCATATGACCTAAGAAGTCAACTCTATCCAAAAAGAACTCGCACTTTGAGAGCTTGCCATAAAGCTCCTCCCTTCTGAGTGTCTCCAGAACCACTCTCAAGTGCTCCTCATGCTCCTCCTCAGTCTTCGAGTACACTAGGATATCATCGATGAACACCCCCACGAACTTGTCCAAGTACTGGTGGAATACTTTGTTTATCAAGTTCATGAATACCGTCGAGGCGTTGGTCAGCCCATACAGCATAACCAAGAACTCAAACTGACCATATCGCGTCCTGAATGTGGTCTTCGGAATATCCTTCTTCTTTACCTTTACCTGATGATAACCTGACCTCAGATCAATCTTCAAGAAAACTCGAGCTCCACTCAACTGATCATGGAGATCATCAATCCGTGGCAGTGGGTATCTGTTCTTGATTGTGAGGTTGTTGAGTGCCCTGTAGTCGATACACATCCGTACCGATCCATCCTTCTTGGGTACAAAGAGTACCAGTGCACCCCAAGGTGAAGAACTCGATCGGATGAAGCCCTTGTCCTGTAGCTCATCCATCTGCTTTTTCAATTCTACCAACTCGCTATTGTTTACTCGATAGACATGCTGAGAAATCAGTTTCGCACCGGGAACCAAGTCTATCGAGAACTCAATATCTCTGTCCAGTAGAAGTCCTGGCAAATCCTCCGGAAAGACGTCCATGAACTCCACAATCAAAGGATGTGGAACCGCCTGCTCCTCGACTGAAACTCCGTAGATAAGTCCGCTGCTCTGCTCCGCCTGCTGTCGGGTGAACTCGAACTTTGGCTCTCATGGCACTCCGAACAGAACTCTACCCCCATGAAAATCTATGCTGGCGTGATGCCTGCTCAACCAATCCATACCTAATATAATGTCGTAGTTCGGTAGTGGCATTACGAGCAGACTTACCTCTAACTCCCGGCCTCCCAAAATAACACTCCGCCCTCTGCAAACTTCACTCACGAGGATAATACCACCCTCGATCATGATCTTACAGGTCCTAGGCAATTATTCAGATACAAGGCAGTATCTAATAGCAAATAATACAGACACAAAACTGTGAAAAGCCCCAGAAACAAATAAGGCGAAAGCTGGAATGGATTCGAGAAGAACAGAACCTGCGATCAGCTCCACAACAGTCTCTGCATCCTCGGCCGCCATGGCGAAAGCTCGCCCCTGCTGGCCTCCCCTGGCCTACTGCTGATGCTGCATGAAGTGCTGCTGCTGAGTCGACAACGGTCCTTTCTGCTGTACTGCTGGGGTTCTGACCCCCGCTCCCTGAGCTGCTCGTCTCGAAGATAGAGGGCACTCCCTCATCTGGTGCTCTACCGAATCGCAGAGTAGGCACCTTTCGAGCCTCTTCCTGCAATCATTTCACACATGCCCTAGCTTCTTACAGAAACCACAACTGACGGGCTGCTACCTGAGTGCCGACGGCTGAACCCTTGGCTGCTGCTACACCTGCTGGAATGGTGCACGGCCCAGCCCCTAGAACTATCTCTGCTGATGCTGCTACTAAAAGTGCGGCCTCTTGGCCGGTCCTTCGCTACCACTGGCTCCCTGAGTGTCTCGTCTCCTCTCGAGCCTCAGCTCAAGACCATCCTTCATTGCTAAGGCACCCACCAGGATCTCCTCAAAAGTAGCACTGCGGGTACTCTTGGTGTAGGACTTTACCTCCTTGACAAGACCCTTCTTGAACCTCCGGGCCTTCTTCGCCTCAGATAACACCTCAACAACCCTGTCCAGACGGTAGAACTCTCCGACGTACTCCTCAACAGTCTGACTGCCCTACACCAAAGCCTCGAACTGCGTCTCGAGGGCACCAAGCGCTGCGTCGGGGAAGAACTTCTCCTTGAACAACTTCCTGAAAGCTGCCCAAGTCTTTCCAACTGTACCAACCTTCGGGTCTGTCTGGTACCACGTGCGAGCCAAGTCCTGCATCATACTAGCCGCCGCCTCAATCTGCAGTTTTGCTGAAATCTCTGCCAACCTGAAGATCTCCTCCATGTGCTCGATCCACTCATCTGCATACAGGATGCCCTTTGTACCCCTGAAGTCCCACGGGTACATCTTCCAGAAATCTTGTATGTCCTTCTCCTTCAGCTGATGCTGCTGTTGACCTACCGGAGGCTGAGCTGTAGCCCTCTCAACTGTCGTCAGGGCCAGATCGATGCCCCGACTGAACTCTGCCGTCTGACGCTGCTGTTGAGCCTGCTGGCCTCCATAAACTGCTAGAAGAAAGTGAATAGCTGGATTGCATCGACAGATCCTGAAGGTGGCTGCTGCTGCTGGAGCATCTCTGGAATAACTGGGCTCTTCCTGCGAACTGGTGGAGGGGCTCCTCCGAATGCAACTGAAATACCCACTCTAGCTGGCGTAACTGGGGCTGCGGTAGCGAACGCTGGCAGGACAGGAGGAGAGGTGGCAGACCTCTCATCTGTGTCCTCCTGTCCTAGGCGATGAGATCTAGTCTCGACCATCCTGGAGACAGATCAAACAAGAACAATTTCTAAGAATGAGTCAAAATAGCAAAGGAGGACAACATATATTCAAGGGAAGACAATAAGCAACAAATTTAGATAAAAGAAATCTGATTAAGAGTTTTTCCTAATGTGATTGAGTACCTTCAAAAATATCCTAATCCTACTGCAGGCTGCGGTGATACTTTGGTTCGAATACCACCGCAATCTAGGACCTGCATAGGCCACCACTAAAAAAGTGTCACGACCCGCACCCAGTGTAGGGGCACGAGAAGTGGGTACGTTCAGCCTACGCCACAGTGTCAGCGGTAGAACGCTGTCCTAGATCACATACATCTTACAGTTATAAGGTATATTGCGTAGCTATACTCTCAGAATGGAGGAATAATATAAGTACAATCTCAATCACAGCTAAGAAAGATGTACGATAAGATAGATAAGAATATCAACACAATATACTGATAAAATACGATAAAAAATATAATCCAAAGTATCTAAGATAAACATCTAACAAGATCCACAAATCCACATCATCATAATCTCTAGTACAATATCCAGATGAGATACAACTGAAATAAGAAACTAAACTATGGGAGTGTCGTCAGCAGGTAATGGATCCTGCTGGAAGTCCAAGTCACAGGTGCCCTCTAGTGCTGTCCCATATAAGTGGTGCAACATGCCTCATCCTCGTCCTATGTAATATTTTCAACAGGTCCAGTCAGGACAAGAGCGATCACGGTACATCTCATGCTGTTCATAATATGACAGGATAAATATGCTATAGAGTAAGATACATAAAATGCTGGAAAATTTATGAAATAAAGGAGATGACTGTAAAGAAATATCTATTATAAGTAAAGAAACTAACAGTGAACTAGTGATTTAGAGTACAAGAAGTAATAATAGTAAAATACTAATGATTAAATTAATAATAAAAATAATAATAAGATCTACACATATTTTGCAAATACTAATATATACTACAATGTAAAAATAAATATCAATGATAATATTTTATTTTAAAAATTTAACATTTAAAATTATGTAGATATTTAAGTATTCTTTTTCTAAAACAAGATAAACTAACAATGATAATAACACTTATTAATAATAGAGAATTATATTTACTATCCAACAGTTACGACTGCTCTTCTCTTTCGAGAAAGCCCAGTAATAAATTTATGGAGAGGATTGAGGAGGAGAGAGAGAGAGAGAGAAATCAGGTTAGAAGAAGGAGGCTGAGAGGGAGAGCGAGGCGGAGGGAGCTTACCGGAGTGGGAGCGGCGCTGGTGGCGCACGGTGGCTCCAGAGGGGTTGGGCGCCTCGGATCTGAGCGGCGGAGGTGCAATGTGCGAGGTTTCGCGGCCACAACGATAATCGGGGCGATCGCCATGGTTGCGGAGGACGGAGTGGACCTGGGCGGCTTCGACGGGCGGTAGAAGAAGTTGGTGGCGATGGGCACCAGGGTGCACCGGAGGCGTGGTACGGAGGACCTGGCTGGTCGCCGTCAAGGCAGTGGTGGCTCCCGAGCGGTGGAGCTGTGGTGGCTGTGAAGCGTATACGGAGTCGGCGCTCACCGCGGCGAGGTCGGCGGGGCGGAAAGGAAGTTGGCGCGGTCGATCTGTCAGGTTAGGCTCCTCCTTTTCTTCCATCTGGTGGTGGTCGTTAGAGTATGGTGGCGGTGCCCGATATTGTTGGCCGGAGTGGCAGAGGTTGGCAATGTGGGCGGGAAAATGGTCGGGGATTTCGGGTGGTGGTCGGGTTGGTGTTGACGGTGCTGCTGGTGGTCGCCGCGGCCGGAACGGCACAGTGGTATGGTGGTGTGCAGGAACGACATAGGGGAGTAGGGGATGGGTTACGTCGTGTCGGGAGTGTCCGACACGACGGGGATGGAGGTGCGGATTTGTCGGCCTCGGGTAATAATGTATTTTTATCGGTGGAGATTATAGTGGATGGAAGGCACGGACACGATGCATAATGGGGTGGAGATTATGGTTGTGGAGTTTTATGGGAAAAAGAGGACAAGTACCTCTCCTTTTATTGGAGGTGGGAATCCCATTAGGATAAGGATTAGCAATATTTTAAAATCCGATGGATAATTCCATCTTTTTGTTAAAAATCAATTTAAACCCGAGTTGATATAATCTAATATCAATATAGATAATCCCTCCTTTAAAATCTATCGAAATCAAATCTTTTCCAAATTAAATTATTATAAGTAACTAAATTTTGAATCTCACATAATTTTACATAGTATTTTCGAAATAATAAAATCATGATATTTATTAATTTCGAAAATTAATATATTATACATGAATTAAATTAATGTACCTCTCACAAATCTAGAATAAATATATAAAAATTACTTTCTAAATTACCAATTAAAATAGCCTTTCTATAATAAAAAAGGTTTTAGAAGTTTCTCAATGCGAGGCTTTGTGCAACTTTTAGCAATAATAAATATAAATAAAAGTATTTATCACATATTATTTGAAAGCTATAATTCTATGTAAAAATATTTTTCTTAAAAATATGTACCTCGCACATATTCGCACTCGACGAGACATACAAAAATGCGAACTCGTACGCGACGTTAAATATGACAAATTCGTACGCGACGTACAATACGACTATGCGACGGACAAATACAAAGTAAGAAATAAACACCAATTTTTTTTAAACATAGTAGAAATTTAGGGGGTTTACAGGGGGATCTTTTAAATAGTGATGCTATGGAGGGAGGTTTAACCGCTTCTGGGTAGGCAGTGATAGGTATCTGAATACGGTCAATTTGGAGGATGCCATATGGAATTCTTGTCTACACCATTTCGATTAATACCATACCAGATTTGCTTCTTAATTGATGTGTAAAAAATATTTTTATCTTCTATAATAATATGTGTTCCATTGATTATTTTAAAAAATTACACTCATAACTTATATGATCCACATCTTTATAGAAGAGAAAATTTTTTGGTACACAATAATTGAAGATAACATAACTGCTCCAACTGATTAGATGATCAACCTCTACAACGACCGCTTGTAGTAGTAATGAGGTGAGTTTCATAAGCATTCGCATGTCTGTAGGCATCCGG
Source organism: Iris pallida (assembly GCA_029216955.1). Lineage (NCBI taxonomy): Eukaryota > Viridiplantae > Streptophyta > Magnoliopsida > Asparagales > Iridaceae > Iris > Iris pallida. Next base: position 1,583,475 of record JANAVB010000798.1, on the reverse strand, counting down.
GAATACAATGGATTGGAAGCGCTCGATAAAGTTTTAGTGATTGGAAACTTTTGGGAGTTGTAGAAATTGGAGGTTATATTTTGACTTAGATTAGGATAAATTTTATTAGGATTCGTGGCTAATATTTATAGAACTACTAAACATGTTTATATATATATATATATATATATATATATATATATATATATATATATATATATATATATATATATATATATATATATATATATATATATTGGAAAAGGATAAATTTTATTCCAACTCAACATATAATCATACAATTATATACTCAGAGTGGGTGTCCCACCCATCAATTCTCCATAGATTTTATATCAAACTCAATATTATGGAGGATGCCTACATGAGGGGTTATAAGCCCCTCGAAGATGCGTCAGTTTCATTCCCTCAATACATGCCAGACAGTAGCAGCCAGCCGAACTCTAGCGGTCTTGAACCAGCCCTGTCCTGTCACGACCCGTACCTAGTTTATGGGCACGAGAAGTGGGTACGTCCAGCCTATACCGTAGTGTCGGCGGTAGAACGCTGTCCTAGGTCACATACATCTAATAGTTATAAGGTACATTGCACAGTTATACTCTCCGAATAGAGGAAAAATACAAGTACAATCTCAATCATAGCTAAGAAAGATGTACGATAAGATAGATAAGAATATCAACAAAATCTACAGGTAAAATATGATAAAAGAGATAATCCAAAGTGTCTAAGATAAACATCTAATAAGATCCACAAATCCACATCATCATAATCTCTAATACAATATCCAGATGAGATACAACTGAAACAAAAAACTAAACTATAGGAGTGTCGTCAACAGGTAATGGATCCTGCTGGAAGTCCAAGTCACATGTGTCCTCTAGTGCTGTCCCATAGTAAGTAGTACAACATACCTCATCCTCGTCCTATGTAGTATTTTCAACAGGTCCAATCAGGACAGGAGCGAGCACAGTACATCTCACGCAGTTCATAATATGACAGGATATATAAATATGCTATAGAGTAAGATACATGAAACGCTAGAAAATATATAAAATAAAGGAGATGACTGTAAAGAAATATCTATTATAAGTAAAGAAACTAACAGTGAACTAGTGATTTAGATTACAAGAAAGACATGTGAACGACTTGAATTTGCACGTGAGTAATCTAAGAGTTTGCACATGAGTATACTATTTTGTAATTGTTCACATGATCATTTATACTCTCGCGTACCCCAATCAATACACAAGGATCCAGACAGGTTATGTTATTGCACATGATATCACATGAAGGCCATAAAAGGGTGCACATGATTGTATACATGGGTTCTCTGTGAACATGAGAGTACATGAATCACAAGAGTGCACATGAATGGTGAAAGCACCAAAGTACATGATGAAAGTGAGACACACATGACATACTGTAACCCGATGCTCCCGAGGGGAATAACATCTCATGAAGGGATCCATATAGTACCAATCCATGTTAACAATGTGACAGCATCAAGTAAAGTAATCTAGAGCATAAATATAAATCCTATCAAGTATAAAACGGTCAGAAAATGTACTCGCCTGATATCCTGAGTATCTGAAGTGAATATATTGTCTGAGAAGGGGTGTCTGACTCCTATTTAGAACAGCACAAGTCACAACATGTCCAAAATGGTAAAATAGAACACTACAATGCATTCTACATGATGTTTGGGTCAATCTAGGCTAAAGTCAACCTTTGGTCAACTCTAGTCAACTACACTAGTCAAACTAGGTCAACTAGGTCAACTCCTAATCCAAACATGTCTCACTAAGCCTAACCATGTCTATCCTAGCATTCACATACCATCACAATGCTATACAAGCTATCAACATACAATTACCTATATATACATATTCAATACACATATTGCATACACTAGTATAGGCAATCATTCATAGGCACACTCATATAGGTTATCATGTATAGGCAATGTCAAGTTTAAATAGTTTTTATTCACATGGGTTTACAAATTATCATGCATGATTATATATATACATATAATATATATATAAAGAGAGTGGGGTAGAGTGACAGTGGCATGTGTGTGTGTATGCAAGTAGAATGTGTGTGTGCAAATAGCAGTAGTGTAAAACCTGGATTTTAGGATATATGATTTGTATTATTATTATTGTATAATATTATCACTACTATTATTATTATTATATATTGAGTTCAAAATTATTTTCAAAATAAAAGTTGGTTTTTGGTTGCTGACCTGACCAGAGCCTGGACCAGTTTGAACCCGAACCCAATCCCGTTTCCGAACCCATCTTTCCTATTTTGTTACAAAAATCCTTATTACTCGTAACATATTAGTTATATCTATATAAAAAAATAAACCCTTGGCCTGGTCTCCCCACGACCAGGCCATTCAAGCGCCCCTATTTCTCTCCTGTAAACCCATGCACCTCCACATTTCCTTCCACTTCTTTCCTTACTAAAACCCACCAACTCACCCTTTCCTTCATTACCACCCTCTCTCTATTCTTTCCGCCAGAGCATTTTTCCCCAAACTTCCCCGAGCGGCCACCCCCTTCACCGGCGCCCGCTCCCCATGTCCGGCGACCCCGGCAGCGAGTTTCCCGGCTCCGATCGGGACCTGCGACCCCGTCGTCAGCCATTCCCCGGCCATCGTGCCTCTCTACGCGCGCCCTAGCGTCGCCCGCGGCATCGCCCACCTCCGACAGCGAGGTCCCCGGCCCCGATCGGGACCGCGCCCCTGCCCTTGCTCTGGCGCCCGCCCCGGCGAGCTCCCCCGGCCCTCGGCGTTCGTCGGCCGACCACCAGCGTGCGACCCCGCGCCCACAGCACTCCGATGCCGTCCCCCGGTGCACCCCCAGCCGGCCGACCTCCTCCGGCGCTGTCCGTACCCTGTTCATGTTCGCACGAGCTTCCGTGCCCCCGCTGTTCCGAACAGCACTGTCCAGCGCTGTCCCGGGCTTTCCCGACCTGCTGTCCCCGTTTATTTTTCTATATCTACATCTGAGAGCTCTAGCCGAGCAACCCAAGGTATAATTCCTGTCCCGTTCCATTTTCGGTAGTCGATGATGAGGATTGGTCCCCGATTCCCTTTCGGGAATTCGGTTTTAGAGCGACGTAGTGACTTCGGATTTTCTGGAGACGTTTCTGTGATGTTCTGTGGTTGTTTCAAATTTTTCCGAAATGTGTTTTCTGGATTTTTGGGTGCTGTGGTTTCCGATCTCATTTCGGGATTTTTCGATTATATTTCGGGTCCGATTAAGCTCCGAAAATTATTCTGTGAATTTTAATTTTATGTAAAAATGGTTTGGAAGTTAATTTTTGGGTGTTCCCTGGTTTGGGACTTTTATTATGGGTGTTTCGGCGCATTTTCCCAGTTTTGGGTTGTCCCGAATATAGAGGAAATGCTGCCCAAATTTTTATAAAATTTTATAAAAGAATTTTAAATCGGTTTTCGGAAATAATTTATTAATTGGATTTTGGGCGACGACCGTTCCGGTCCGTGGGCCCTAGCGAAATGCAAACGAAACCGGTTTTACCCGGACGTTGAGGCATTAGCTAACTGTGACGATTGGACCAAGTCTGAGACTCCTAAGATGTAATTTAATTTATTTTTAGTTTTGTTTTCGATATTTAAATTACGGGACATTAGTCAGAGCTAACTAATTTTCTCTTATTTCATTTATGTAAAGTTTGTAAGGGCATAAGCCCATATTTTTATTTTGTTAGCTGTGCCCCTGTATTGCGTGGTCTCGATTTTTCATTTCTTTTCTTGGTCGATTTTTCTTTATCTTCTGGTTGGTTTTATTTTTCGTAATTAGGCGCTTAGTTACAAAATGGCTAATAAATATTTTGTATAAATTAATAAAGATTTCTCACGATATAATAACTATAATAAAATATTAGTAGTTAACAAAATCTACGTTTTATCATTGAAAGAAAATGTAGTTTTATACGTATAATATTAAAAATACAAAGTTTTTGCCAAATTAACCGGTAACGACAATTTTTCCAAGTAAAACCAGAAACTGGCTATCCAACTAAATGAGAACCAACGTAGTACGCATCGTAAACCGTTAGCAGTAGATTAAATAAACAACTTAAAACTTGACTAGGATCTGCTACTAGAAATTGCAACTAGCACACCTAGAATGGTCTCAATATTGGTTCTAAGTCAAGTTCTCCAACTGTAGTATTTCGGAGACGAACCTAGCATCTTCCCGGAACCAACATCGTTTCCAGTCATAAATAAAAGGCAAGTACATTTTGTGTTAGTTTACAATTATTTAGTAATCGTTTTATTGCAAGTTTAAACCACGATGGACACGAAACTCTCTCTGAGAGCATTGACTGATTGACTGTTGGGTACTGGGGAGTAGTGTAATGAGTATGACCACATCCAAAGTAGCATAATAACTGTGTTAGCTTACCCCTCATACACACGGTGATAAGCCATATCATTCACTGTACAACCTAATCTGATCATATTCATTGCCTATTCACATCACAATATTTTAACTGCTGGAGAATTGTTTATTTCAAACTGTTTAAAAGTGCATAACTCTATTATTATTTCAATTGTTGGTTTATCATGAATTATACTTTGCTCCCTCCTGACTGGAGACCCAATATTTTAGGTGCCACTGATGATTGCTGAGCTTTAGCACAATAGCTACTATGACCCAGTACCATATTTTGCTGTGTTACCGGGGTCCCCCTTTGAGGACGCAGATCCTAAGGCTGACGAGACAACCATTCTAGCTAGTTGTCGTTTTAATTCGAGTTTCTTTTATTAGAATTTTTTTTGTAGACTTGAATTCAGTGTTTCCTTTCAGCACTTTTAATTTCAGATGTATTCCATTTTGTTGATTAATAAAAGTTTTAAAGTTCCCGTATATAAATGTTATGACAAATATTTAGATGTTGTTGTGATTACCTGCTAATCGAACAGCTTACTGCCGCCGTCTCACAACGGTGCAGGCTGGACATGATCCGGTTCGACCCAATTATTTGGGATCGGGTCGTGACAAGTAGGGTGTGTGTGTTATATAGGTTATGTGTCCCAGGTTTTTAGTGAAGGTGTGGGTGAGTTTTATGTGGTAGCAGTACATAGGGTTCTTAATTTTACAGTGTCTTGTGAACATGTGTTTAAGAAATCAGTGTAGCAGTAGTGTGTGTATACAATGTGTTCTTAGGTTTTTAGTAAATGTTGGTAGGTAGCATTTTACTTCACAGGTTAGGGAATGTGGGTGTGTGTATAATGTGATGTGTGTGTGAGTATACAGTAGTGTGTGTGTATACAGTGGTGTGTCCCAGGTTAGTGAATGTGTGGTTATAGCAGTAGATATAGGTGTCTCAGGTTTTTGAGTGTACATGTGTGTGTGTTGTAGCTGTACATATAGGGTGTTCAGATTTCATCATAGTTTAGTGAACATGTGTGTGTCGAATGTAATTCATAGGGTGTGTTCTCAGTTTACACATAATCATTTTCAGTTTTTCATTCATCGTATTTCGAAAGTCCCAATAGCCAACTAACATGAATCCCAATAATGTAACATAAACTCAGACATATATATGTGATATAACATGATAAATTAATCTTCTAAAATCAGTAAAACATAATTTAAATCTCAGAAATCATTTGACAGAACCTAGTATCAGATAATTGGGGGAAACTCAATTTCGAATTCAAAACACAGTTAATATTGGTTGGTAAACATTGTGACATAAGTATACGTGTCATGTATGGTGTCTGTGTCCAACCAAGTGGACACAAACGTGTCCAATATGAAAACAACACACGAGCCACAAAAACAGTGCACTGTCTCGTGCACAAGTTTACCATATTCGTGGACACGACACATGACACCAATGACCTCGTGCTCGTGTCAGAGGTTAGAGGGGGTGTAGTGCTACGTGTCCAGTAGCCTGACACAAGTCCACGACGTGTCCTGTACGGACACGAGATCCGTATCAGAAGTGGGTTTTCGTATGTGTGTGTTCTGTATAAAATCGATGCGATGGCTAGAACGTGTTCGACACGACATGATGGTGTCCTAGCCACACACCAAGTATCGTGTCCCTAAGTGACACAGATACTTCACACTGCCTCACGGGTAGCAGGACATTGGCCGAACCCTCGTGCGGCGTGTTTTACTGCTCGTAGACATGACACAGACACGAAAACACTCTCAGTCTGACACGTAATCAAAATACACTCATAAGTCTACAAAATTGTTCAAATATATTTCGAAAATAGCAAAATAATTTCTATTGTGGCATTCTAACAAATACTTGTAAATGGAAACGGATACGTATCCGATACGGACACGAAATCAATTTGAAACTTCACCAAACACACACCATAGCTAGGGGACATCTAGATCTAGGCTATCATGCAAAGAAATCAAGATTTAATGATAGTTTGAGGTATTTACCTATAGAGTATCAATCACAAGAAAAAAGCCCCAAATAGAAAGATTCCTCTTGCCAGTAAAAAGCTCCAAACTGTACCAAATTTGAGATTTCTCTCCATAAACAGCAAATAGAGTGGGATTAGGTTCTAATGCAAGAGACTAGAGTCAAAAATGAATTAAAATAAAAGAGTTATGGATTGCGGAAGAAGGACCAATTCCTCTTTCTTTCCAAAAGTTGTTGTGATGCAAAAGAGGCAAGAACTAGGAAGAGAGATTAAATAGGGGGATTCCCTAGGCCGGCCAAGTAAGGAAGGAATTAGGGTTAGGGTTATGGCTAATGGGCTTGGGCCAAGTTTCAATGCTAAATGAAATCAATTCATAAGTCAAAAGTCCATGAACCTATATCACTTATTCTCTATATGAAACTTGATTCAAAATAACTTAACTTGGGTTGACTTAAGTTAGACTAGGGTCCCACCATGCTAATCAAGTCACCATAGCTAAAATCAACATCTAGGTTAGTCTCTAAAGTCTCAACTAGCAAAGGTCAAAAATAACAACCATCACTCCAATAATTCAAAATAAATCCAAAATTTTTAAAATGACCAAAATATCCTTAAGCTAAAATATGGTAGTGACATGCCCTCTCCCTCTTCTGTCCCGAAGCACAGTGGTAATATCACCGATCCACTTTCCAGAGTTACATTCACCCAGCACACTGCATTATTCCGACCAGATGTGCCAGGTCGCCTCACACTCAAAGAATACGTGCCTTATAGATTCATTCTCCACGTCACATAGCACACATTTTGGGTTGGGTACCTGAATCCCAAACGAAATAAGACGATCCCTCGTCAGCAGACGGCCCTATAGCAATCGGTACACACAAAGTTGTATCTTCCTGGCTAGACCCTTACACTAGTAGGGAATGTACGCCGTATAAGATTATAGCAGCTTTGGAACCTGAACTCTCCTGAACCCACAGCATCTCCTAGCGGATCCTTCCAGCAATCAGCTGGCAGTGCCGGATCAATCGCGACCGTGCTGATAACCCCTCAAAGCTCCTCAGTATGTCGGTAGGACTCAGGACACCAACCACCATTTCGGATAATCTGTTGGCAAGTCAGCCCCCTTCCAACCTTCCGGTGCGTCCTGACTCCCAGGATCCCTAACAAAGATTGCCAATCTTTCTACGGATCCCGCCTGAGGTCCGTTCCATCCTTCATAATCCGTCAGATGGCAGATTTAAGCACCTCCCTGTGCCGCAAGATATGTTTGAAAGTGACAGAATTGTTGTTATCAATGTCACAAGCCCAGAAGTTGTCATGCTTCACATATCTGCTATACATCCAGTCGGCCTAGAAGGACCCCCTTTTGATGATTCTACATGTCAGCTTCATCGTCGAGGCCTTCCTGATCTCCAATAAGGGTCGAAGTCCCACTCCTCCCTCCTTCCTCGGTAGACAAAGCTGCTCCCAAGAGATCGCAGGTATACCCCCCTCCAGATGAAGTCTGCACAAATCCTCTCTAATTTCTTAATGGTAGCAACATGGATCATAAAAGACTGCAGCCAGAATTGTGCCAGAGCCGAGATAACCGATCTAACCAACTCGATACGACCCCTAAAAGATAGACCAACAGCTTGCCAACTTTCGACCTCCACTGGGCGTACTCTACCAAACTTTAGCAGTCTTGGTCCCGAGCATAGTTGACTGTCAAAGAAACCCCTAGATAGTTTACCGGGAGATCACTCCTCTCCACACCCAAAGGCATCGGCTCGTTCCTCCTTCTGGAGGCAAAGGGAACTGAAGTAAACCCGACTATTCTTCCTGTTCATTTGAAGCCCTATAAGGGTTTCCAGCTTACCCATAATCTTTGAGATCATGTGCATACCCTCCACAGAAGGTTGTATGAATACCAGAAGGTCATCGGTATATATGAGGTGGGTGACTTGTGGCTCGACTCTCCTGAACAGCGGGACCAGCCTCCCATTAGGTACCGCTATGTCTATCAAGCAAGTGAAGTACTCCATGACAAGCATAAACAGGTAAGGCTATAGAGGGTCACCTTGCCGGAGTCCACGATTGCTTTGGAAGAACCCGTACGGGGTACCCTGGATGAGGACATAGAAGGTGGGAGTCGTGATGTATTCCTGAATGCTTGTTATCCAGCAATCATCGAACCCCATAGCAGTTAACAGGTGGCACAGAAAATCCCTATTGACCATATCATAGGCCTTCCTCAGATCCAGCTTCACACACGCCTTCTTCCCTCTTGGTTTGTTAAAGCCCCTCACCATCTCATGTGCAAGTAGGCTATGCTCAGCAATCGATCTCCCCTTAATAAAAGTCGTCTGGTTCGGAGAGACTATGTCCTGCATGATCCCTCCATACGCTGGCACATGAGGTACATAATTATTTTGTAGAGGTAATTACAGCACGTAATAGGCCTGAAATCTGCCAGCGATGTCGCACCCTCCTTCTTTGGCACAAGTGTTAAGAAGGTGTGGTTCAGCTCCTTCAACATCTTCTCCTCGGTAAAGAACTCCTGAACCGCCTCGAGAATCGGGAACTTCAGAATATCTCAGTGGTGTTTGTAGAACCCACTGCTAGAACCATCCGGCCCTGGAGCTTTGTTGGGATCCGCCTTCATGATTATAGCCTCCACATCTTCCATAGTAGCAGGGGCAAGTAGAAGGCTATTCCTATAGGGTGTCACCAACCTCTTCGTAATTACATCCGGGTATGCAGACAAATAGTCAGCCTAAAAATATAACTCAGAGTTGTACCTGACAGCCTCTCCTTGGATCTTTGACGGCTCTTCTACCAGATTACCTTCCACATCGAGTAGCTGAGAAATATTGTTCCGATGTTGTCTAGTCTGAATGATATCATAGAAGAACTTGGAGCAACGGTCATCATCCTTAAGCCAGGAACATTAAGTGCACTGGGCCGCACAAATCTTCTTCTGCAAATGCAGAATATTGACTTCCCCGATCAACTCCTTCTCTCTAGCCGCTAGGTCCCCGTTCATCATATCAGATTGCATGGAATGCTGGATGGTCTGTAGCTCTGCCCTCTTATCTTCTAGTGAGGTCTTTGGCAATCCCTTCACCCAGCTCCGAACATCCTTCTTCGTGGACTTGAGCAGATGAACCATACGATACCGAGCTAAACCCGCCTGGTGGCTAGTATGCCCCTCCGTAACAGCCTCCAAGTAACCCTCTAAAAGATACCAGCTATTGTTGTACCGGAAGGGGCGCAACCTCATAGTAGGCCGGTCTATAAAGCCAACCCTAATGGGGAATGATCGCTCGTTCCAGCGGCCAAACCCACAGCCAAAGAATTGGGGAAGCGACGGAACCACTCCCCGTTGTCCAGAGCTCTATCTAACTGGCAAGTAACCCTGTTACAGACTACTTTGTTATGCCATGTCCAGATATATCCCGAGCGCGACAGTCCCTGAAGCCCCGCCTGGAGAATGCATCTCTCGAAGTCATACAAGATCGAATCTGGAACCGATCTGCCACCCACCTTTTTTCCTCTATTAAACAGGGTGTTGAAGTCACCCAATAGGAGAAGCGTAAGATGTGAGGAGTTAGCAGCGGGAGCTACTCTGGATATATCACTCCACAAGGCCTCCTAACACCGCCTTTCGTTGTGGCCGTACTCCGCTCCCAGCAAGAAGCAAAAACCACCCTTATTCATGAAAGAGATGGTAATCAGCTGCTCCGACATCAAGATCAAGTCTCCATCCCAACTCTTTGAATTTCATCTGACCCAGATCCTTGCCATGTCGCAAATTGCCAGGTTGTGGAGTTAGACCCAATGGGAGGGGGTCCGGCGGGCAAGTGTCTTTTTTTCTTTAATCTTTGTCTCCAGCAGGACAGAGATGTCACACTTCTCCTTTTATAAGACCCCACATATCTTCCTCCATCTCCCTAACGAACACGCACCCATCAAGTTCCAGGTGATTATCGCTATTAATTATTAAGGAAGAGGTTCCCCTTTACATCACCTAGACTGGTAGCCGGGGGTGGTACCACATCCATCGCTGTCATATCCTCCTCCACCCCAGCAGTAGGGGCACGATGGATCGCCGTTTAGGAGAGCATCAGAGCCCAAGCCGGGTTGTCCATACATAGCGCCTGACTCCTATCAAGGGAGTCCCCCATCCCTTGGGGGACCATCTCGTAGTGGTCCAGCACGTCTCTTCCTGCTGTAGACTCTCTCCTCAGAAGATCCACCATCTCCACGCTCCTCTCTCCCGGAAGCCACCATGCCTCTGGTGTCCATACTCCTCTGTACCGAAAATATGACCATAGCCCCACCAGGGTGTACTGGTTGGGGTGAGATAGTCAAGCTCAGACCCCAAGCCACCTCCATCGGTCGGTACCCCTCCTGCATGATATCCTCTGCTCTGTCATTCCCAGATAAAGACTCCATCGCTCATGATGGGCCAGGAACCTCAGTAGGGGGCGGAGTCGACCCTGACTGTGAACCTCATAATGGGTATGTACTGTCCAGATGCCCGAAGCAAGCGCAATGTTAACAGGTTGGGGAAACCTATTCGTACTCCACCTTCTAGGTTAGGACCTCTCCAGAAAGCACTTTATACTCCAATAAACTCGGTAACTCCCCGCCAGTCTATATTTTAATGAATATTTGGGCATACATCAGCCTCGATCGAAAGGTTGTAGCATCATCAGCCTTGATCGGTGTGCCTACCAAGTTGGCTACCCGTATCGGCAATGGAATGCTCCAAAACCGTACAGGAAACTCCGAAAAGCATATCCAAACAGGAATGGCATTCAAGACTTCCTTCTCACAGCGTAAATCAGGAGTCCAATTTTTTAGAATGATCAACCTGCCATCAAAATTCCATGGACCTCCTTGTAAGATCCTGGTGACATCTTCTGCTAGCCCAAACTTCACATAGTAGAAGCTATTTTTCCTAGCAAATATCTCCATACTACCTTTTGACTGCTAGACACGCGCCATATATCCCAGGATCTGTTCATAGAATGGCTTGTTTCCCAGGACGTACAAAACTAGCATGTTTTCCCAGAAGGCAGTCACCTTCTTAATCTCCTCTACAGGGAACGTGGCCCGGAAGCCACTCTCTACCTTCTTCGGCGTTACGAACCCCATAGATGAGGGGCTTTTTGGATCCATTGGTTTGCAAATATCAGTCCAGGACCTTCCTGCTGGGCGAAAAACCGTCCCCTGTGAGTGAGGGACTACACCAGGTGGAGATAACCCTATACTCTGACCTCCCAGGTCAACCGCTTTACCCTTACCTTTTTTTCCTGTAGTCGCCTTGGGGCGCCAACCAATAGATCTTCCAGCGGAACCATTCTCCGCCCTGACAGAGGCCGCAGGGCTACGAGACGTTGTCTGCAATCTCGAACCACGCGTCTGCGACCTCGACTCCTCACCAACTCTCCTTTTCGGAGTGTAGCGTACCCTTTGGTGACTCAGCAGTCCCCCCACCATACCCCCAGCCTTGGCTCCCCGTCGTCTCATAACAGTCGTCCAGCCTCTGCCCTTCATAGATCCACTCGTAGATCCAGATCTAGATCCAGGTTGAAAATTTGACGTTTCCGACAGGTCGGGAACCAATCGGTCAGCCCCGTTCCCCGTCGTCGTCTTCGTTGACCGGTCGCCCGTGGCCACACTACCACCGTCGGCAGCGGCCTTGCCGACGCCGCCCTTGGCCTTGTTGCCCCCGCCGGAGCCTCCGATGTTCGTCCCACCACCGCCCTCCTTAGTACCAAAGGCTGCCCTAGCGAACCCGACGCCTACGCTACCACCGCGCCTGCGCCATCCCTGGCCGGCCCTCCCCCGCCGCTCCGGCCCTAGCCGCCCCCCGGCCGGAGGCGCCAGGGTCCCACGCGGGGGAACCCTCGCTGCGGTCGCCAGAGCCCGATCGCCAGAACCCTCGCCCATCAATCATAATAAACTATATATATATATATATATATATATATATATATATATATATATATATATATATATATATATATGCTTAATTGTACTTTGATACCCTGAACTATTTTCATTTTTTAACGTGATACCCTAAATTTTTTTTGGATAATAATGTCCCTGCTCAAAATTTAAAACTATCCCCCAACCCCTACCCCCCTATCGCACCCCCCACCCCTGCTCCCCCTCCTTGCACGACATTACACATTAGCGAGGACAAACGATCCTGCAGGGATAAAACCGAGTACGAACAACCCTAGCAGGATTGGGGCATGACAAAGTAGAACCAGAGCACGACTTTGCGTTCTTGGCCTCTTTCAAATATTATTTTCAAAAAGTATATAAAGTATTTTGATGGCTTTCAAAAAGGTCTTGATTTTGAGTTATGAAAACCAGTGTCCCATATAATAAGTCCATAATATTTTATGAGACTGACAGAAGTGACACTCTTTTGTAGAGAAATGACAAAAGGAGGTAATCAGAACTCTCCTAGAGCATCGAGCTCGACCGACCCAGTGGAACGGATCTTGGCTGTGCTAAAATTTTTGCGACAGGAAGCTGAGGAGAGTAGCCTGGCGCAACAGGCCTAAATGGAAACTCAGCGAAAAGAAGCTGAGAAACGTAGCATGGCCCAGCAGAGACAGTTGGATACCTTGGCCCAAATCGTATATTCCCTAGCGGGCAAACATAATACCACCGCAGCGAATAATGTAACTGGAACTCCCGAGATTGGGCCCGTAGATGGTGACGAGCCCCACCCAGCACACATGCACTCTTCTTTTAGGCCAAATGACTTCTTGGATGCGAAACCTCCGAAATTTGAGGGTAGGACATCACCAGATAAGGTGATGGACTGGATCGATAAAATGGAAAGTCTGTTCGTATTCATAGGAGTTCTAAGTAGAAAAAGGTAGTTTGTGCCACTTTGTAACTAAGACTGCGAGCAAAAGATTGATGGAATACGAAGAAGCCGCAACTGCTAGGGGTGGAAAGATTTCTTGGACCTCGTTCAAGAAGGCATTTCTGGAGCAATATCTGTCTCCCGCCATCAGTGAGAAGATGGAGAATGAATTCATGTCACTGAAGCAGGGGCATGTTCGTAGAGGACTATGAGTTATAGTTTGTCGAACTCATAAAGTTTGCTGAAACAAAGATTCTGAATGAGAGGGCTCATATGAATCGGTTCATCCAGGATCTGAATGATGACATTCAAGAGAGTATCCTAAATCGTGAATGTGAATCATATACCAAGGCCTTTGAGGAGACGGTATAGGTGGGGCAATTTAAGATGAGGAGTGCACCAGTAAAAGCTCAGAGTGGGCACAATCATTCTGGAAAGAGGTACTCTGATGGTAAAAAAAAGGTCGATGGGGAACTCCAAAATGAAACGTTGCATATCTACTACGGTCGAAGAGGGCATGTTAAAGATGACTGTCGCTATGCAAAGGGAGTGGAATACGGGCACTGCGGCATACATGGGCATACTAAAGAGGAGTGTCGTGCCGCTAACAAGGCTTGCTTCAGTTGTGGTCAACCGGGCCACGTTCTCAGGAACTGTCCGAAAAGAAATTATAATGATACTAAGGAGCATGGGCCGCTGAAGGATCCACCACCAATTCGGAACAACCCACACAATCAGCAGCTATGGAATGCTCGTGTTTTCAATCTGTCGACCTTGCTTGATCAGGGTCACGATCGTGAAATGTGAGCTTATTTCTTAAGTTTTGAGGAGAAAACTTTTTTTTCAGTGGGTTATTATGTACTGTCCCACTACTCGTGGTCCACTATGTAATACCCACGGCTTGGTAGCTCAGTCTTGAACTGAGTATTTGGGGAAACCTGTGCCGGTATTGTCACTCCCATTTCCCGTTATACGTATTTTCATATGCGTGGAAGAGATCTCTGATGTTTGTCAGGTGACCTATGGTTGGACTTAACTTGCTAGCCTAGTCTTGGTTGGTTATGACTTGGCTTGGTTTGATTGGGCTTGGTTCATTATAAGAAAACCCTCCCCCTTTAAGGCCCAATCACCCCTTATTTATCTCTCTTCATTCATTACTTCTTCTTCTTCCTCCATTACTCTCCCACCAACCTAGAGAGCTTAGGTAAGTGCAACTTACTTCATGATGGATCTTTTATTTTATTGCTCTATCTTCTTATCTACATGATTCTAAGCATCTTTAGAACTTGGAGTTTTCGGTTTGGACGAATGAATTTTTGTAGATCTAATTTTGTAGCCTTTTTGGTTTTCTTGGGTATTGATCTACCAAACTTCATTATTTTCAAGTTTTGATTATTTTATGTTGTAGAGAATTCAATTTTCCCCAAAATGGCCCTTTGAAAAGTTAGATTTCGACTTGTTTTGAGGAAGTTATGGCCAAATAAGATTTGAACATCTTCTATGTTCATCTGTCCTGGTTCTGGCAGGGATGATGAATAGTGCTAGCTGCATAGTGCTGGCCGCATAGCCGCATAGTGCTGTCCTTATAGCTGCGTAGTGCTGGCCGTATAGATATATAGTACTAGCTGCATAGCTGCATAGTGCTAGTCCGTGTCACACCCCGATTCGGGAAATCATTCGTCCTCGCTTCGATTCGTACCAAATCGTTCGTCCTCGCAAAGGCGTGATGCCGTACAAGTCTGGTGTTGCACTTGTACAAGGAAAAAACGTGCACTGTTATGTCATTTAGAAACATTTGAAACTCATCCACATTTCAGAAACATTGAGGACACAATATAGGAACAAGTAATACACATTTTATTGATAATTGTAGTCAGAATACAACTTTTCTCAATAATATTTGAAATGCCCTTTCGGCTACATTGATTCATGAAAAGAAGTACAACTGATAAGCTGCCATGAAATAACTTCTCGTTCCATACATTATGCGCTTTAGTAATTTGAAATATAAGCATCAATCTTTTGAAAACTCCGCAATACTTTGTACGTCTTTAGGGAAAACGACTTGAAAGTAGTAGCAATTCAGAAATCCTTAGTTCGGTCGTACGCCTGAGCCTTCTCCAGTACCTGTAGAGGAGGGGTCAGCACATTATAACAATGCGCTGGTGAGCCCCGTTGGTCCACTCAGCTAAACCAATATTTTATTAATGACAAGCATTTTATATCATGAACTTATTAGGAACAGGCGACATTCAAAGTAAATCACAATTAAAAATAACATGGTATTTCATGAAACCATGTTTACTTTACCATCGGCCAAACCCAGCTTTCCAGCATAAGATACATGATAATAATAACAATAATACTTACCGCCTCTGCACAAGATAATCGTTAGCATGCATTCGGACTGGGTCGTTGGTGAAACTGCACCATAAAGGACTTTCCAACGGGTATTATGGTGTACCATTCCAGAGTAGGTTGCAAGCCTAGTCGAATGTCCCGTAATACCTCGTGCCACCATAGCACGACCAAATATTTTCCCCTAGGTCGAGCCGGTCCCCGGTGCCCCAAGTACCGTCCCGAGGAAACTACTTAAACCTTGTGCACAAAGACGTCCATGACTACATGAATGCATAACCGACTCAATAATACACAATTGCATGGTATTAGTAAGCCAACATTAGATACGCAACATTCTCATATTCAACATCTCAGGCATCAATTCATTTCATTTCATTTCAGCATTTCAATGTTCAAGGGACAAGCACAACTCTCAATGTTGTTAACAGTGTAATCGATTCATTCAATGTTCAATGTTCATTCTCTAGCTTCTTAGTGGTATTGGCTTGTGGCATTAGCAACTTGATATCAATCAACGGATGTTGCAAGACAATTATTTAGTTGGTATGAAGGAATAGCGAGAGGGAAAATACCACCACAGAGATCCACACTCACCAAATTAGAGAATCGCAGAGAGAGAGAGAAAGAGAGGAACACTTGCGTGCTTAGCCTTCCATCACGCGTCAGTCTGTAATGGCACCAAAAGTTTGGTTAATACTCCGTCTCCTTATGTTCTCTTCTCTCAGAATTCTCAAGAAATTAATGCTATACAAATCGATGAAAACGGGCAAAAATGAAATCATCAAAAATCATTTAGAAAAGCATCCATCAAAACTAAGCAACAAAACCAGCAGTAAAACATCCAGAGAAAACTCTTGGATGCATTTCAAAAGAAACTAATCCATAAGTTGGAAATGTTCTTATGCACTTGTCCGTCATCGATTCGGTGCCGATGGTAAGTTTTCCAATACTCAATTCCGACCGAGTTAATCAAGCCACAATCCTTACATAGTGAACCGGTAGGAGCGGGACACTACATAATATACCACTAAGAGAAAGTTTCATCCTCGAAACATAAAGCAAAAGTCCTACCTCAAAATTATCAAACAGCGAGGGGTATTTCACCCGCATCTCCTCTTCTAGTTTCCACGTCGACTCTTCGACCGTATGGTTCCGCCATACCACGTTGACCAAGGATACTGTCCGATTCCGCAAAACATTCTCTTTTCTGTCCAAAATCTGGATAGGCTCTTCAGCGTAGGATAGGTCAGCGGTCAGCTGCAAATGATCGAAGTTCACTACGTGACTTGGATCATGTACGTACTTTCGCAGTTGGAACACATGGAAGACATTGTGTACATTAGCCAGAGCCGGAGGTAGTGCAAGTCGATAAGCCACTGAGGCTACCTTCTCTAAAATCTCGAAGGGTCTAACGAATCCCGGGCTCAGCTTTCCTTTCATCCCAAACCGCATCACACCTTGCATGGGTATGGCCTTCAAGAAGACATGATCGCCCGTCGTGAATTCCAAAGGTCGTCGATGTACATCCGCATAACTCTTCTGTCGACTTTGAGCAACTCTAAGACTTTCTCGAATTAAGTGGACCCTCTCGAAGGCCTGTTCCATAAGTTCTGGTCTGAGCACTTGTCGTTCGCCGACTTCATCCCAACATATCGGTGATCGACATTTCTGTCCGTACAAGGCTTCGTACGAGGCCATTTGGATACTTGTCTGATAACTGTTATTATAGGCAAATTCTTCCAATGCGAGATGTGCGTCCCAATTTGTCTCCGAATCGAGCACGCATAATCTCAACATATCTTCAAGAATCTGATTTACTCTCTTTGTCTGACCATCAGTCTGCGAATGGTATGCCGTACCAAAATTCAACTTTGTGCCTAACGTTGAGTGTAGACTTATCCAAAATTGCGACAAGAATCGTCCGTCTCTATCCAACACTATAGAAGTTGGCACCCCATATAATCGGACAATTTTATTTATGTAGATCTGAGCCAACCGTTCTATGCTCTACGTAACTTTTATTGGAATGAAATGAGCCGATTTGGTCAACTATCCACGATCACCCAAATCGTATCATTCTCCTTCTGAGTTCTTGGCAAGCCGACTATAAAGTCCATACATATATTATCCCACTTCCACTGTGGAATTGCCAAATTTTGTAGTTCTCTGCCTGGCCGTTGGCGTTCGGCCTTTACACGCTGAAAAGCTAAGCATTGTGACACGAATAGAGCCATATCCTTCTTCATACCGTGCGACCAAAATGTTGTGCGCAGATCCTTATACATTTTCGTGCTTCCCAGATGCAAGGAATACTTCATAAAATGAACCTCGGTCAGTATTTCCTTTCTCAGCTCATCATCCTTAGGAACGCACAAACTTTCCTTGACATGAATAGTGTCATCTTCTAAAGTCGAACGCCTTTCTTGATAGAATCAACTCGCATATCTTCTACAGAAACGGATCGTCCTTTTGAGCAATCTTAATCCTTCCCTGGAGGCTCAGCTCAAGCTGCAACTGAGCCAACTGTACATTCTGCGGACGGATCCTGATTTCGATGCCCATCTCTTCAAGATCTCGTAGTGTCATGCCCCAGAACCAGAATACTGGAGAGCGGGGGCAGACATAGCCAGCTATGTATAATGAAATGGAATCCATCTCACCATATGGTCACGGCTGTCTAGGATATATGAGGGTTTAACTACAAGCCAACAGTTTCTTAGGGTCACGAACAAGCCTAGTGTCTCAATCACAAGCAAGTAATAACAGTCACAAGATGTAAGATCACCAAATATATAATAGCAAGGCGTCCCAAACATTATATATTCAGCTGATCATGAAGCTAGTCGTTACAAAATGTGAGGACTAGCAAGAGTTTTAGTCATACATGATCAACCCTAGGTTGCCAATCATGTTACAGCCCGTAGACAGACAATAAGTAAAGGTGCAATACGAGCTAACACGTGCTCGCCGGCTAAACGCCTCAAAAGAATAATTTTTACAATAAAGTGGGAGGACAAAAAAAACCCACTCGTTGCCAGGGTTACGCCTGGTGGTCACCATCTGGCTGGAAGACAGGTGGATCCTTTGGTGCTGCTCCGATATCTGGCCACACAAAACCAGCTGGGTCAGACCCCAGACAAAGGAGGCTTCACTTAGGAACTAAAACCAGCAAATAGCACAAGAATATAATTACATAATAAAAGACATTAATTAAGGAAAAACATGACAGGTGATATACGATGAGATAACCATGGGACTATTCAGATAACCAGGTTACAACCCGTAAACCAAACAAGGACCGGGGTTGTAACCCTTCGTCTGAACAGAACTTGGCTTCTCCCACCATTTATCAGCAAGATAAATATAAGAAATCAGATCAAGTAACAATCGTGTACAGGATCAAGACAAGACTAGACTGATTGAACTCCATCCAACATTTCACGGCCAAACAATAAGTACGGCTTGATACTTTAACTAACTAGGGTTATCACAGGCGTAGTTACTAGCAAGATGCAGTGAGATTATTCCGTAACCACAAGTCCTGCAGACCATCCAGGTTATCCAGGTCGAATATTAGTACAATAAGGGTGCAACACATGACAGTGTGCTGGAAATGTGCCCTACTCGTCGGCAGGCTACAGATCCCAAGTGGGGCACCCAGATAACGGGATTGCCTGTAGCTGGAGAAATCTCTTTATGACTACTGGATTATTCTAGTTATTAGCCTTAGTCAATTTACCGTAGGTACCCCTGACCGTCGTACTCAGGAGTCCCTGTCCTAGACATGATGCAAGACAAGACGGGTTCATTTGTACAAGCACAATCGTCCACGGTGTCCAAGTCATTCATTCTTGTCAGGTTATGTCATCTTAGCCGTCGCAACAACAATTCGAGAAATATATCATGTTGGGTTTACTTGTCAAGAGTGTGCCACGGCGGGCCACTATCGAGAATTATCATGTGAAGTTATCATGTCAAATTATTATGTCAAGAGTGCGCCATATCGGGCCACTATCATTTCAAGTTCATTGTCAAGAGTGCACCACTACGGGTCACTGTCATGTCATGTCAATTGTCAAAAGTGCACCACAACGGGTCACCATCGTGTCAGGGAACATATTAAAATTAAATGTGGCATAAGCATACAAGTGGTAATTAAATATTAGCAGGGGCAAGGACGGGGACTCATGCGGCTCAGGAAAAATTATTCATGCAAGCAATCATGCGACCATAAATTATTATTTAACTGGCCATACAAGCAGTTGGCCATATGCGGCTGGGCAATTATTGGAGGGGTGCATATACGGCTATCAAATGTTTCCTTGCAAGCACTTGCTGGTGCAAACAAAATAATGAAGAAAAGCCATATGCGGCTGACAATGGTCCTCATGCGGCCAAGTATGATTTTTCCCATGCACGCGGCCAAGTATGGTGATGCAATGCTAAAGATGCAAGCATTAAATGCAATGCTAAAGATGCTGATACAATACTAACAATACATTAAATAATGCATTAAATATAATGCATTTAAGTAATGCATGGAACTTCTGTACGTTTTCTAACAATGCATTAAATAATGCATTGAATATAACATGCAGGCTTACATGCGGCTCACTTGGCATTTGCATGCGGTCAAGTGCTTGGCCTATGCATGCGGCCAAGTTGTAAGGTCATGCGGCCAGCAACCTTGTTCCCATGCAAATGCAAGCAATGTAAGGCCATGCTAAATAATATAATTAATATAAGGCCATGTAATTAAATAATGCAAGCAACTTGTTTCCATGCGGCCAGCTTAAAATATCACATGCGGCCAGAAGAGAAATGGCCCATGCGGCCAAGCTTAAATATGCATGCAAACAAATGTGCTTGCTAATAATGCATGCAAAACTAAGCATTAATTATATGCATGCAAAGCTTGCATTAACAAATATGCATGCAAGTCCTTCCTTACGTAAGCAAGCATTAAATGCATGCAAAGCTTGCATTAACAAATATACATGCAAGTCCTTCCTTACGTAAGCAAGCATTAAATGCATGCGAAGCGTGCATTAACAAATATGCATGCAAAGATACTATATGCGGCTCACTGTTGCTAGAGTATGCAGCCAAGCTTAAATTGCAAGCAAGCAAAAGCTTGCTAAAAAGGCCATGCATGTACGTATGCTAGCAAATGCTTGCATATGCGGCTCAATACTGTTAATGTATATTAATTATGTAACATGGCAGTTGGCCATATTATATTAAATAATCATAGGCCTATGCGGCTCACTGCTTGCAAGCAACTTAGAGCAAAGGCCATGCGGACTAAAACGCAACTGGGGCATATGCGGCCAAGAAATTATTAATTCAACTAAATGGCCATGCGGCTAGAGGACTGTTCTTTTTTTTTCCACTTTTCGAGAAGAAGAACACCATGAAGCCATGCTTCCAAGCTCCATAAATTCGTCATCCAGAGTCCAAATTCGAACTTCCATATGTCAAAATGGGGAAAAAACGAGATTCTCTACAACATGGAACCATCAAATAGCAAAAATATGCAGGTTTGTTAGATCAAAACTCGTGAGAACTGAAAATACTACAAAGCTAGATTTACAAGGATTTAACCATGGAAATGAAAAATGCTAAGTACTAAAGTGGGTTAGAAACTCATGAGGAAAACAATGGAACAATAAAAAATTAGACTTCCTCCATGAAGCAAGATGCACTTGCCTAAGCCTTTCACTCTCAGGTTGGTGGAGAAGTAATGGTGGGAAAGAAGAAAGTTAATGTGGAGAGAAAAATGTTTGGTAGGATATTTAATGAAGAGGGCGGTGGTAGGTGGGAGTGGTTTGGTTCACATAAAATCTAGCAAAAACCGAACCATGCAAAACCAAGCCGAACCATGATAAACCCATCAATGGAATGCCAAAATAAATCAAGCAGGGAGACATGCAATACGGGTCAAAATACGTACACGTATACCCACTGTGAGGGCACGAGTACGTAACAACGCCCAGCCTACGCCGCAGTGTCGGCGGTAGAACGCTGTCCTAGGTCAACATCTAACAATATAAAGGTACCTGTACAGTATATACACTCCGAATGGAGGTAACATAACAAATACAGCCTCAATCACATCTAAGGTAGAGCATGATAAAAGATAGATAGATAAGAACAGGAAACTAAAGAAATAACATGATAAAAAGAGAGAGACTGTAAGTAAATAGCTACAGTATATAGAGAACTAACAGTGCTAGTGATTCAGAGCACAAGATGGTTATGTAAACGGCACGATGTTGTACACGAGTAATCTACAGAGGTTTGTACACGAGTAATCTACTGGATTGATTACATAACCACTTCTACTCCCCCGCCCCAATCAATACACAAGGATCTAGCTAAGTTATGTTATTGTACACGAAGGTCATGTGAATACATGATTATACACAATTCACACGTTTCGTACACGGATATCATGGATACAAGGAGTACACGATACTCACGATAAAGTACACGAACACGAATATTCGATGTATCCGCTAAGGGGATAACATCGCACAACAAGATCCATATAGTACTAGTCCGTGTTACCAACGTGTCAGCATCATGTAAAGTAACCTAAAGCAGGAATATAATCCTAAACAAGATATAAAATGATCAGAGAATGTACTCGCCTGTATCCTGAGAATCTGGGAAATATCTACTGTCCGAGGAGTGGTGTCTGTCTTCTATAGAACAGTACAAGTCACAACAAGTCCAGAATGGTAATAAGATGCACTACAGTGCATTCTATATGAATCTAGGTCAATCTAGGCCGAAGTTAACTCTTGGTCAACTCTGGTCAACCCTAGAAGTCAAACTAGGTCAACCAAGTCAAACCTAAGTCAAACAAGTCTATACTAGTCTAACTAGTCTATTCTAGGTCTAACAAGGCTACACAAGTCTATCTAGACTCCATACTAGGCATTCAAGCCACCCATAGGCTATAGGCTATCATGCCTAAAAACCAAACCATAAATCACATGACCACATGCCAAATTATAAATATTTAAAATAACACACATATTGATATATTATATAATACAACATAGAAATACACTAACATATAGGTTACCTATAATATATATATATATATATATATATATATATATATATATATATATATATATATATATATATATATATAGGATACCTTAAGATGTGAAATCTCACATACACATATACATAGGGAATAGGAAATGAAAATGAATGTATATGTTCATGTGTTCAAGTGTATGTGTGTGTGAGATTACAAGAGACATGTGTGTGTGTGTTAGTGAGACATGAGGGTGCGTGATATGGTATGTGGGTGTCTCATAGAGTATGTGTGTGTCAAGAGTGAGAGTAACAGTCCACATGGACAGTGTAGTGTACATGACAGTGTGATACAAGTAGGAGTAGGAAAGCAATCAGTAGACAGTGTGTAGAATCCTGAATACAGGAACAGTGAGCATTTTAGGGGAAACTGGGAATGAAATGATCTCAGTTAAGGAATCAGAAAATCTCAGGTTAAAGGATTAAACCATTTCAATACAGTGTAATGAAAAAAAGAAAGGAACTAATCCCAAGTTATAGGCTATTCATTAGGAATTAAATCTTATTTACATATAAAGTTAATCAATGAATAAATCAGTTCAATTTAAACAATGGTGAAAACTGGAAATATAACAGTTGAAGGTTATCCATATACCTATATCTCAATTCAGTTTAAGAAAGAAGTAATCTCAGGTTAGGAAATTAAACCATTCAAACTCAATTAAATAGGAAGGGAATTCAGTTCAGGTTATAGGAGTAGAAAATCAGTAACTAATGCTGGAAAAAATAGAAAACAAACCTGGAAACAGTGATCAGTGTACATATGTTAAATGGGAAGAACACTCACATATTAAGAAGTAGATCATTCAATCTCAGTTCAGTTAAAGAAGGAAAAATAGGGAATAATCATTTCAGCATTTTAAGAGTGAATCTCAGTTAAGAGGGAAGGAAAACAAATCCCAGTTTTCTATATTCGAAACCCACACACTCCAAATCCCATTCACAGGTCATAAAACCAAATTTGACTGAAATACTCCATTTGCATATACTAACAATCATGTAGAAGGAATTTATAGTTGAAACATCAATAGAATAGGATTAAATAGTTAGAAAAAACTGAATCCCAAGTTTTTCAGACATGGTATCAGTCAAATCCTGAAATTATCCCAAATCGAAACCAAATCCCGCATCAAAAACTAAACTAACATGTAAATTAATTCTAACATATGTCATACATTATTTTTAGGATCTAATTAATCATTAAAACACAAACTAAAACATTTAAAACTGAATTAAAAACAGTGAACCAAAACAGTGCACTGGAACGCACAGTGCACGCATGACCCCGTGTCCGACACGATACGAGAGGTCGTAAAACTCTGGGAATCTCGTGTCAGTCAGTGTCCCAACACGTGTGTCCAAAATCACGTGTCAAGGTGGCATGTGCACTGTGCAATCACACCCGAGCAGCACGGCAGCTACTGTGCCCCCGCGCGCACATGTGCACCCGCGTGTTCGTGTGTCCGTGGCGACACGATACGACACCAATAGCGACTCAGTACACTGAAAATCCATAAGCAAACACAAAACCTAAATTCCTATTCAGAAACATTCCTAAAATTAAATCGAAATGCCCTTTAGGGTATTTCGTCAAACACATGTATTCATGAACTGATACGTGTCCAATACGGACAAGTACAGGACTCGAAACCTAGGGTTAGCTAGTCCTACAGTTAGGTTAGGCCTAGGGCTTCCTAGATATGAAATAAAATCAATATTTCATGGTGTAGAATCGAATTTACCTATGGGTATACAAAGCTTAAAAAGTCCCAAATGAGAATGGATCCTCAAGCCACCAAAACTCTCCCAAATTATTTCTCCCCTGAAATTTCTCAATACCAACAGCAAGCAAACTAAATTTAGAGCCTATTGCAATTGGTTTGGGTGGAAAAGGAATTGAAATGAAATTTCTATGAATTAATAAAGATGGAGACTCACCTCTTTCTACAACTTGCAAATATTCCTAATGGAGGCTAGCCCTAATTTATAGGAACATTAAATAGGGGGGATAGGCTTGGCCGGCCATGGGCTGGGCTAGGGCTAGGTTCACTTGGTGTTGGGCTTTGGGCCTCTAAGGCTTTAAGTCACAAGTCATGACTTGTGAAATCACAAGCCATTCTCTATTCGATTTAATTCCTAATTCCTCCTAATAAATTCTAATGAGTTAAATGTCACTAACTTAGGTCAAGCTAGGGTTCCATAACCTAACCAAATAGTCATGACCTAGGTTAGCCTCTAGGACAGTCTCCTAAGTCAACATTAGTCAAAGTCTAAAATAGCACCAAATCAATTATACTAAAATTATTAAAAATTCTAATAATTATAATTAATACTAATAATTCCAAATAATTCCAAAATTTTAAAAAATGACCAAAATACTCTCAAGCTAGAAAAGTGGTAGTGACAACGTCCATGACCACACGAATGCATAACCGACTCAACAATACACAATTGCATGTTATTAGTAAGCCAACATTAGATACACAACATTATCATATTCAACATCTCAGGCATCAATTCAATTCATTTTAGCATTTCAATGTTCAAGGGACAAGCACAACTCTTAATGTTGTTAACAGTGTAATCGATTCATTCAATATTCAATATTCATTCTCTAGCTTCTTAGTGGTATTGACTTGTGCCATTAGCAACTTGATATCGATCAACGAATGTTGCAAGACACTTATTTAGTTGGCATGAAGGAATAGCGAGAGGGACAATACTACCACAGAGATCCACACTCACCAAATTAGAGAATCGCAGAGAAAGAGAGAGAGGAACACTTATGCGCTTAGCCTTCCGTCACACGTCAGTCTGCAATAGTACCAAAAGTTTGGTTAATACTCTGTCTCGTTATGTTCTCTTCTCTCAGAATTCTCAAGAAATGAATACTATGCAAATCAATAAAAACGGGCAAGAATCAAATTATCGAAAATTATTCAGAAAAGCATATATCAAAACCAAGCAACAAAACCAGCAGCAAAACATCCAGAGAAAACTCTTGGACGCTTTTTAAGAGAAACCAATCCATTAGTTGGAAAGGTTCTTATGCACTTGTCCGTGATCGATTCGGTGCCGACGGTAAGTTTTCCCAATACTCGGTTCCGATCGAGTTAACCAAGCCACAAGCCTTACATAATGAACAGCTATGAGCGGGACACTACAGTCCGCATGGATGTATAGTGCTGGCCGCATAGTGCCAGTCCGCATAGCTGCATAGTGCCTGGCCGCATAGTACCAGTCCGTATGGATACATAGTGCCTGGCCGCATAGTGCCAGTCCGTATAGATGCTTAGTGCCTGGCCGCATAGTGCCAGTCAGCATAGTTGTATTTTACCTAGCCATATAGTGCCAGTCCGCATAGATGCATAGTGCCTGGCTGTATAGTGCCAGTCTGCATAGATGCATAGTGCTTGGCCGTATAGTTCCAATTCGTATTGATGCATAGTGCCTGACCGCATAGTATCAGTCCGCATGGATGCATAGTGCCTGGCCGTATAGTACCAGTCCGTATAGATGCATAGTGCCTGGCTATATAGTGCCAGTCCGCATAAATGCATAGTGCATTTTTGGCTATTTTATGTCCTATTTGGCTAATTTATGGCCAGAATTTCCCCAACTCCCAATATGAACATTATAGATCTTTTCTTTGGCTTCAAGAATATGTTACTAGCTACTTTATGTAAGTTTCTCTCATTCATGATAATGTAAGGATAGAATACGATAGTGGCCTATTAAGGTGCACTCTTACCAAGTAACAAGTAACAAGTAACCTGACATGATAGTGGCCCATCGTGGCGCACTCTTGATAAGTGACCTTGGCATGATAATACATGATAGTGGCCCATCGTGATGCACTTTTGACAAGTAAACCTAATATGATAATCTTGATATGCTGTTGTGACGGCTATCTTAACTTGCTAAGTAACTCTTGTCTTGACACCGTGGATGTTTGTGCTTGTATAAGCTACATGTCTCATCTTGCACCATATCTAGGATATGAATTCTTGGTTACCATGGTCATGGATTTATGCTGAATCTGACTAGGATAATGACTAGAATGATCAGGTAGTTCATGAAGCGATTTCCTAACTACAGGCAGTCCCGTTATCCGGACGCTTTAATTAGACTTGTAGCATGCCGTCGAGTAGGACACATTTTTAGCACACTGTCATGTGTTGCACCCCCAAGTCACCTAATCCAACTCTCTTAACTTGCAACTGGATAACCTGGATTAAGTCTGTATGGCTTGTAGCTGTTGAAACATTTTAATGCATCTTGTTAGTAACTAGGCTTGTGATAACCCTAGTTAGTTAAAGTATCATTCCGTACTCATTGCTTGGCCATGATTGATGGATGAAGTCTAGTCTAGTCTTGCCTAGACAAGGCCAGTACATGGTTTCTTCAGCTCGTTACTGTTATGCTTTACATATTCGATAATTGGTTAGAGACTAAGTTCTGTTCAGGTGAAGGGTTACAACTCCGGTCCTTGTTTGGTTTACGGGTTGTAACTTGGTTACTGGAATTGTCCTTATGTTATCTTATCATTTATCACCCTATTTTCTATAATTCATGTTTTTTATTATCCTTTATGTATCATGTGCTAATATGCTGGTTTTAGTTCTTAAGTGAAGCTTCCCTTGTGGCACTTGCTCTTTCTGGGGTATGACCCACCTGGTTTTTTATGGCCAGATTTTGGAGTAGCTTCCAAGGATCTTCCAGCCTTCCTCCATATAGTGAACACTAGAAGAAACCCTGGCAACGAGTGGCTTTTTATTTTGCTCTCCCACTCTATTGTAAAATTATTCTTTTGAGACGTTTAGCCGTCGAACAAGTGTTAGCTCGTGTTACATACTTTACTTACTGTCTGCCTACGGACTGTAACATGATTAACAAATCCTATGATTGATCATGTATGACTGAAACTCTTGCTAGTCTTCGTATTTTGTATGACTAGCTTCATGATCATCTGAATATGTAATGTTTGGGATGCCTTACTTTGTATGTCTGATGATCTACCATCTTGTAACATGTATTTACTTGCTTGAGATTGAGACATTAGGCTTGTTCTTGACCTTAAGAGACTGGTGGCCTATAGATAAACCCTCATGCATCTAGACAGTCGTGACCGTATTACGAGGTGGGTTTCACTTTAATATATGTAGCTGGCTGTGTCTACCCTCTTCTCTCCAGTATTCTGGTTCTGGGGTATGACACGGTTTAAGTAGTGGCCCATACAGGTCCTGTACATCAAGGTGTGTAAGAGTTTTACCAAATAGATGTCTCAAGCAGTACTTGTCCTTGATCTCTACTCGTGTCTCCTAATCTTTCTGAAATCTTAAGCTGATCACATGCTTATATCCTCGATCTATCTCGGTCCTTCCTTATTATTTTCCATGTCATTTATTCAGTAGCATTATTCCTGGTCATCCCTATCAGCCCGACGGAGCACCTCCAGGGAACCAGCAACAACCTGGAGACCAAGCCCAGCACTTAAGGGTAGCCTCCAGAGTCATTCCTTTCGGGGGTCAAGAGCCGTCGGCTCAGCCATTCCAGCCTACAGAACCTGACAATAGAACCCTGGTGGGACTCATCCAGGAATTGCTTGCATCACAAGAACGTCGGAGCGATGCCCTGCACCAGACAGTACAAGATGCTATGGGTTGAGTTGGTTACCAATGGAACAATGCAGCCAACAACTTCAAGCGCCAGAACCCTCCTTTCTTTAATGGAACTGAAGATGCTATTGCTGCTGAAGCATGGCTTCAGGACACAGAGATTATCTTGGAACACTACACCAAAAAAGACATTTAAGAACAGTTTTTATATGTTCCTAATATTTTTAGGAACATAACATAATCGTTCCTAAAAGTGGCGTTACAATATTTGGAATGATTATAAAATGTTCCTAAATTTAGTCTGGAACGGCTATCAAACGTTCCTAAAATTCGATTTTGAAACACATATAATGTGTTCCAAAATTATTTTTGTAACGTCTTTGAAATGTTTCTAAATGTCACTTTGAAACGATTTACGCTCGTTCCTAAATATAATTTGAACACTTTTACACTATTTTAGTGGCTCATTTTGAAACGATTTATTAATGTTCCTGTGTATTTTTTAATTTCAATTTCACGTTCCAATTTTTAGTTTGAACTAGAAATCTGATAATTCCTAAAATGACCATTGAAACACATAATAAGGTGTACAAGATTTACATATTCCATGAACCCACATTCATGAGCTCCATTAAATTTAACCCAACCTATCAAACTTAATATAAAACAACTAATAACATATCCCAAATGTTAATTTTTATAAAATGTCATAAAAAATGTATAAAGTAAAAAATACAAATAATATATAAAATCTAACTAGACTTCAAAAGGTAATTTGTTTACAAAATTTAGTTGATCTACAGATATCTAAGAGCTTGTCTTGCATGTACGGCTTGAAAGAGAACCCACGCCTACTTATCATCAGCATACATGTACGATACATTAATCTCTTGATATATAAGGGCTCTTGTCCAAGTCTTGCCACCATCAACCGATATATCCACTCTCTCAATACCGTATCCACCACCTGAGACTGCATATCCGCTGATAATAATCTACAATCCAACAAGATATGGAAGTTTATATCTCACTTTTCCATATAGAAAAAAGGGACTAGAGAAAACCGTACAAACCTTTCCTTGCTTAGCAACATCCACATCCTTCAGGAAACATTGTACACTGTCAGTACACAAAGTTTATAGACAATGTTATTTTCTAAATATTAGATTCTCTAGTGGATAAGATGTTATGAAAGGAATAGAAAAAGAAATAAAATGGTTGTATTCTCGTTTCCTAGACGCATTACATGCAAGTGCAAAGGTGAACATAAAATGTCATACTTTTATATAAAAAAAATAGCAGAATAAAGTCTATGTATTTGATAATTGATGATGGAGATACACTAGTCATAGGTAAATCTATATCGAGCCTGTTTATAGTGAGTTAATCTAAAGTAAGAGTGAGAACAATGCATAAATTGCAGCCATCTGTATCCATATTAAAGCCTCAAGAATCTGGTATACCGCAAGAAATATGTATGCATATGGGCGTGTGTGTGTGTGTTTTTGTGCACATTTCCTGCACACTCTACAGGTAGCAAATTCTGGTTTAAGCAACAAAAGTTAGGATAGACCCCTTTCCAGTGCCATGGCACTCCATTAAGTAATACGGATCTAATTCCATATTGAACCCACATCTACTGCATGTATATTTTCAAAGATATAGATAAAGAAAAACTTAAACTATCAATAAACTATCTCAAAATAACCTTGGGTCTCGAAGGAGATATGTCCAGTGAACTAGAAATAGATGCATCAAAGCTGACATTTATAGATTGCTCCATGAAGAAACTATGAGTTAAATACTAAATACTAGGGAATCAACTGAATTCCATAATGCTACTACAAGGCATGTTGTTAGCAAGTTGGATGGTAAGGAGATTTTAGGAAAAACAAAGAAAGACCAAGACAAGTTAATGAACAAGTAATGTCAGCATCGCAAGATATAGAAGGAAATCGTAAAAAGTTATCTAATTGCGTCATATGAAACAACTTTCAAAAAAAAGTGTAATAAATAACATGAGGATGTGGCCATCACATTGTGGGGCCAAGAAAGAGAATAGAATAATATGTGAATGGGCATTTACATCAGGAGGCTAATGCTTGAGAATTTAACTTGAGGTGAACAAACGGATAAGGACATTGAAGGCACCCCAAACCAATATGTAAGGATTATTTTTTCAGTCGTAGAAACAAATAATGACAGTATATTTTAATCAAGGTAGAAAAAGCATTAGATAGCTAACACTAATATCAGGATCATCTATTGATATTTTTGAAAAGGAGATAGCATACATGGAATGGTTCATTCTCATCAGTTGAACCAAGCATCTCATTTACCAATATCTGACGTTCAACAGGACCACCAAATGTCAAGCACTTCTCAACAACATTTGAAGAAAACTTTTGTTGACTCATTTGAACTATTTGTGCAGCTAATTTTTTATAATCACAGTGTGCTCGTGAGGCTTCCCATGTTCCAGTACATGCTATTAAAATCCCATTTCACATTGTTTTAATATCAACAATGGATAATAAAAACTATACAATTGTCATGACAATGAATGTGTGAAACAATATGTGAGGCAACAAGAATATTAACACTCAAACAAGAAAATAAATCACAGCATCGAAAGCAGATAGATATCACATCGTCCATAATATACACCAGGAAAAAAATTGATATGAATTTATCAGCAAAGCACTTATACATGTCTATGCAGCAGAGAAGTGTGCTTAATTAAAGAGTTAATATTAGTCAAGTTCTATCACTTCTAAGAACATGATAAGACAGCTCCAATAAGGAGAAGGATCTGAGGTTGGTGTCTTAAGATCAACATATAGGAAAACCTGAATCCAAACATATTGTAGAATTAGTAGCTAAAACCTCATTTCAGAAGAAAATAATGGATCAAAAACAAAAACTAATATGGGTTAAGAGGCAATAATAGTACAACATGTCAGTGGTGACTTAACATAAAAGTAAAAAAAAACATACCTTGGACTGTTGCGGTTGGGGTTTTCTGTTGTGGAGAATGTTGATAAGGACAAGCCAAAGAGTCAAAAGATTGAAGGAAAATGCTTAGATCTATCTATTTAGAGTTGCCAATGCAGACCACTTTGAGATATGGAATGAGTTTACTACTTGCCAGAGACACTATTAATCGACTTTAGCCAGTCATTTATAGTGTGTTGATCATCATAAATAACCAAATATATCTAGCATTAACAGGGATCAAGCTAATAATTTGGATAACAACGTAGTCCAATTGGCCAGAGAAGCATATAGTCATTTTATAAAGTTCTAAGTTCTTGGAATTTGGCTCCTCCTTTTACGATAAGTAGAAACCAAGATTCAACAATAGCCCGATACGGAAAAGCAGGTTTGCTTTCAATCTTGAATTTTAACATAGCAACAACAGTATCATAATTCATCAAGTGACATACTTATTGTCTCATCTCAATCTCATAATACATTCATTGCATGTATACTAAATCAACCTAAATTAACATAATGCTTAACCCTTGGGAGCATACTTAGTAATAGACAAATGACATATATATATTTGTTAAAAACTTAAAACGCATATCATCAACAATTTCTATAACAGAAATTAGCATAAAACTACATAAAGCAAAGGTGCATTTAAACCAACATTTCCAGAGAATCAAGAATTGCCATTATTTACTAGCAATTTTGTGAAGTCCGTGGGTTGGAGTTGTATCTACACCTTCATTCATAACAAAAGAAAAGAAAAGACACATGGGAACATTTCGTTTCTCTCTGCTTCATCCAATATGAGATTAGAGGGTTGAACTGTGTGGACAAATGTCAAACGCATTAGATGAGTTGTCAGTAGGCAGAGTTGTTAATTCATAACAAACTGCTAGCATAACTAAACCATCATACTGAATAACGGGTATTGAATAAAATTATTGTATCTACTTAAACCAAAACTCCCAAGCATGATCAGAGACCATTTTTCTCATATATATCTCCCGAACTTAGCATTGATGTAAAAAAAGAAGCAGCGTTGTTTGGAGTAAATTAATCCCAAAAAAGTTAAAAAAAAAAAAACATTTCCAGAATACATAAAAAGAACAAAGATAGTCAATGAAGATATATGTTCAAATTGAGGTTCAAAAAATATGAAAATAAAGTGGGTTGGAGTGTGCTTCCAACCTACAACAGATCTATGTAGTAAATTACACAACAGGGAATAGTGCTTCCATGCAGGGGCGGATCCAGAAATATATACTAGGGTGGGCTATAGTGGGTTAGAGTGGGCTAGGTGTGGACCAACTCCCATATAAAAAAAACTATATAAAAAAAGAAAAAAATATTGGGGTCGGCTCTCCTATGCTTCAATAATGCAATCATTTGTTGTATAGTCCAGGACAAGAATAAGCTAAAACAAAAATTGAGTGCACATAAATAACTAAAAATATTAAATTCTGGTATAAATTAAATTAGAAGCAGAGAGAGGTTGATCCATGGGCTAGATTTTATAGTTTCTTCATTTTAGTTTAGGTACATGATAAAGCATGCTACTGATACAACATCAAAGGAAAACATCATCGTCATCCAAGCCTTCTCCAATCAAAAGCAAATGCACTCTATATATTAATGCATATTCATGTAGACCTCATACACATGAAGTCGAGAAATGCACACTCAATATATCAACGGATATTTATATAGGTCTCACATACGACAACCATAAGAGCTCTTATGACATACTAAACTGAGGCCTGGGATGTACTAAAATATTATAAACAGAAAAGTAGTATTTTCATGTAAACTAATGTACCCTATTAATCCTGTGTATTATGTATGTCCCTATTTGATCAATAAATGTTTATCTGATAAGGAAGATTATGGTGGTGATGGTAATGGAATCAACCTTCTCTATGGCAAAACGTTTATGTAATTTTGCACAATTTGTGACTTCAAGTTACGATTTTATTCAACTCCAACTACATGTAGTTGAAACCCATTGTGTAATAATAGAACAATATATCAAATAATAAGAATTGAAAATTATGTCACTCTTATGTTTAAAAACAATTGTATACTTAGTGAGGAAAAAATCCACAGTTTACTATCTTAAAGAAATTAATTGTGTGGACCTTATACGAAAAGGAGGATCCAATGAGAAATGTGAACCCATCTTGGCGAGTTGTATCTACTTGAGGCGAATAGATCTGTTAACATATTTAATCATAATGCAAGAAATGAGATTTTAAAGAACGCTAAAAGTTTGGCCATCCTGCACTTGATAGTTCAACCACATACGCACAAACTATGTTGAGAAAGTTTAATCCACATGGATGGAAAAAAAGCCAACGTATAACCTATAAACATATTCATACAGAAATACTTTGTTAAATGCAAAGACCTAGAAGTAAGCCAACAAGAAAAATTGCAAACCCTAATCTATGCATAAGAGAAATAAAATTTCATAACAAGGAAGGAGAAAGAGGGGGTTGGGAGAGAAGGACAGAGGAACATAGAGGGGGGAGAGAGAGAGAGATACACACACACAGAGAGAGAGAGAGAGAGACTGACCTATGTTGAAGAGACTGGCGGTGGGGCGAGCGTGGAAGAGAGGGGCGCCGACGAGGAGATCAAAAGACAATGGTTCCGTCTGGCAGATGAGAAGAGAACGACACCCGGGGTGCACGAGGGAACAACAATTGGGACGGAGGGTTTTGTGAGATTAGGGATGAGTGAACTATGTGAGGAGCTAGAACATTTTTCTTATCTATCATATGAGTAGCACGTGTGATGAAACGTAAAGAAAAACGTTTATTCATCGTTTCAAAAAATAAAATTTTAATTTAATTTTTAGTAAATTAATTATAGGAACACTTTAGCAGTTTGGAACAGTTGATAAGTGTTTCAAGGTCTAGGAACACTTATACACTGTTCCAAAGTCCAAAATACTAAATGTTTCAAATTATCCTTTTTGGTGTAGTGGAAGCAGCTAGGATTCCTGAGGATAAGAAGGTGGCTGTTGTACGCCTGCAATTATTGGACTTAGCCCGCACCTGGTGGGCAATGCTAGCAGTGGGTTTGGCGATACTTATTTTGTGGGCAATATTCAACGACAAGTTCCAGACGAAGTATTTTGACGCAGTAGCTCGCTATGATCTGCAGACGAGATTTACCAATCTTAAGCATATGGGAAGGACAGTCGATAGATATACTGTCGAGATTTCTAGACTTAGTCGGTTTGCTCCCACCTTGGTGGTAACTGAATTGGACCGAGCATAGTGATTCCTGCATGGACTCCACCTAGAGATTATTATACCGCTCTACTAAAATAAGGCAGATTAGCGATGTCCAGATACGTCGCTAATTAAGGAAAATATGTCGCTAAAGGTAATTAGCGACAGAAAATGAAGGTTGCGAAAAAGCTAGTCGCAGATGACAAATTTGTCGCCCTACGTCGCTGTTTGCGACATCACTTCTATGTCGCTGGGTCATCGTAAAGTTAGCGACGGAGAGCGACGAAAATATTACGTCGCCAAATTTGCGACGTAGTGCGACTACTTAGCGACGTTCATTGCATGCCATGTGATGACATGAGATGCCTTCTACGTCAGCAAAGTAGCGACGTACAGCGACGTAACGCCGCTAATTAGCGACGTATTAGCGACGTCCACGTATGTCGCTATACGTCGCAGTTCCGTCGCTATCCGTCGCAGAATAATAAAAAAAATTTAAAAAAATATGATGTGTATTTTTGTTATGCTGTGTGTCTGTGTTTACAGTGTGTGTGTGAAGTACAGTATTCGAACCATCGACAGTTTCGCTTACTGTTCTATGTTTTAACTTGGATAGAAAGAGCAATAGTTCAGGATGCACTTCTCAGAGCTTCCTCTTCACGTCCTTCACCTTCTCGGGATCCTGTACGACGTCCGGAGAGAGTGAAGGATGTGAAAATGAAGCTCTCAGAAGTACACCCTGAACAGTTGCTCTTTCTGTCCAAGATAAAACATACAACAGTAATCGAAACTATCGATGGTTCCGAATACTGCATTTCACATACACTGTAAACACAGACACACATCATCACAAAATACACATTATATTTTTTTAAAATTTGGGCAGTACCTCCTTTGTATATCAGATCATCGCTTATAACCCAGCGTAGGTATATTTGTCATCCCCGTCGCAGATATCATCATATATAATTAACAGTCTCCCATCATAACAGTCTACAACTAATAGATGAATAACAGTCTCCCATCATAACAGTCTACAACTAAATATCGTACATGTACTCATTAAAAATACCAACAAATTAAATATCACAAACATACATGTCCAACAAACATACATGTCCAACAAACATACATGTCTAACAGAGTCAAATAATAATGAAAATTAGTATACAGAACGATCAATGGGCCCATAGGGCCAATACATACAAAGATGATAAAAAATCTACTAGATCACTGAGGACCCCTGCCGCGCATCTGGGATAGCATGTACTCAGACTGCTCATGTGTGAGCTGCTCCGTAGGGGCAGTAGGAGGCAGTGCAATGTCTGGAGTTGGTACCGTCGATGGACTGGGAGGACGTATCTGCTCCAACTCTCGCAGTCGCTCACCATGCGCAGCAAGAGTACTCACCATCCTCTGAGTACTCTCCTCAATCGAAGTTTGTACCTGAGTGAGTGAGGCAGACATGGTCCTCTGCGATCCCTCTAGCTCGACTTGTCCATGCTCTGTGCGCTACGTAGACTCGGTGAGCGTGTACAAGCTGGCAGCTGTAGCCTGCTGCAGACTCATCAACTCCTGTATACTGCACTTGACCGCATCAAATCGTCCGGTGATCATCGGAGGGTCGGATCGTCGTTCTGCGGTAAGGTGATCAGAAATATCCTGCTGCAACTCGCGACGCAGCTCGTCGATCTGACGACGAATATCCTGAGCTCGTGATGACACCTGCGAAGCTGGAGAATGCGCACTGACAAAGGGGGCCCGGAATGACTCTGAAGCCAAATAGGCGCCGTAGGATCCTGTACCGTAGTACGTACACTTCTGAAGACCACCAACGGCGGTCATCCAGAGGTCTTCCAGCGATGGAGCTGTAGGCGGCTGGGAGGAAGTACCAGCCCCTCCTTCTGCTGACGCACTAGCAGCAGCAACCGCCTCCTCTTGTAGCCGGCAAAACTCGGCCTAGAATAATGTTTGCTAACGTGTAAGTGTTTGCTAAAGTCTATATTGATATCTATTTTCCTGTTTTCTAAATTATAGTAAATTAATATAAAGAATAGAACGTACATATGCTTGCGTCTCCCTCTCGTCAATGAACTCTCCAGCCCTCCGATGGGTGACCAGGAAGACGGTCACCATGTTCGGGTCCTCACCCTTTTTTATCTGTTAAAATATATTATCTATTATTAGTATTAAACATTCTATCCAACTATATATAAAATGATTTCCGTCATAGGAAATGTACCAGACGACAAAAATATTCCTTCATCGGAATGGAGCCACCACACCACTTACTGGCGCTCGATCGCACCACCTTGGCCTTGTCAGACCGCTCTTGGTACCTGGCCTCGGCGAATCTAGCCGTCATCGTAGTCCACTGCTCTGGCGTGATCCAACCATAGATCGGCTTTTCGGAGCGATCACGAGACTTCTGGTCGTGGATCGCATCACGGATGAGCTTACCTGCGACGGCAGAAAATTGGGCCTCGATCTTCGCCGCCCGGTGTGGTGGATAAAAATAGGTCCTCTACAAGAAGTAAAATAGAAAAGTTATATAATATACACAAATGATTATTAAAATTTAAAAATAAATAAAATTTTTACCTTGAAGTGGGCCAACCAAAAGGCCTTCCTATCTGTGGGAGCATCTGACTAGTTAATCTAAGGCCCACCATAGTTCTGCCTCAGAAATAACCCCAACTGTCTCTGTACTGCAGGAGGCCGATATCTATACAATAATAAATTTCATGAATATATATGTACATATAATCATTTGAAAAATATATATTAACTAATTAACTTACTTCGTAGGCCCGTCCGTCCAAATCTCCATACGCGTCTTGTCCGGGAGAGCGCATGGAGGGTCGCACTCACCTCCTGGCTGGGCAGGATCAGTCTGATCATCGTTCTCCATATGCTCAGCGTCGGCTCTCCCCATGGAGCCATCGGCAGGAGGAATGCTGGACACGGGAGGAATGCTGGACACGGGATCAGGAATGCTGGATGACGAGGGAGGAGTCGCTAACCTGCTGGAACTGCCCTGTCCCGGTAGTAGACCGGGAACAGAACGGTACACTAGCGTACTCGGAGATGAGGATGAGGGTACAGAATCTGCATCCCTAGCCCGAGGCAGACAGGACTGTCTAACATAATATCCTCCGCGTCGTCCGGGTCTAGTCATACCTGATAATAACATATAACAATAAAACAAATATACATATTTATATGATTGACATCACAGATTTTTCAAAAATCTCATAGTCACAGATAAAAGTGTCACTAAATTATCACAGATTTATATGATAAAAGTGTCACTAAAGTGTCAAATATGATGATAAAACAAACGTACAGATTTAATCCTCTTTTGAAAATTCATCTAGTTCGTTTAGCTCATCTTCTTCTTCTTCTTCTTCTTCTTCTTCTTCTTCTTCTTCTTCTTCACTTTCATCTGCATCTTCCTCTTCAGATAATTCTACTTCTTCTACACAATTAGATGTGTAATGAAGAACTTTCGTCGTGTCTAATTCTATAATATTTTTTACAAGAGGTAGTTTATCCTTCTGATAAGCTATATCGTCAACCTCAAAGGTATTTCTAGCTTTGGTCTTGCATGCTGCCCACCAGTCCGACCTTGTTGTTTCCCATTTAGGATAACTTATGAAGTACACGAGCTGAGCATGACTTGATAGGACAAATGGTTCATAGGCTTGATATCGACGCCGATAGTTTATATCCACATGACCGTGCTTGTCTACTTTCCACCATTGACCTTCAATCAGATCGAACCAATCATACCTAAATAACACAATCTTAGCAGGCTCTATTCCATAACTATATGTCAGCCCCACAATCTCCTGTAGGACGCCATAGAAATCGTTGCCCGCATTAACATCTTTGTAGTTCGAAGATCTGATACACAAATAACTGTTTTTGGTGGAATCGAGATCCACAAAGTTGTCTCTGATCGGACAAGTTGTTGACTTGAACCTAAACCCATTAACACAGTAGCTTGGCCATATTTTTGCAGCATAAATTGGTCCCTTGTCTAGCGTTCTAATAGACTCATTCTCAAGTCTTGTGTATGGACGATCGACCTAAATACCACGAAAAAATAAATTAAGCTCATTCTCAAGTGCATATACAGAAAGATAATTACAGAGTTCTCAAGTCTTACATATGCACTCAACCATGATAGAAAATAATGCCTCATTTCTTATTCTAGTTCTTCTTCTGTTATGTGTGGCCTACCTGACCTCACATCATCATTAAATATGCTGAAAACAACATCGTTTAATTAATGTAATAGTATAACAATCAACACTATTAAAATAATGTAGACGTATTAATTACTTATCCCTCCAGCTTCTCTACTTCATCATCGTCGCAGTTGAGTAATACATACACCTGAGCAGCCCTTAGTTCATCATCGTTCAGATATCTCTTCTTTATTTTACCCGATGGCTTTCCTGGGGCATTGAATACCTTCAGTATTGTATCATTACATTCATGATCTCCGACTTTGTTCCTGGAAGCTCTCGTTCTATTAGTTGCAACATGAGGCTTGAAATACATCAAACAAAAGTTTGTGATCTCCTCGAGAACATAGGCTTCACAAATAGAACCCTCGACCCGTGCCTTATTTTTCACCTTTCTTTTTAGGTGATTCAAATATCGCTCGAACGGGTACATCCATCGATATTCAACGGGTCCACCAACACGTGCCTCATAGGATAGATGAATCGACAAATGCTCCATAGAGTCGAAGAATTCAAGAGAAAACACCCTCTCTATCTTGCACAGTGTTACCGCAATGTCCTTCTCTTGCTTTTCTAGACGATCAACGAGCAATTTCTTAGAAAAAAGATCCCTGAAGAATATGCTAAGCTCCGTCAATGGATCCCAAACTGCCTGCGGTAAGAATTCCCAAAATGCAATTGGAATTAACCTCTCCACGAATACGTGAAAATCGTGGCTCTTCATATCCATCAATTTGTTTTCCTTCGGATCGACATATCTTTCCAGATTTGACACATATCCATCTGGAAATTTTAGGCCCTGGATCCACCGACAAAGTCTCACTTTATCCTCCTTGTCCAGCGAGAAAATTGACTTTGGCAGGAACTATTTTCCATTCTCCTCTATCAAATGCAACGCAGGGCGTTTGCATATTTCTTCTAAGTCCAACCTGGCCTTGGGATTGTCTTTCGTTTTTTCCCTTTTCGTCCATCACAGTATTAATTATGTTATCAAATACATTATTCTCAATATGCATGACATCAAGATTATGTCTGATCAGATTGGTACTCCAATACGGCAGATCCCAGAATATGCTCATCTTTGTCCAGTTATGATCTCTACAAAATCCATCGCACTTGTACCCAGTTGTAGATCTTCGATAGCACTTGGAAAATCTCTAACCTCCTCCCATATCGTGGCTCCACACCACCTTGGCGGTGGATCACCCTTCTCTACAACACCGGTACGAAATGCATTTCTGTTCCTTCTGAACGGATGATCTTTTGGCAGAAATTGCCGATGATAATCAAAGAAGCATGATTTTTTGTCGTATTTCAAGCGAAAAGCCTTAGTACGGTCCATGCAATACGGACATGAGAGACGGCCATGAGTGCTCCATCCAGATAACATTCTATAGGCCGAAAAGTCGTTGATGGTCCACATAAGGGTTGCCTTCATCTGAAAATTCTGCTTCCTGGAAACATCGTACATGTTAGCGCCTACTTCCCATAACTAATTCAACTCATCTATCAAAGGCTATAAGTACACATCAATGTTTCTCTTGGGATTATTCAGACCAGGAATTATAACGGTTAGAAACATGTACTGAGTCTTCATGCACATCCAAGGCAGTAGGTTATACGGAGTGACAATCATAGGCCTGTAGAAGCATAGAAAATATTTCTTTTAGTCCTACATCGGTAAGGAGAAAAAGAAAGGGCTCACTCCATTCTATAAATATAGCCCCCTTTCCTTCTTTGAAAAGGGCACCAACTTCTCTTCCTTTCTTCCAACTTGGACTCTTCCTACTATGCACCTTCGGGTGCTAAGTCGAAGAAGTCTAGGACAGCGCGGGCTCGTCGAGCTCAGTCAGCTATCCCAACCTCTGACCATCAGAGCGTCCCGCTATGCGGGCCTCTAATAGAAAGTTGTACAGAACCGCCCGTGTCCAGCCCCCGACAGCAAACAGACAGGGTAGTTCTCAAGAGTCTCCCAACAATGATCAAGGGCAAGTATTTTTACTAGTTCTGCATCGGGGAGCAAACAAGATACTTACTCACTCATGTGCTCGAGATACCCGGGTCCACAAAGTGAGTACAAAGGTTGATCGAGATGTCCTTGACTTGCGAGATGTGATCCTTCACAAGCGCAAGGAAAAAAAGGAAGTCTCATGCGGCTGAAAACCCAGAAAGCTCCATGTGGCCCATGAGAATTTTATGCGGCTCAAAATCCGGAATGCTTCATGCGGCTTAGAAAGCTTTATGCGGCCCAAAAGCAGCAGGGGGGCCTTATGCGGCCCAAAAATCAACATGAAAGCCCATGCGGCTCCAAACAGAAGGAGCCTCATGCGGCTCAGGAATCCTTCGAAACTTTATGCGGCTCGAAACTCTCCAATAGCTTCATGCGGCTCAGGCAAAGACACGTGGCCATGCGCTGTCCGCTTCTACAGCTGGCCATAAAACAGACTCCCAATTAATTGCTCTGATGACACCTCTGACGCAATAAATGACAGCTCTGACACAATGAATGACAGCTTTGATATAAAGCTGAAATAATGATGGCGTGCACCTTGGAAAAAGAAGAAAATCTTTTATAACTGGCAGGATCCGCCGAGTCCCAAGCACCCCTATGCGGCTGCCCACCTTTATGCGGCTGCAATCTTCATGCGGCTGCCATCTTCATGCGGCTGCCCGCTTCATGCGACTGTTTCCTTCATGCGGCTGCTTCCTTCATGCGGCTACCCGCTGCATACGGCTGCTTCTTTCATGCGGCTACCCGTTGCATGCGTCTGCTTCCCTCATGCGGCTACCCGCTGCATGCGGCTACTTCCTTCATGTGGCTATTCGCTTCATGCGGCTGCCTCCTTCATGCGGCTGTCACCCGCATGCGGCTGCTAGCTTCATGCGGCTAGGATCGTGGGGGCCACCCGTATGCGGCTCACTAAGAGACCACATTCATGCGGCTCTGTCAGGATGTCCCACTCACGACAGATAAGACACGTGGCAATCTTCATGACAGTTGAGACACGTGGCTATCTTATCCCCTCGAAATTATGGCTGCTCGCAAATCATAACAACCAGATTTAGTGCAATCACTATTATTACTCAAATCAAATCAGATTTGTTATAATTAAGCAAATTGGACACGTGACAGGAGATCCGAGTTTATCACAAAGATTCATGCCAATTAGCATTAATTGCCCATACGGATTTGGCGCAATCAAAAATTAATTGCTCCGATTTGCTGCAATCAAGATTAATGACCCAGATTATTGGCCGTCGACTTTTTTTTGGATGATCATTGCAAACCCTAATGATGACACCCCACTCCTATAAATAGCAAGGTACCATTCCCTTGTAAAAAGGATTGGATCCAGAGAAACAAAAAAAATATAGCAAGGTGCCATTCCCTTGCAAAAGAGACCCTCTCCACACGGCTGGACACACAGAGAGACAAAGGCGCGCATAGAAGAGTCTTCCCATCTTGAGAGCAGTTCTTTACCGGAGCCAAGGCTACGTCTGATCGTCCAAGGAGTAAGGCAGAGCGGCCGTCGCTTTCCCGAGCCTCTACCGTCACCCTCCAGAATCAAAACTAAACAATCGTACTTAGATTGCTATACCTAGGTTTTCATCCCTAGGCTTTCTTTGTACGAGCGAGTTTGTATTGTGAAGTAAAAGTCCAGTCCTCCCATATATATTGTTCTGTTCTTTTACAATCAATGGCAAACACGAAGGAAAATATTGCTTTTATATTGTAGA
Source organism: Iris pallida (assembly GCA_029216955.1). Taxonomy (NCBI): domain Eukaryota; kingdom Viridiplantae; phylum Streptophyta; class Magnoliopsida; order Asparagales; family Iridaceae; genus Iris; species Iris pallida. Next base: position 1,540,852 of record JANAVB010000798.1, on the reverse strand, counting down.
AGCATGGAAAATATTGCTTTTAGTCCCACATCGGAAAGGAGAAGAAGAAAGGGCTCACTCCATTCTATAAATATAGCCCCCTTTCCTCCTTTGAAAAGGGCACCAACTTCTCTTCCTTTCTTCCAACTTGGACTCTTCCTACTATGCACCTTCGGGTGCTAAGTCAAAGAAGTCTAGGGCAGCGCGGGCTCGTCGAGCTCAGTCATCTGTCCCAACCTCTGACCATCAGAGCGTCCCGCTACGCGGGCCTCTAATAGAAAGTTGTACAGAACCGCCCGTGTCGAGCCCCCGACAGCAAACAGACAGGGTGGTTCTCAAGAGTCTCCCAACAATGATCAAGGACAAGTATTTTTACTAGTTCCTCATCGGGGAGCAAATATGATACTTACGCACTCATGTGCTCGAGATACCTGGGTCCACAAAGCGAGTGCAAAGGTTGATCGAGATGTCTTTGACTTGCGAGATGTGATCCTTCACAAGTGCAAGGAAAAAAGGGTAGTCTCATGCGGCTGAAAACCCAGAAAGCTTCATGTAGCCCATGAGAATTTTATGCGGCTCAAAATCCAGAATGCTTCATACGGCTCAGAAAGCTTCATGCGGCCCAAAAGCAGCAGGGGGGCCTTATGCGGCCCAAAAATCAACAGAAAAGCCCATACGACTCCAAACAGAAGGAGCCTCATGCGGCTCAGGAATCCTTCAGAACTTTATGCGGCTCGAAACTCCCTAACAGCTCCATGTGGCTCAGGCAAAGACACGTGGCCATGCGCTGTCCGCTTCTACAGCTGGCCATAAAGCAGCCTCCTAATTAATTGCTCTGATGAAAGCTCTGACGTAATGAATGACAGCTCTGACACAATGAATGACAGCTCTAACATAAAGCTGAAATAATGATGGCGTGCTCCTTAGAAAAAGAAGAAAATCTTTTATAACTGGCAGGATCCGTCGAGTCCCAAGCACCCCTATACGGCTGTCCGCCTCATGCGGCTGCCACCTTCATGCGGCTGTCCGCTTCATGCGGCTGCTTCCTTCATGCGGCTGCCCGCTTCATGCGACTGCTTCCTTCATGCGGCTACCTGCTGCATGCGGCTACCTGCTGCATGCGGCTGCTTCCTTCATGCGGCTACCCGCTGCATGCGGCTGCTTCCCTCATGCGGCTACCCGCTGCAAGCGGCTGCTCGCTTCAAGCGGCTGCTCGCTTCATGTGTCTGCCTCCCTCATACGGCTGTCACCCTCATGCGGCTGTTAGCTTCATGCGGCTAGGATCGTGGGGGCCACCCGTATGCGATTCACTTAGAGACCGCATTCATGCGGCTCTGTCAGGACGTCCCACTTACGACAGATAAGACACGTGGCGATCTTCATGACAGTTGAGACACGTGGCTGTCTTATCCCCTCGGAATTATGGCTGCTTGTAAATTATAACAACCAGATTTAGTACAATCATCATTATTACTCAAATCAAATTTGTTATAATTAAGCAAATTGGACACGTGGCAGGAGATCCGAGTTTATCACAAAGATTTATGCCAATCAGCATTAATTGCCCATACGGATTTGGCGTAATCAAAAATTAATTGCTCCAATTTGCTGCAATCAAGATTAATGGCCCAGATTATTGGCCGTCGACTTTTTTTTGGGTGATCATTGCAAACCCTAATGATGACACCCCACTCCTATAAATAGCAATGTGCCATTCCCTTGTAAAAAGGATCGGATCCAGAGAAACAAAAAGATATAGCAAGGTGCCATTCCCTTACAAAAGAGATCCTCTCCACCCGGCTGGACACACAGAGAGACAAAGGCGCGCACAGAAGAGTCCTTCCATCTTGAGAGTAGTTCTTCACCGAGCCAAGGCTACGTCTGATCGTCTAAGGAGTAAGACAGAGAGGCCGTCGCTTTTCCGAGCCTCTACCGTCACCCCCAGAATCAAAACTAAACAATCGTACTTTGATTGCTCTACCTAGGTTTTCGTCCCTAGGCTTTCTTTGTACGAGCGAGTTTGTATTGTGAAGTAAAAGTCCAGTCCTCCCATATATATTATTCTGTTAACAACTCTCAATAATCTCAAATACTACACAAGTCTCAATCTACTACAACAAGTTTAACATGGAAAACATATGCTAGTCTACTAAACTAAATCCCGATCACTCCTGAGTGTCGGGGCCAAAGGTAGCCATCCTGTCTTCGGGTCCATAATATGTAGGCAAGTGTCCTCAGGGCAATCATCTGTAAAATTTTCAACAGGTCCAGTCAGGACAGGTACGAGTACAACTCATCAAAAAATCCCAAATAAATGACAGAGAACTATAAAGCAGTTATAAACAGTTTTATTGATGAATATGACAGTTTATATTAGGTTATGGTATAGAGAAGCAGTAAGATACAAGGAAGGTAAAGAAACTAAAACAAGAGAAGAATGATGGTTATGAAGACTGTAAAATAAATCTAGCTGAACTAAGGTAACATAATAAGTCCAGATAGTAAATGTAAACAAGTGCAAAACCCAAGTAAACCCAGACAACATGAATCTGATACCAGGTGGTTCCAGTACAAGATGAGTCCGGTATAAGGTGAGTCCAGTTGGTGATCGAAGGTTCCAGGGTGAGTCCAACCTATACTCTAACAGTGTGTTTTAAAATATCGGGATCGACATGTGAACGGCTGTAGGTAATACAACACACCGCACACTCGACCAAGTGTGGGATGGCTATCGTTCCAGTATAATTCCAAGGGAGTGGTTCCAGTATTTGTGTATGTTCACATGCCTATTCCAATATTTTCCCGCCCAGCAAGTACAAGTGAATCCATAATCCGACACAAAATAGGTATAAGTCCAGCCAGTACACGAATGGTTCCAGTAAATGATTCCAGGGTAGTTCCAGTAGGTGGCTCCAGAATAGAGGCCAGACTTAAATAAGTGAGTGTCGCATGAAATGGATCCAGTAATATCAAATCGTGTTTGTAATACAGAATCAAATAGAACTAGCTATAACTGAAGTATAGTAAACGACAAGTAAATGGAAGAACTATCAGAGAATGTACTCGCCTGCTACTCTGAGGAGAGTAGTGTAATATCAGATGCCTGCACCAGAGTCACAATATCCTAAACAGAGTAATACAGGTTATAGTATGTTTAAAACAAGGTAAATGATGTTTATGATTTAATCTACATGATTTCTATACCAATCTAGGTTAAAGTCAACTCTAAGTCAAACCTGGTCAACTGTCTAGGTCAAACTAGGTTCACGTCAAAATTGATCAATTCTGGGCCAGTTATACTAGTCAACTAGATCAATCCTAGTCTAGTCAAGTCTTACTAGGCCTAACCAAGTTAGCCCAGGCAATCAAGGCTAGACAATATATGTAAGGTAAAATAGTGTGAACCACACCAAGGCATATATATATATATATATATATATATATATATATATATATATATATATATATATATATATATATATATATATATATATACCATATATATATTTAACCATATCACAAGGTACCCTTACCATGTTTACTATATCCCATAAATAGCTATTAGCCTACATGAGGGTAAACCCTCACAACCTCATCTCACATATATATACATATAACTCCCATATAGTATCTAGCCAACCTCTCATGTAGCAACCATATATATATATCAAACCCATATATGTAACTTTTGGCCTATATACATGTATCCGCACTTATCAATCAATGCCATACCATGCCCTATAATACCATAACCCTCTGCCTATGCAACCTTATCCTCACTCAACTCTACACTTATCAACTCTCTCTAGACCCACACCCATCTGATATGGACCCTCCCCTATTCTCTCATTCATTCACCATATTAGAGTAGTGGTCTGGAATGACTATATGGATTAGGCATATGGGAAGAGGAAGAGGACATGGTGTAGGCTCTAATGAACATAACCTCAACACCATACTACCTAACCAACAATAACTTAGGATACTAACTGGTATGAACACATGTATCTACCACTGTTTCTAGCCAACCCAACCCTGACACTCACTAGTACATGGCTTGGCACTCTCACATATTACATTGAACTCTAAACTACACTCTCTTGAACCCTCAATCACTTCACTATCACACACTTTCACAGTTGAGGTCAATAAATGAAACGTCGTTGACTTAAGACAATATCTTTCCTATGTGGCAAGATGTCATTCACGCAAGACAATGAGATAAAAATATGTTCTCCAATGCAAAAGTTTGAGAAGATAATACAATTTTTTTTTCAACTTCCAAGACAACTTTTTTTACTTCTTCTAGTTCCAATATATATAAAAGTCATTTTGAAGGGGCAGATGCTCACAATAGGGTTGGCGATGCTCTAATAATCAACTTTTTTTTACAATTCTCCGTCAATTGGGCGCATCAGTACACAGAGAATGGTATTGACTTGGCAGAATTCGAAGGGGCAGATTCATTGGTATTAATGGCATATAAATGGCAGTAGTTGGGAGAGTTTGTTCTAGTCTTACTTAACTTTACTTGAGAAGGGGCAGATGCATTGTTATTAATGCAAATTAATTGAATTGAATTGGAAGTGACTGCAACTTGGAGCATGAGTTCGAGTTATCCTTGCCTATAAATGGCAGTAGTGTAGGAAGAGTTTGTTTTCATCTCACTTAGCTTTTCTTGTGGAGATGGACTCTACCGATCCCCCGCCTTGGCAAGATGCTTTCCTGTTGGTTGTCGATCTCCTCGTTCGAAGAAGCTTTGGTAGTGAAGTCCTTCAGAAGACTGAGATATGCCTAGTGGATTGTCCGTGTTCGTGTACTTTATTGACTGTGTGCCATGATGTTGGTTACTCGAAGAGCCCCAGGGTTTGGGTTGATTGCCAATCTACACTCTGTCGAAGCGCCCGTATATTGATTCACTCTGACTATGCACGGTGTTCCTTTGCCTCAAGGAGTTCCTTTGCCTCAAGGAGAAGGAGTTCCTTTATCTTAAGGAATTCCTTGGCACGTTGACGATGAAGTGATTTGCTTTGACGATGAACGATGTTTCGTGTTCGTGCACTTCATCAGAAGACTAAGATGTGCCGAGTTTTTGTGTTTGCACACTTTATCGACTGTGTGCCATGATATTGGTTACTGGGTCCGGGATCGTCGCAGCCCAGTTTTTGTTATGCTGGAAGAGCCACAGGAACTCCTTTGCCTCAGTGAGTTCCTTTGCTCTGACGATGCACGATGAAGTTATTTGCCTCAAGGAGTTCCTTTGCTCTGGTGATGCACGATGAAGTGATTTGCCTCAAGGAATTCCTTTGCCTCAAGGAGTTCCATTTCTCTGACGAGGCACGATGAAGTGATTTGCCTCAAAGAATTCCTTTGCCTCAAGGAGTTTCATTGCTCTGACGATGCACGATGAAGTGAATTCCTTTGCAAGGTTCTTTGCCTCAAGGAATTCTTTTGCAAGGTCCTTTGCTTTCAAGGAATTTTTTTGCAAGGTCCTTTGCCTCAAGGAATTCCTTTGCCTCAAGGAATTCCTTTTCTCTCAAGGAATTCCTTTGCAAGGTCCTTTTCCTTAAGGAATTTCTTTGCCTCAAGGAATTCCTTTGCTCTCGAGGAATTCCTTTGCAAGGAATTCCTTTGCCTCACGGAATTCCTTTGCTCTGACGATGCACGATAAAGTGATTTGCCTCAAGGATTTCCTTTGGCTCAAGGAGTTCCTTTGCTCTAACGATGCACGATGAAGTGATTTGCTCTGACGATGCCCGCATGCTGCTCACATTCAACTTTTTCTTGGTAGTTAGATTTTATGTAGTAGTTCAGACTTTCATATGTAAATAAAAGTTAAACATTTTGTGGTTTTGACAATGTAAATGTATTTCAAAAATAATTTTATTATAAAAGACAGAGCAGACCATACGTTATAAAAGACAGAAGTTCCTTGCCCAATTACATAATTACATTGTTGTTTTACAATGTCATTGCTAGGTTGGTGGTGTTACATATTCGCTTACAAGCAACTTCTTAGCCCATACCAACCTCATCATTGTAAACTTCTGGTGAGTATTATCGTCATTTCCTCTCGGTATTTCGAAAGGAGTACTCATCAAGCTCATCATATAATACGCCATGTACAAGAGGCAGTTGGGTGCCTGTTGTTGTGGGCATCGTGGAGAATAATTCAGCATTGTGCTCTTATACTCCATCTTCATCGGGCATCTCTCCCTCATCATATCAACTTTTCTCCTGACGATAGGCTCTAAGGTCTTCTTTATTAATTCTGCATCCACCTTGCCCTTTTCGTTCGTGGTTTGCCTCAAGGAGTTGTAGTGTGTTCAGTCGTAGTAGATAAAGTTGAATGTGAGCAGCGTATAGTGTTTGATAGATACATAAAAGAGTGGGATGAATAGCAACTCTATGTCATCCTCTAAACCCATGATGAAGTCTTCTACATCTGTTTTGAAAGTTTCAAGGGCGCCGGCTTTTATTTCTGGTTCAATGGCACATTCAACGATGTTCAGTTTCCCAAAAACAAAACACAATATCATATATAATTTTTTTATGTCATTTTCATCGGTGTACACATGAATATAGATTTTTCTGTTTAGATTCTTACCAATGTGTGGGGCATCAAGAATGCAGACCACTTATGTTGCACATCCTTTGAACTTGACGGGGCATACCTTCTTGTAATGCCTTGAATTTCTCTCAGCTTCCTTATTATTAGGTTCAGTATGCCAGCCTCCATGTCTTCATAGTTGAGTATGTCTTGCAGGTCTATTGCCGACAGCTGGATTGCAACTTCATTTTCACCCTCTTTCGGCAAAAATAAGTATACAATATCACTGCACATAAATTTAGTTTAGATTAAATTAATAGAGATCCTCAGGACATAATTGTGAAAAAAGTCTAGAAAAAAAGAAAAAAGGGTCATTCGGCATCCAACAGAAATGGAGAATGATAATTCGCCATCCAACTGACACGGAGAATGGTAATTCGACGTCCAACTGACACGAAAAATGGTAATTCGCCGTTCAACTGACAGGGAGAATAGTTGTTCTCCGTTATGAATTGGATGGAGAATGGTCGAGTTCAGAATACATACTTTGGACACTTCTTTTTGGAAATTACGATGTCGATGTATTGCTTCTTCAGCTCTTCATCCACATCTTTCCAAAGTAAGAGTTCATCGTATTCCCTTAGTATGACACAGTTCCTCTTTAATTCAGCCATTTTGGCATCTTCTCCAAATTTCGGAGCGGCGTTCATCTTCCACTTTTTATTAGTCTCTCTAACTATATTCTTTTCCAAAGGAGTAACATCTTCATCGGCTAATGGTGCTGATGGTTTTCTGAACCTCTTTCCCTCCGATCCTTCTCTTCTTTTGGCTTCTTTTGGAGCAGCAAGTTCAGCAGCTGCTTGAGTCTCCTCATGCTGTAATGCTACAACAATGGCTTGGAGAACAACAATTTTCGTATCCTTTTCAATGGCTTCAATATTCAACGATTCAACTTTATTTTGAAGCTCCATTTTCTCATTAACGAGCCTTTTATTTGTTTTTCTGAGCTGTTCGGTTATTTATACTGAAATAAAACAAACAACAGTGAAATGTATGATGTTAATCTAACACAGAGAATGACATTCTCTTTGTAATATAACACGAAAAATAGCATTCTCCGTTTGAAATTACATGGAGAATAACCTACCGAGTATCAAAATGATAAAGAATAGCAATTATTCGTTTCAAATAACACGGAGAATGCCATTCTCCGTGTCATTATAAACGGAGAATGGCCATTCTCCTGGAAGATTACAAATCAGAAATTTGAAATATAAAAGATTTTACCTTGTGCATGTAGCTTTTTAACATTGTCGATGAGCTGTGCATTTTCAGCAATAAGAACAGAATTATGCTTTCTCAAATCCTCCAGTTCAAGCACATAGCCCTCCATCACAACGTTGACTGCACGTTGTTGTGCTTCTTGTGTCTCGAGCTCTTTCAGCTTTTCTTTGAGTTTCTCGTTCTCAAGGTTGGCTGCACGTAACTGCGCCCCTTGTGCCTCCATCTCTTTTAACTTGTCTTTGAGTTCTTCATTCTGCACAAAAATATCAGAATTATGTCTTCTTAAATCCTCTAATTCCTGTGCTGAGTCGTCCATCACAGCGTCCATTTCATCATGCTATGGTATCTGTTGTTCATTAAAATTATCCCTACCTGCTTGTTGGTGTTCTTCTTCTCCCTCTTTTTCAACTTCTTGTATAGGTGGCTCATCTTCTTTGTGCCCTTCTTCTTTCCCAATAGGTACAACCAGATCTTAGAATATAATCTTCGATCTCAAGTTGTTATGATATTCGGCCTTGAGGAAGTTTGAGATTTCGTACTCATTCCATGTGAAAAATCTTGGGTAATCAAGAATTGGGTCGAACTTCCTTTTCACAAATGTACAATGTTCTGCAAACCAATAGAGGAAGTATATTATGCAACTTCCAATTTGGAGTAAGCCATTGAGTAATCCTCCCGTTTAGTTTTGCTTCTAATCCTCTTTATGCTGTCCATTATATATGCCAGGATTAACCTTGGCCAACATATACTGTTGATGACGTCCATACTGTCTATCAAGGCCAAAAATCTGTACGACAAATTTGAACCGCCAGACTTTGTAAAGAATACTGTTTGCCACAAGTGGAAGATTATTAGCTTGGCCAAATCATCTGGATTAACAGCGTTATCTCAGCCACGAAGCCATTGTAACAATTCAAAGAACTTCTCTCTCACTTTCTTATTCATGACTTCTGAGTGTTTGCCCTTAGAATTAGCCAGTAATCTTATGAAGTAATCTCTACACAGGCTCAATGATGTTGGTGGTGTGGGCTGCTGTTATTTTTCTATTATCAATCTTCTGTAAATAACATCATTATCGCTTTCTTCATTCAGCAGTAGACTGAAGATGACTGCCATATCATCGACGCTTGGCGTAATTTTAACAGTGGTGCTCAATTGAAAGCACCCGAAGCCATCTTCTTCTTCTGTGTAACTTACAATTAAATTCTCAAGCCCTTCCATTACCTTGGCCAGTTCGGAGACATGGACTCTTTTTTGGTAGAAAATCTTGACAAAATTCTAGAAATCGGTATTCTTCAAGGAATCAATAACTGGCTCAGGTAAACGGCCAACATCTATATTGACTACCTCCATAAGATTTAGCATTGGCTTGAAAGTAGAACGGAAAAGTCTTGATTCCTTATTCCTGACAGATTTTTTTAAAAAACGAAAAAAAACAAAAAAATAGGTTTCTGTCAACTGTTCTCCGTCGATATAAAACAGAAAATAACCATTCTCCATCAAATTGACACGGAGAATGATCATTCTCCGTGTTAATTAACACGAAGAATGGCTATTCTTATGGGTTTTAACACTGGAAATGACATTATTCGTATAATTTAACACGGAGAATGTCATTCTCCGTTTCAAACTAAAAGAAGAATAGCATTCTCAATCGTTTTAATACTAGGAATGACATTCTCCGTATAATTCAACACGGAGAATAACATTTTCCGTTTCAAATGACACCATTTAAATTAAAACGGAGAATAAATATTCTAATGTGTTTTAACACTGGGAATGTTATTCTCCATTTCAAATTACACGGAGAATGCCATTCTCCGTTCCAAATTAAACGGTGAATAGAATCCTCAATCGTTTTAACACTAGAAATGCTATTCTCCGTGTAATTCAAAACGGAGAATGCTATTCTCCGTTTATAAAAATACGGAAAATAACATTCTCTTTCGTTTTAACTCTTGTAATGCCATACTCCGTTTAATTTAACACGGAGAATAGAATTCTCCGTTTCAAATTACACGGAGAATAGCATTCTCCGTTTAAATTAACACGGAGAATAGCATTCTCATGTGTTTTAACACTGAGAATGCCATTCTCCGTTAAATTAAACGGAGAATGATATTATTGATTTAAATTACACGGAGAATGGCATTTCCATTGTAATTTGACAGGGAGAATGAACATTCAAATGCATTTTAAGACGGAGAATGTCATTCTCCGTGTAATATATACAGAATTTGCGAACATAAACTCAAAGTTATACCTTCTATTTGCACTTCTTCTTGCACTTCTTTTTGCTTAGCATCTTTTCCGTTTTCTTCTGTGCAACTTTCTTAGAATAGGATTTTCGTTGTTCTCCGTCTTTCCCTTTTGGATTTTCTACAACTAGTGCATCTTCTCTAATTGGTGATGCTGCCGGTAATGATTCTGCCGCTAATGACGACATGGTGTGTGAAGATTGCGAATGGGGAGGAAGGTTTGAAGATTTTAGAGGAGAATGACCTAGGTCTGAGAACATAGTGGCGTATGGAAGAAGTGGAAGAATCGAAACCATTTTTTTAATAATAGGGTTCGGGGGTGTTTTGAATTAATTAGAAGGGCAAAAAGGTCATTCGATGGAAGGACAAAAAGAATCGAAACTGTTTTTTATATATTTTTTGTTAATTCTGGGCACGCGATGAAACGTTATTTTACGGTAGGTTTTACATAAAACTTTTGCAATTTTTGGATATTTCATAAATTTTCCCAAATTTTAGGATTATATGGCAGTAAGATTATGAAACAAATAAACATTTTGATATCATTTTTATCCCACATTTGAGAACATTACAACTCAACAAAACAAATGAACATAATACATTAGATATAAAAGAAGAAGAAAAAAAATTATCGTCTTCCATATTCAATCATTTCAGTTTGAACTTTCTGCTTAATTATATTATATACGTAAATTGTATAGTACTTTATTGTGCTCTGAAGTTGTAATCCATTCAGCAGCTTTACGTCTTTCCATTCCCGCATCAAACTGCATATAACAAACATAACATCAAAAATATTGCTCTAAAAAGTGTAAGTTTTTGACGACATATTTTCAGACTTACATTGAGAGAACGGTAGTCCAGACTACATCGGTCTTTCATGAATGCAATTACCAAAATTCTATAATCAAGTAAATTGCCTTGGCGGGGAACATAAGGATGACGTTTTATTGCAAAAGTAGAAAAACTGAACCTAGCATCTCTCAACTTCAAAATCTCTTCTTCGAGAAAGAGATCCAAATTTGAAAGTTACAATTACCAGAATACAATATGTATTAGTATACTGTGGATCTTGTACGCAATTCATAAAAATTGATGAATATGAGCTTACTATTTCTTTTATGACTGATTCATTTTGAATCGGATCATCTTTAGATGTAAGTGAGTCCCAAATTTCAACAGTCCTTGTTTTAACCAGAACTCTTACAAGAGTATAGTGTCCGTCCAAAAGAATGGGTATGTATATCTGAATCAGGATTAATTAGGTAAAATAAATTAGTAAATTTTTAGAAAATTAGGATTAATATTTAAACAGAAATACATTAATACCTCGTTACAAATGCTTAAAGATCCCATGTAATCCTGAAAATATTTGTACTTCTTCCATATTTCATGAAGCTTTTTGTCGGATGGAGGTAACCTTGCTATCTACATACACTTTAATTAATACATTACGAAGGACAAACAAATGAGAAAATTGTTAATGCATATGCATTGAAGAATACAATGCTCACTCACCGTTATCCTTATTGGTAAAAACTATACATTAGCTTTATTGGAGGTTCTTTTCTGTTCCTCTGCGGTGAGAAGAGCAGAGACAAGGCCTATAATCTGAATAAATTATTAAAAATGTCAGCAATGGAATTAAAGTAAACATAGATGGCATTTAAGAAGAAATATACTATCTATACATACCCTATCTTTAATTGTCGTTAAAGGAGCTAAGGACTTCATCTCAGCCCGAGACACATAGATTTTGTTGCAAGATGATATTATTTCTCTAAGAAAAGAAACGAATAAATTAGGAGAAAAAAGCTGTTGGAATTAAATCAAAACTCATATTACTTACACTTCAGGTCTATCATCCGCAAAAATATAGTCGTAATAACTCGAAGAACCACTAGTACACTTGCTAGGCTTCGAGGTTAAAGCTTTTGTTAAACTTTTCAATGGTGTGACCGGATCTAAATTTCCACGCATTCTTTTTGAAGAACTACTAAAGTCAGTTTCTTCTGTAGGATACAATACGAGAATTCGGTCCATTATTTTATTATGATTCTGTAGCAGCACGTCCTCCTCATCGGTAGATTCAACGGAAACCTCCTCCACATTATTAAATACTCTAGATGAAGATGCCTTCTTCAAAGCTGGAGATTCTTCAATCTTCTCCAAACGTCGCGATAAATTCATTTATTCAATTTCTATTGAACCAAGCTTAGAATTGATCGATGCAACTTGAGCTGAAATCATCGACAGTTGTTCTCCAATCCTGCGCAACATACGCGGAATGAAGGTTTCATTTGGAGCTGGCAACCAATCTTCTACGTCTTCTATATTTTCCACGACACGAGTAGACATCTTGAGAACAAGAAAACTATTGTATTTCAGAAAACTATTCTATGTATTTCAGAATAAATAATAGTACTATGAAACAAGAAAACTATCGTATATATAGCAAGAGAGAAGTACAAAAAGTGAGGAAGATGGAAAGACAAATAAATTTCGAGACTAGCAAACAATCTACTAGCCATTTCATCAAGGAGGGCACGAGGAAGATTCTACTAGCCGTTTGAAAAGTATAAAGGTTATCATGATTTATAATTTAAGGAACTCTATAAGAGGTTTAATTTCGCTGGTACTCCTTGTTGTTCGAGGAGGGCTCGACAAAGTTCGCCGCGAACCATAACTTCTTCTTCTTTCCTTCTTCATCTCCGTTTCTCCTTCCACCACCACCACCACCATTGCCTGTAGCTTTATAACAAAAATATTAAATTGTGAGATGAAACAAGAAAACAAATTACGAAAATATTACTAAATCAAAATCAAACAGAACATATATTCATAGAAAACATTAGATTAAAGATGAAAATGTTACAGAAGTAACACCACAATTTTACAACAACTAAGCAGACTCTGTTAAACAATAACTAAAATTAGGGATTATGTCCTCCTTGGATTTAATTTACACAAAGAAGAGATTTGAGAGAACGAGCTTTTATCGGCTTCCTACCACTCTTTTTCCTCTGAATTCTTCCCTTACTATTATCCATATTGGCTACAGGAACTTCGTCCATGTCGTCGTTGGTGTCATCATCTAGATCGTCAGCAGCGGTGGTGTCGTCGTCTACATTGCCTACAGACCTGGACACACTGTGTCCTTCCATTCCGGCCGACACACAATTATTGTTACATATACGTAGTTGCACAAAATATTAAATTACATGGACAAAAGAGAAAGTAAATATGAGTTAATTTAGGGTATTCATTGAAAAATTGCATTGAAAAATGACCTACTATAGCAAGTTAACAAGAGGTCAAAAGTCAAAAACAGCATTAAATGATGTCTCCTGCATTATTTAATCTGAACCATTGGATGAACATCCAACGGTCCAGATTTGGGATGTATCGATACATCCAAAAAGGGTAGATGTATTGTAGAATTTTCCTATATATATATACAAGAAATTCTAAAATTATCACCTCCTTGCTCTCCGTAAGTCCCGAAGCAGCATCTACGAATGCGGTCTCGTACCCCGTGGAGGGGCTGAGCAAGAGAGCGTCGAGCGCGAAGAGGACCGACCCCAAAATAACAGTGAAGTAGATCCATGAAGACACCTTCTGCTCCCGGAGCTCGAACGCCGCCGAGTCCTCTCCCACCGGGACTTTCTTATTGGTGAGCTCCTCTTCTTCCGTTTTGGTCTCTCCGACCGACGTCCCTCCGGCGAGCAGGAACAATTTAGGGGAGAATTTGGTTGGGTTCGTCGAAAATTTAGGGTTTTGGAAGGGGAGCGGCACAAAAACCCTAACCCTCGTCCTAGATTTGGGGGAGTGGCCTCGGATGAGGGGAGAGGTGGCAGAGAGAAAGAGGGAGGACGCCATCGACGAATGAAGCGAGTGAGTCGAGGAGAGAGATTTTAGTGGGAATGTGTACACGTGGAGGGTTTCTTTTCTTTCGGTTTGTTTTTTTCCCTTTATTAATTTGTATTTGGAGGGGGGATCTTTTAAATAGTGATGCTATGGAGGGAGATTTAACCGCTTCTGGGTAGACAATGATAGGTATCTGAATACGGTCAATTAGGAGGATGCCATATGGAATTCTTGTCTATACCATTTCGATTAATACCATACCGGATTTGCTTCTCAATTGATGTATACAAATTTATTTTTATCTTCTATAATAATATGTGTTCCATTGATTATTTTAAAAAATTAACTCATAACTTATATGATCCACATCTTTATAGAAGAGAAAATTGTTTGGTACATAATAATTGAAGATAATAGAACTGGTCCAACTGATTAGATGATCAACCTCTACAGCGACTGCTTGTCGTAGTAATGAGGTGAGTTTCATAAGCATTCACATGTCTGTAGGCATCCGGGTATACAATGGATTGGAAGCGCTCGAAAAAGTTTTACTGATTGGAAACTTTTAGGAGTTGTAGAAATTGGAGGTTATATTTTGACTTAGATTAGGATAAATTTTATTAGGATTCGTGGCTAATATTTATAGAACTACTAAACATTTATATATATATATATATATATATATATATATATATATATATATATATATTGGAAAAGGATAAATTTTATTCCAATTCAACATATAATCATACAATCATATACTCAGAGTAGGTATCCCACTCATCAATTCTCCATAGATTTTACATCAAACTCTATATTATGGAGGATGCCTACAGGAGGGGTGATAAGCCCCTCGAAGATGCGTCGGTTTCATTCCCTCAATACATGCCAGACAGCAGCAGCCAGCCGAACTCTAGCGGTCTTGAACCAGCCCTGCCCTGTCACGACCCGCACCCAGTGTAGGGGCACGAGAAGTGGGTACGTCCAGCCTACGCCGCAGTGTCGGCGGTAGAACGCTGTCCTAGGTCACATACATCTAACAATTATAAGGTACATTGCACAGTTGTACTCTCCGAATGGAGGAATAATATAAGTACAATCTCAATCACACCTAAGAAAGATGTACGATATGATAGATAAGAATATCAACAGAATCCACAGATGAAATACGATAAAAGAGATAATCCAAAGTGTCTAAGATAAACATCTAACGAGATCCACAAATCTATATCATCATAATCTCTAGTACAATATCCAGAAGAGATACAACTGAAATAAGAATCTAAACTATGGGAGTGTCGTCAGCAGGTAATGGATCCTGCTGGAAGTCCAAGTCACAGGTGTCCTCTAGTGTTGTCCCATAGTAAGTGGTGCAACATGCCTCATCCTCGTCCTATGTAATATTTTCAACAGGTCCAGTCAGGACAGGAGCGAGCACAGTACATCTCACGCAGTTCATAATTTGACATGATATATAAATATGCTATAGAGTAAGATACATGAAACGCTGGAAAATATATGAAATAAAGGAGAAGACTGTAAAGAAATATCTATTATAAGTAAAGAAACTAACAGTGAACTAGTGATTTAGAGTACACGATAGACATGTGAACGGCTTGAATTTGCACATGAGTAATCTAAGAGTTTGCACATGAGTATACTACTTTGGAATTGTTCACATGACCATTTATACTCTTCCGTACCCCAATCAATACACAAGGATCCAGACATGTTATGTTATTGCACATGATATCACATGGAGGCCCATAAAAGGGTGCACATGATTGTATATGTAAAACCCCTAAATTTTTACTATATTTTTATTAATTTTGGTACTGATTTAAAATTTTCGTATTGTACGCCGCGTAGTCGTATTGTACGTTGTACGCAAACGGCGTATTTCATAAATTGCTCGTCGAGTGCGAATATGTGTGAGGTACATATTTTTGTAAAACATTTTTAGAAGCTTGATTTTTCAAATAATAAATAATAAATATTTTAGATTATTTAAAATACGTCATATTGGAGTTTCAACTCTTTATTTTACATTATGAAAGGTTTTATAAATAGTAATTTTAAAAACGAGGTATTATGCAAATATTCATTTCATACGAGGTACATAAATTTAAAATTTATATATATAATTCCATTTTTCAAAATTATTGATATTAATATTTTATTATTCAAAAAAATATTTAAAAATATTTATTATTTTCAAAATTACTATTATTGGCATTTTTGAAAAATATATTTGAAAATTATTGTGGTCATTTTAAATCTTGATTTGATTTTATGGTTTTAATTTAAAAAGTTTAAAGGTATTATTTATATTTAATTTGAGCTTAGATTATCTAAGTTTAAATTGGAATTTAATTTAGATTTAATTTTTTGAATTATCTAATTGGGAAATTAAAACATCCCAATACTTATCCTAATGGGAATTCCCCCTCCTATAAAAGGAGAGGTACTCCTCCATAATCCTCTACCATAACCCAAAACTTGTGCATCGTGTCTGTGCCTCCCATCCACTAAATTTTCTCCCATTAAAAATACAATATTTTATCCCGTCCGACAATCCCGGACGTCCATCCATATTGTGTCGGACACACCCTCCGAAACGATATAATTCTCTAACCTAATCCCGTCTCCGGTGTCCTCCTCCCAGCTTGCAATATTCCTCCAACTCCGCCTCCTCCTCCTCGTCGTTTCGGACAACCGTCGCTACGATCCCCCGAACCCGTCATCACCCCTTTCCGGCCTCCGACCATCTTCACCACCTACACCGGTACAAACCAGAACCACCATCAACACAACATCCCCCGTCCTCCGCCAATCCGCAAAGCACCACCACCCCCGTCACCCTGATCATCGATACCACTCCTCCCGGTCCAAACTCCGGCTACCCCCGTCCACAGCCACCACCATCGTCATCATCATCACCATTTCTCCAAAAGGCCAAAACCACAGAAAGAAAAGGGAGAAGAACCCGAACCTCCGTCGAGCCGACCGTCGGATCCAGCCATGGGCCCGTCGCGGCGCCTCCGCCTTTCCAAGTCCACCTTCTTCTGCCATTTCCCCGCACCTTGTCGATTCTCATCGCCGGAGCCGCGTGCCACCGAACCACACGATGGACCTCGTAGACCACCGACGTCCACTCCAGCCGAGCGGCTCCGCCTCCCCTCTGCTGTGCGGCCATCCGACAGCCGCGTCGCCCCACAGCGGAGTGCCATCCGTACCTCGGTGCAAGCACCGGAGCGCCAGGCCCC
This sequence comes from Iris pallida, assembly GCA_029216955.1. Classification (NCBI taxonomy): domain Eukaryota; kingdom Viridiplantae; phylum Streptophyta; class Magnoliopsida; order Asparagales; family Iridaceae; genus Iris; species Iris pallida. The sequence goes on along the minus strand of JANAVB010000798.1, from coordinate 1,523,648 downwards.
ACCCTAGCCGAGCTCTGCCGACTGTGCCCATCCGTTGTCCACCGAAACCTACTTCGAGAAGTCCTCGCCTCCTCTGCCCCTCGATCTTCCTCCGCCTCCTGTGGACTGCCGACCTCCCACCGCCAAAACCGCGCCCTCATCACCCAGATAACCATACCGCCACCGCAGGGTCGTGCAGCCAACGCCGAACACCTAACACCGAACACCAACGGCAAATTGACAAGCGCCATGCATTCCCAGCACCATTCCGGAGATCTACCCCGCCGCCGCGCTACCGACCGCAGTAAGCCCCCTCTCCGTCAACTCTTCCCCCTCTCTCTATATTTTCTCTCTGATCTTAACCCCTTTGTTCCTTCCTTCATTTAAGAATATTACAGTGCTGTTTGGAAGTATTATTATTATTATTATTATTTGTATTATTATTATTATTATTATTTCTATTATTAAGGATATCATTTTTTCTTATTTAATAGAAATTAAAAATAAATAGGTATAAATATTTACAAATATGTATAAAAATATGGTTTATCATTTTTTTTAGTATTTAATTTCTTATACAAATTTTGTCGACTAAAATGTATAGTAGCTTTCAAATTATAAAATGTATTCTAGTATTTTTATTTATCAAATAAATAAAAATATGATTATTCTATTTATGCAAACAGAGAATTTTGCCTAAAATGGTTTTTGGATTTCAAGTATTTTCCAAAATTATTTTACTAACAAAAATCTAGTCTTAAGTATTAGAAATACTTTTCTAAAAATAGTAGGAGTATGTTCTTCACAATTTCTCCTCGATTTTTACCATTGACCACGACTACTCACGCATTCCTATTTTCCACAAATTTAGGCCATGTTCACATGGACCTCGGCTATTGGACAGAATATGATATCTCGACCATCGCACCACACCAGGCGACATACCAGGCAAGACACATTGCCTTTACTGTTTAATTTCTTACTCAATATCATGTATGCTTTTTCTTTATATTGTTCTTTCAAAACTATATATAGATGCAAATTATTATACTTTAAGCAATTGGCTTAGAGTTAAGGGATTACCATATGTTTAGAGCATCTCATAAACTGTCACGATGTGCCACGGGTTATATGTGAGTTGTGAGTCGCATATAGATGCGGACTTGCGTGCTGACTGATCGTTGGTGCGTACAGGCCGTGCGTTACGATAAAACTGTCAATAGATTGTGTAGAAGACTTGACAGTTATTAAGGATTAAACAGTGTCATGGAGTCGACACATGTATAGTATCATTGGGGGGAGGGGACAGTTATTAGCGTAGGGGCTACATTTATTTTTACACATATTTTGGGCTGAGGGTGACTCTTATGAGCACTACCTTCTGCCCATGGCCGATAGTGACTCGGATGAGCGCTACTTGACGGCCACTCTTTATTACTTGCTTGCGTGAATTCGTTACAGCCCCTACGTAGAACGTTGTCCTCTAAAGTGCATTCCACATAGAATGGTTAGGAACCTTTACTCGTGCATACTTTTCTGTTGAGCTTTTATTATTCAGTAATTGGCATGATATTATGTGTCTTGTGACGTCCCTCTGAGGACCTGGTGATCCCTCCATGTGTGTGTTTCATGGTTTCTTGCAGGTGCTCTAGCTAAGGCCATTCCTTCCTTCGTGATGATTTCTCTTGGACTCACCATTGCTCTCGCTTGCTCAATTCTTTCCTTGTATATTTTTCCATATTTAATTTAGTTGGTAGTGGATTTGTCTCCGCCCAACTATTGTGTACATGACAAACTCAAAGTTGCTTTATATCATTATTTAACTTCGTGGATGAGATTTAGTGTCTTGGCTTTCTACATTTACAACTTATGTATATATACGAGCCGTATATTTACTCGTACGTATACAGCTGGCATGATACATTTCTAGTCCTACAATTTTGGGACTGGGGCATTATATATTTTTGTGGTGGCCCATGCAGGTCAAGTTTGCCGTTTCAGTTACATGACTATACCGAGCGGGCCTGCAATATAGGATTAGAATCTAGGAATCTCATCCACATAATTGATCACCTTCCTTGACCTTCCTTGATTTCCATATTCCGACTCCCGTGGCCTCCCTGGATTTTTGCATCTTGCTTGAACTCCTTCTACCAACACCCTATCATCTCGTGCTTAAACATGGTTAGAGGGATGACTACACTACTATATACTTATTGGTCAACCCTATGGCTAGAAGGATTATATTGACAATTAATATCCATTGAGGTTATATTTGAGTATAAAGGCATTTATTTTTCCTAGAAATATGATCTTAAGGATTAGCTAAATTCAAGTTGGGTAGTAGCATATTACCGCCTTCAAATGATAGTTAGAATTTTATTATTACAAGGTGGTATACACAAAAGGATAGCTAGATCGAGAAAACAAATTTTTGATTTACGATTTTTTTTGAAATGGTGAAATAGTGATGATTTATTAGGGATATGAAATCGATTGAGAAATAACTTAAGTTTTTATATTGTGACGCATGATTTACGGTTAACTTTAAAAGTTTGGATTGTAATATTATAAAGTTTATCTCGAGATTATTTAAGGAGTTTTGATTATGATTTTTAGACAACTAGAGAAGACGAAAGTTTTGTTTGAGAGAGCTTGAGGTTTAAAATTGAGTCGTATGATTTATAAGTTTATTTAATTTTGAGTTGAAGAAATGATGGTAAAATTTTGTTTAAATACTTGGAGGATATGAAAGCGACTTTGAAGGAAAATTTTAAATTTTAAATTGTGTCATATGATCTATGATTTAAAAAGTTAATTAGACTTTAAGTTTAAAGCCTTGATTATGGATATCTAAATTTTGGTTTTAAAAAAAGAGGGAGATTTAATTTGAGTTACATGATTAGCGATTGATGAAACGGGCTAAGAGTTTATCTCGAGGTACATTTGAGAATTGGAAAATTTTAAAAGTGATAGCTTATTATAAAAATTTAGTTGTACCACATTAGATATGATGAAGGTTATTTTGAATTTATTTATAGAAAATTAAACTTTATGTTATGATTAAATACTTGATGGAGTATCTTGAGATTTTATTTCAAAACTGTTGAGGAACTGAAAATTTGAAATTTGATCATATATTGGTAGATGACTAAGAAGCAAGCAAGTCACCCTAATGGGATACAAGTAATCCTCATTAATTGCCATATCCCTCATGACCATGATAGTAGTATATACACAAGTATGATTAGACATCTACAAAATCATGTGGTTATATTACAATTTTTGACTCACTCGACATTCCCTCAAATCTAGATTTTATCATAACTTTCTAACCATTTGAAACTTGAGAAATAATTAGATTGTTCCTTGATCATAGGGGCTATCATATCTCTAGAAACTGTATTTATAACTTATTTTACCTTGATCAACTAGAGTCTGAATTATCTTTATTTCATGCTTTAACTTGGTCATTTATTTTGTACGTTCATCATTACCTCATGAACTCCCACTTTCTACTTTAAATTCTTTGGTGTCCCCTATCGTGACGTTGATATTTGGAGCACAACACTAGATTTTTCCTTCCAACAAATTCCATATGCAAGACCTAGACGAGCTCACCTTCATGTAGGTATATCATGTCCCACTAAAACACGTCCCCTTGTACTCTATTTTTATGGTACGACTTTCGGGTCATAAAGACTAACTATAACCTATACCATGATACCGATATATTTATCGACCATGAAACTTGACTCAATTCCTTCAAACCGATATATGATTGCGACCTGCTTAATTCCTTATTATGCATCAAATTTTGTGTGTTAACTTGATTGCTTAACCTTGTCATTTTATTTTCATGCCGTATCTTGATTTACTCACGCATAACACCCTTCTACTCCCCATGCAATATTAACAACCCTTACTTTTTCTCCTTCTGATTAAATTTCTTCACCCATATTTCACTATGATTCCTCCGTAGTGTAGGCAACCTTGTTCCTTGTATGATTCTTTGCTCGAAGAATAGAAATTGGTCATGACGCTCTTCAGTTATACCTGTCCAGATTAGAAAAATCCATAAAGGAGATTAATGGATAGATTATATCGAGAAATATGTAGATTGGTCATAAATTGAAATACATGGTCAACCCTACTAGATAAATGGAGGGATGTAATACGGAGCAAAGGTAAATAGACACCAAGGTTGGCAATAATTAGTTAGTCAAACCTTGAGTGCGAGTACTTTTAATTTTGATGTTTAAGGAATCTTTTCAAGGATGATTATTGATATGAATGAAAGATGAGTCATTTTGCCATCATAAATTAAGATTTTTTTTGAAAGACACAAATAAATAAATGATTGAAGAAAAATAACATTTTATGATAAAAGATTGTGTTAGGAAGATATGATCAAAGGTGAGTAGGCACCTCGATTGACAAATTGATTCTTCATTGTTGAAAAAATTTTGAGATGATAAATAGGGTGTTTAATATTATTAGATTTCAAGGTCACTTCAAGGTGATTTGTAAATTCTGATACTATGAGGATAAAATTTCTTTTTATGATAGTTACGAATATGAATTGATAAAATAATTCGAAGATGTATTGGAATTCAATTTCAAAAGAGATTATGGAAGATGAATTTAGTTGGAAAAAAAATAGAAGGAGAGGATTAGATATTTATTGAATTGAAATTTTATCATGAGATAATGGATTCAATTATTATTTTTTTGAATTTAAATTCTGCGGGTTTTTCTTTTGAGTAGATCTCAATATAGAAAAATGAAAAGGAAACATGTACAAGAATTTTTTTTATGGAATATGAATTCAAAGGGTAATAGATGAAGAGTGGAGTATCGAAAGACATTGATGATTTTTGATAAATCACAAACTTAAAAGATCGTGCCGACATGAATGTGGGTTTCGGAGGATGGAGATATTTATAAGTCGAGGAAGTTATTACCTATTTTTAGATTACACATTATATGATATTTGATGGTGGTGTGATTTGGATACTGATGGGTTGTCATATGATCATCTTCTAAACTAAATCCAAATTCTATTTGTCTAGTTATCTAAATAGCCGTTATTCAAATTGCTTGATTTTGGTTTTCGTTTTCAAATCATTGCTTAAATTTTGATCCATAAACTCCTCAACCCTACCAATCCTAACTATTCCTAAATTTCGAGGACGAAATTCTTTTATGTTGGGTAGGATGTGAAACCCCTAAATTTTTACTATATTTTTATCAATTTTGGTACTGATTTAAAATTTTCGTATTGTACGCCGCGTAGTCGTATTGTGCGTTGTGCGCAAACGGCGTATTTCGTAAATTGCTCGTCGAGTGCGAATATGCACGAGGTACATATTTTTGTAAAACATTTTTAGAAGCTTGATTTTTCAAATAATAAATAATAAATATTTCTGATTATTTAAAATACGTCATATTGGAGTTTCCAACTCTTTATTTTACATTATGAAAGGTTTTATAAATAGTAATTTTGAAAACGAGGTATTATGCAAATATTCATTTCATGCGAGGTACATAAATTTAAAATTTATATATATATAATTCCATTTTAAGATGAGTCATTTTTCAAAATTATTGATATTAATATTTTATTATTCAAAAAAATATTTAAAAATATTTATTATTTTCAAAATTACTATTATTGGCATTTTTGAAAAATATATTTGAAAATTATTGTGGTCATTTTAAATCTTGATTTGATTTTATGGTTTTAATTTAAAAAGTTTAAAGGTATTATTTATATTTAATTTGAGCTTAGATTATCTAAGTTTAAATTGGAATTTAATTTAGATTTGATTTTTTGAATTATCTAATTGGAAAATTAAAACATCCCAATACTTATCCTAATGGGAATTCCCACCTCCTATAAAAGGAGAGGTACTCCTCCATAATCCTCTACCACAATCCAAAACTTGTGCATCGTGTCTGTGCCTCCCATCCACTAAATTTCCTCTATTACAAATACAATATTTTATCCCGTCCGACAATCCTGGACGTCCATCCATATTGTGTCGGACACACCCCCCGACACGATAGAATTCTCTAACCTAATCCCGTCTCCGGTGTCCTCCTCCCAGCCTGCAACATTCCTCCAACTCCGTCTTCTCCTCCTCGTCGTTTCGGACAACCGTCACTACGATCCCCCGAACCCGTCATCACCCCTTCCCGGCCTCCGACCATCTTCACCACCTACACCGATACAAACCAGAACCACCATCAACACAACAGCCCCCGTCCTCCGCCACTCCGCCAAGCACCACCACCCCCGTCACCCTCATCATCGACACCACTCCTCCCGGCCCGAAGTTCGGCCACAGCCACCACCGTCGTCATCATCATCACCATTTTCCCAAAAGGCCAAAACCACAGAAAGAAAAGGAAGAAGAACCCGAACCTCCGCCGAGCCGACCGTCGGATCCAGCCATGGGCTCGTCGCGGCGCTTCCGTCTTTCCAAGTCCACCTCCTTCTACCGTTTCCCCGCACCTTGTCGATTCTCTTCGTCGGAGCCACGTGCCACCGAACCACGCGACGGCCCTCGTAGACCACCGACGTCCACTCCAGCCGAGCGGCTCCGCCTCCCCTCTGCCACGCGGCCATCCAACAGCCGCGCCGCCCTACAGCGGAGTGCCCTCCGTACCTCGGCACAAGCACCGGAGCGCCAGGCCCCACCCTAGCCGAGCTCCACCGACCGCGCCCATCCGTTGTCCGCTGAAACCCCCTTCGAGAAGTCCTCGCCTCCTCTGTCCCTCGATCTTCCTCCGCCTCCTGCGGACTGCCGACCTCCCGTCGCCACAACCGCGCCCTCATCATCCAAACAACCACACCGCCACCGCAGGGCCGTGTAGCTGACGCCGAACACCAACGGCAAATCGGCGAGCGCCATGCCTTCCCTGCACCTCGCCGGAGATCTACCCCGCCGCCGTGCCACCGACCGCAGTAATCCCCCTCTCCCTCAACTCTTCCCCCTCTTTCGATATTTTCTCTCTCTTAACCCCTTTGTTCCTTCCTTGATTTAAGAATAGTACTGTGCTGTTTGGAAGTATTATTATTATTATTCTTTTTATTATTATTAATATTATTATTATTTTTTTTATTTTTATTATTAAGGATATCATTTTTTCTTATTTAATAGAAATTAGAAATAAATAGGTATAAATATTTACAAATATGTATAAAAATATGGTTTATCATTTTTTTAGTATTTAATTTCTTATATAAATTTTGTTGACTAAAATATATAGTAGCTTTCAAATTATAAAATGTATTCTAGTATTTTTATTTATCAAATAAATAAAAATATGATTATTCTATTTATGCAAACAGAGAATTTTGCCTAAAACGGTTTTTGGATTTCAAGTATTTGCCAAAATTATTTTACTAACAAAAATCTAGTCTAAAGTATTAGAAATACTTTTCTAAAAATAGTAGGAGTATGTTCTTCACAATTTCTCCTCAATTTTTACCATTGACCATGACTACTCACGCGTTCCTATTTTCCACAAATTTAGGCCATGTTCGTATGGACCTCGGCTAATGGACAGAACATGATATCTCGATCATCGCACCACACCAGGCAACACACCAGGCAAGACACCTTGCTTTTACTGTTTAATTTCTTGCTCAATATCATGCATGCTTTTTCTTTATATTGTTCTTTCAAAACTATATATAGATGCAAATTATTAGACTTTATGCAATTGGCTTAGATTTAAGGGACTACCATATGTTTAGAGCATCTCATAAACTGTCACGATGTGCCACGGGTTGTGTGTGAGTTGTGAGTCGCATATAGATGCAGACTTGCGTGCTGACTGATCATTGGTGCGTATAGGCCGTGCGTTAGGATATAACTGCCAATAGATTATGTAGAAGACTTGGCAGTTATTAAGGATTAAACAGTGTCGTGGAGTCGACACATGTATAGTATCATTGGGGGGAGGGGACAGTTATTAGCGTAGGGGCTACATTTATTTTTATACACATTTTGGGCCGAGGGTGACTCTTATGAGCACTACCTTCTTTCCAGGGCCGATAGTGACTCGGATGAGCGCTACTTGACGGCCACTCTTTATTACTTTCTTGCGTGAATTCGTTACAGCCCCTGTGTAGAACGTTGTCCTCTAAAGTGCATTCCACGTAGAATGGTTAGGAACCTTTACTCGTGCATACTTTTCTGTTGAGCTTTTATTATTCAGTTATTGGCATGATATTATATGTCTTGTTACGTCCCTCTGAGGACCTGGTGATCCCTCTAGGTGTGTGTTTCGTAGTTTCTTGCAGGTGCTCCACCTTCGTAATGATTGCTCTTGGACTCTCCATTGCTCTCGCTTGCTCAATTCTGTCCTTGTATATTTTTCCATATTTAATTTAGTTTGTAGTGAATTTGTCTCCGCCCAACTATTGTGTACATGACAAACTCAAAGTTGTTTTTTTATCATTATTTAACTTCGTGGATGAGATTTAGTGTCTTGGCTTTCTACATTTACAGCTTATGTATATATACAAGCCGTATATTTACTCGTACGTATACAGCTGGCATGATACATTTCTAGTCCTACTATTTTGGGACTGGGGCATTACAGTATATATGGGGGCTCTGTGAACATGAGAGTACATGAATCACAAGAGTGTACATGAATGGTGAAAGCACCGGAGTACATGATGAATGTGAAACGCACATGACATACTGTAACCCGATGCTCCCGAGGGGGATAACATCTCATGAAGGGATCCATATAGTACCAATCCTTGTTAACAACGTGACAGCATCAAGTATAGTAATCTAGAGCGTAAATGTAAATCCTATCAAGTATGAAAAGGTCAAAGAATGTACTCGCCTGATATTCTGAGTATCTGAAGTGAATATATTGTCTGAGGAGGGGTGTCTGACTCCTATTTGGAACAGCACAAGTCACAACATGTCCAAAATAGTAAAATAGAACACTACAATGTATTCTACATGATCTTTGGGTTAATCAAGGCTAAAGTCAACCTTTGGTCAACTCTAGTCAACTACACTAGTCAAACTAGGTCAACTAGGTCAAGTCCTAATCCAGACAAGTCTCACTAAGCCTAACTATGTCTATCCTAGCATTCACATACCATCACAATGTTATACAAGCTATCAACATACAATTACCTATATATACATGTATATTCAATACACATATTGCATACACTAGTATAGGCAATCATTCATAGGCACACTCATATAGGTTATCATGTATAGGCAATGTCAAGTTTAAATAGTTTTCATTCACATGGGTTTACATATTATCATGCATGATTATATATATACATATAATATATATAGAGAGAGAGGTGTAGAGTGACAGTGGCATGTGTGTGTATACAAGTAGAATGTGTGTGTGTGCAAATAGCAGTAGGGTGTGTGTGTTATATAGGTTATGTGTCCCAAGTTTTTAGTGAAGGTGTGGGTGAGTTGTATGTGGTAGAAGTACATAGGGTTCTCAGTCTTATAGTGTCTTGTGAATATGTGTTTCAGAAATCAGTGTAGCAGTAGTGTGTGTATATAATGTGTTCTCAGGTTTTTAGTGAATGTGGGTAGGTAGCAGTTTACTTCACAGGTTAGGGAATGTGGGTGTGTGTGTATAATGTGATGTGTGTGTGAGTATACAGTAGTGTGTGTGTGTGTATACAGTGGTGTGTCCCAGGTTAGTAAATGTGTGGTTATAGCAGTAGATATAGGTGTCTCAGGTTTTTGAGTGTACATATGTGTGTGTTGCATTTGTACATATAGGGTGTTCAGATTTTATCATAGTTTAGTGAACATGTGTGTGTCGAATGTAATTCATAGGATGTGTTCTCAGTTTACACATAATCAGTTTCAGTTTTTCATTTATTGCATTTCGAAAGTCCTAATAGCCAACTAACATGAATCCCAACAATGTAACTTAAACTCAGACATATATATGTGATCTAACATGATAAATTAATCTTCTAAAATCAGTAAAATATAATTTAAATCTTAGAAATCATTTGACAGAACCTAGTATCAATAATTGGGGAAAAACTCAATTTTGAATTCAAAGTGCACAGAAACAGTGCACTGTTTCGTGCACAGAAATAGTGCACTGTTTCGTGCACAGGTTCACCACGTTCGAGGATACGACAAACGACACCAATGACCTCATGCTCGTGTCAAAGGGTAGAGGGGGTGTAGTACTACGTGTCTAGTAGCCTGACACAAGTCCACGACGTGTCCTGTGCAGACACGAGATCCGTATCAGAAGTAGGTTTTCGCGTGTGTGTATTTCGTATAAAATCGATGCGATGGCTAGAACGTGTCCGACATGACACGATGTGACCTGACACTTGGGAGATGTAGTGTCAGTCACGTGTCCTAGCCATACACCAAGTATCGTGTCCCCAAGTGACACAGATACTTCATACTGCTTCACGGGTAGCAGGACAATGGTCGAACCCTCGTGCGGCATGTTCTGCTGCTCATGGACACGACACAGACACGAAAATACTCTCAGTCTGACACGAAATCAAAATACACTCATAAGTCTACAAAATTATTCAAATATATTTCGAAAATAGCAAAATAATTTCTATTATGGCATTCTAACAAATACTTGTAAATGGAAACGGATACGTGTCCGATACTGACACGAAATCAATGCAAAACTTCACCAAACACACACCACAGCTAGGGGATACCTAGATCTAGGCTATCATGCAAAAAAATTAAGATTAAATGATAGTTTGAGGTGTTTACCTGTCAAGCCCCAGAACCAGAATACTGGAGAGCGGGGGCGAACACAGCCAGCTACGTATATTGAAGTGCAACCCACCTCGCTATACGGTCACGACTGTCTAGAATACATGAGGGTTTATCTACAAGCCATCTGTCTCTTATGGTCATGAACAAGCCTATTGTCTCAATCTCAAGCAAGTAATAGCAGTTACAAGATGTTAGAGCATCAAATATACAATAGTAAGGCATCCCATATATTACATATTTGGATGATCATGAAGCTAGTCGTACAAAATGTTAAGACTAGCAAGAGTTTCAGTCATATATGATCAACCTGTCACGACCCGTACCCGCTTTTCCGGATACGAGACGTGTCCAAGCTAGCCTACGCCGCAGAGTCGGCAGTAGAACGCTGTCAAGCCCGCAAGAAATAAATGCTCAAAAATTCACATTTGCTGCTCATTCACATTTCTAATTTATTACAACAGTTACAACATTTAATATTAAAGGAAAATACAAGTTTTACAATGAATAAAAATGATACATTGCTATCTATTTCTAGGTTGTCTTCAGCATACCCAAGTCTTCCCCAGTGCTAAGAGTGATAGCGGCTAAACCTGAAAAATGTTGGTTATCCAGTCAGGATTGGAACAAGTACACAAACCGACGGCAATGCAAAACACAATAGAATTAACAAGACACGAAAATAGTATATGAGAAATAATAACTGGAAGATAACTGATGACATAGCACGATAGAGAAATAAACAAGGAAAAACTAATAAAAGACATCTATCTAGGTGGTGCGAAATATCTGTTTCGACATGTGAACGGTTGGGGGTAAATCCGGCACACTGCACGTGTCGTGCACAGCGGCTATTATTCAAGAATAGACTCATGGGATAGTTCTGGGTAGTTCACATGTCTACTTAGATATTTTCCCTCCCGACTACTCCGTGTGACGAGCGTGTCAACAAGTAGCAAGATATATGTATAGACATGAAATGAAAATACAACTATGAATCGGAAAGCAATCAGAAAGTGCACTTGCCTGAGGTCCTTAGCTGGAGAAGCCAATAACACTATACCACTCAATGAGCCACAATCAGTCAACACATGTAGAAGTCTCCGGATGCTGAAATAAATAGTACCATTATTTTCAGAATAGTCAAATTAGCTAGGATTGCCTGTCCTTAAGTCCAATTCTGGACACAGGGGCAAAACGGTAATTTCGGGCAAAAATGATGTCCGCCGTTGGACCCGTTTTGCACCGAAAAGCGTGCTCGAGTCAATGGTCTCTAAAGTCGTCAAACTATATGTCTACAGATCCAGTTTTCTGATACGAACCCAATCGTATGTCCAGAGTTGGATTCCGGCGGGCTGTGCACAAAATCGCCCGTTAAGTAGGACCGCGGGGCCCGTAAAACGACGTCGGATTCAACTGTCTCCGAATCGGACCAAACTTGGCATACAGGACCAGAAAAATGATACGGTCCTGCTGGCACAAGTTTTGTCTCGATCTGACGAGCGTGCACAAAGTAATTGAGAAATTTGTAAAGTGCACGATACGGTGAATTTCGACGGATACGCATCAAATTCGTCGCGCACACACGACCAATTTGAATTCCGCCAAAGCCTACACGACCACGAAGCCGTTACGCAGCTTTCGATGCCTTCGGTTCGCGACCACGTCGTCCGGTTTGGCGGAACGCACGTCGTGTGGAACAATTTTCATATTTTTAAAACAGATTTTCGGGAAACTTTCGGATTTGATTTCTCGACACGTAGTCGATGGAATCAAATTCCGTAAAAAGGGATTCGAAGCCCTATAGGTCGTCTAGGGCTGTCTTCAAGCAGAATTTCTAATCTGGTATTATATTAATTGGAAATGATCTCCAAACATGGATGGATGGACTGTTATAAACTCTATTTTGGAACAGATTTGTGTCAATCTTTGGGCTCGGTTCGTGACGCTTGTCGTGCAACGTAAATCGAACTAATATGATCGAAATGAAGGTGGTTAGGTTAGATGCATACCGGAGAAAATGGCTCGATGATTAGTCGAGCGTGCGCGAAGAAAACACGGAGCAAATTTACCTCGACGGACTGCATTTACTGCTGTCGTCCTTCCTGTTTCGTACGGTCGACCATCGGTCGTCGCCGCCCCGACGGTGGCGCACAGATGGCGCGCGCAGGTTGGCGGCGCTGGGTTGGTGAATCGTGTAATGGTCGTTAGGGTTTTCCTTTCGTACGCGTGTATGGGAATATAAACATAGTGAGGAGCTCGGGTCTAAGGCTGAGCGGTGGCTCCCCTTACTTGCTGTAAGTGTTTTGAACAGGGGCCTGTAGCCTGGCTTTGCTGTTCCTATGGGAACTGGGTCGGGCTGTGGGCTTGAATGAGCTGGGGTTCTTCTGTTAGCACAACCGAATGGGGGGGGGGGTCTCGGACTGAGACCAGGGAACTGTGGGGTTTTGGTCTAGTTAGGCTGGGCTTTGGTTTTGAGGATGGGGCCTGGCTGAGTTGTTTGGTTGGGCTAAAGGAAAATAGTATTTCTTTCTTTATTCCTTCTTTTTCTTTATATATATATATACACTAATACCTATATATATATACATACACTTATATATAAATATATTCACACACAATAACCAATATATATCTATATATACGTATATATATATATATATCTATATATATACACATATACGTAAAACTATGTATATACGTATACAGATACAAATACATATATATATATATATATATACATATATCTATATATATGTATATAATAAAATAATATCTATATACGCACATCTATGTCAATATTTTTACACATATACATCCATGTAAATATACTTATATATAAATACACGTACACACATATATATTTACAAATACATTCACATATACATATATATTATTATGTATACGTACACATACACAATATTTATTTCTATATTCATATACATATAATATATATTTATATATTCATATTTACATACACTTACCCACATGTACCTTTACATCTAAACAACTCTATAATACCAATAACCCATTAAAATAACCCAAAGAGTTTTGATGCACAATCTGGCCCTAGAAATTATACTATTATTCTAAAACTTTATTTAACTATTAATAATACCCATTTTGTATACATAACCAAATATTTTAGAAAATATCATTAAGTCCACCCAGAAGGCTAGAAAATATTTGTACGTACCTAAAAGTATGTCTACATAGGCTTGGGCTTGGTTTGGGTCCAATCTGGACTACTTTGGTACAATCGGGTTTCCTAAAACTCAATAATTTAATTAATAAATAAATGAATCATTGGTAAATGTTAAGTTGCAACTTGGCCTGGTTTTTCTAGTTAGGACACACTGATGGACAGGTCTTCCTTTACCATGGCTAAACACTAGTCAAAGCACGCCACTGAGCTATCCGTGCCATGATTCCTAGTCACCTTGTACTCCAAATCTCAACCATGGCTAAAATTATATACCGTAATAATTAACTAAATAATTATTTATAATAATCTAAATCACTATTTAAATAAAATAAATAAAATAAAATATTTCAAAATTTTGGGAAGGGGAGCTACAAATCTACCCACCTTAAAAATAATTTCGTCCTCGAAATTCTCATTCATAACTATTCCTTTAAATTCAAAAAAAAAAAAATCTACCATTACCTTAATGTCCTCGAATTTCTAATTCCTCAAAAATAGTTTATATATCCTCCTCCTAGCTATTTTGTAAGTACGAAATTCCGAGAACTTCTACCCACCTTTGGTCAGACTACTCCCTCAGACTAAAACCTCATAATCTTCTAACTAGTTGCTAACAATCTTACCAATAGATATCTAGGCATCTGGTTTCTAAAATCCTCTCGTATCTATCAAGCAACTCAAAACTTAACAAGCAAATTTATACAAGTAGCTAAGAATATCGGCAAACTCTAGTAAGCATGACTATTCGTCGCTCTGAAATAGGATGGTCATGAAAAAAATAATCAATAATAAATATAAAATTTCAAGAGCGGTAGAAAGTATCCAAGGATACCGATAGAAAGAGTGTTCATGAACCTATAGTCTTATTCACTAGATTGGGCTACTCTAGTCTAGTCATTGACTAAATCTAAGAATCATTCGTTCTTTAGGAGAGCTTACAATCTGGAATACAAAAGTTCCAATCTCGGAATTATAAACAAGGTTCCAAAATAGAATGGAGTTTGAGAAATCTAGATTGTGATCCAACTGGGTTCTCTATTTAGATATCAGTCGTTGGTTGGATGAATATTGGGTTTCAATCTACATTGACTGGACAATATCCTAAAGTAAAATCATTCCTACTAGATTAGGGTATTCTAGAATAGGTTTCTATCCGAGGAGTTAAGCTAGTTGCCCGTCAGGTTGGTTAGCTAAGTTCCTAGAGTCCAAATGCGCCTTTGGTGACTTTTGTGTTTAAGTAGTACATGAGACCTCAATTGGGTGGCACACTAGTAGCATGCGTGTAGTGGGCTTCGAGTTGATCACAACCATATATTGGGTCTAAGAAAATGAGTCGAGTTTGAGGCTCTAACGGAAATCGGAAAATTTATCGGTATTATGGTAAGGGTTATAGCTAGTTTTTTTTTACCTAAAAGTCGTACCCCAAAAATAGAGTACAATGGGTCGGGTTTGAGTGGGACATGATATACTTAGATGAAGGTGGACTCTTCTAGATCTTGGATATGAAATTTGTTGAGGGGTAACAGCTGGTCTCGTACTCTGAATATTAATGGCACGGTCGGGTACACAAGGTGATCTAAATGGAAAGTGGGAGTCCATGGGCACTGTTCCTCATCATAGTGGAAAATTATTCTATTCAATCGGTAATCCTCGTACATCTCAAGATTCTAGAAGGCTTACCGTCTATCCACCTTAGAGGCTAGGGTATGGTAGCAAGGTTCCTGTCACAGGGTTGGCCGATGGTAGCTACACTTGCGTATACGACTATCATGGTCATGGGGATACTAGGTATCTATCTATCACTTACGAGCTTTTGTCTTTCCAATCGGTGAAAGACAAAAATAATAAAGAGTTCAAAAGAGATGTCACTTAATACAATTTTGCGATCCAAAGACGAAAGTATAATTCAAGGGGAATTATCGAAGCAGTCGCGGATGAGATCCTGGATATCTCTATATCTCAGTCCACATAGGGTAATTAAATGACGAGCGAACCAAATGCATCATGGTTGATCAGACCGTAATACAATAATTTTGATTAGACAATATGTGAGCGGGCGTTCCCAATAAACATATGTCTCGAATCAAGCTCGATAAAAGAGTAAGCTTGTAAAAACTAGGTTGTAATAGCAACGTTGGTCAAGATAGTTAGAATACAAGTACGCGAGATTTTTGGAAAGGAGGCAGTAGTCCGAGTTTTTGAGAGAATCAAAATCTTATCTGGTGTCTTTGCCTATACAGTCAACCTATTATCTTCTTATCCATAAGGCTTTAGTCAACTAATGGGTTCTGAACTCTAAATTTTATATTCTAGGATAAGCCTATTATTGTCAACCAATTACCTTGTCAATGGATCACAAGGACCACAGAAGACCAGGTTGGGAGACACGCTATTCAACTGCCAGAACTTTCACTAGTTTTGGCTTTGGGTCTTAGGGTTATACAGGGCAGTCCCTATCCTCTATAGTATCCTAGACTTGTAATCACGTCTAAAATCATTTTACCGAGAATTATGCTTCGCCTGTATACTCTGGCTGTGATAAACTCTTGGTTCTATGATTCAGGAGTGATAAGCTATCAGGTACTCTACTCTATATTGACACAAGGGTATCTAAGATCTAAAGAGGTCAACGAGGATATAGCCTTAGCAATGTTCCATAGACTATGATTCTTTGGAATGATTTCAATTCTATGGGTTGTGCCTTGCCAGTGCGCTGCTGGCTGCAGTGAACCCACATTCTCCACTCTCAATTAATTGACGACAGTGCGCTGCTGTCTAAACTTTATGGGTTAGATAGTATTTCTCTAACTATAACCGTAAAAATTTGTGAGCTTCTAGAGATTCAAACAAGTTGACCAAAAATAGAGCGTAGGTATTTGTCCTATCAGTCACAACACTTAAATTAAAAGACTTAACATGGAGGAAATAACTAAAGACGAAAAGAATACAAACACTCTAGTATTTATTTCATATGCATTTCAAATTGTTGAGGAAAAAACTTTAAACCAATCATACATCGAGATTTGTATATGAAAAACAGAATCAGAAATTATAAACCAGTTACTTACAGCAAAAATAGAATTTAAAACAGGCAATTCTAACTGATGATAAATAAAAAATTATATCTACAAAGAGCAAAACAAAACTGAACAGGTTATCAAGATTATAGCCTTAATTCTAGGGAAAGCCTAACTAGCCAAGTGAGTAGTATACCCACGTTGGATCATGTCGTCATATCAAGGGTAATAGTGTTTCTATAGAAGTTTGGCAAGTCATCTGAATTCAATAATTCTAAAATAGCATGACCTATCTAACAACCTTAACTACCCAATCGGTCAATTTGAACAAGGGACTCCTAGTCCTAGTCATTATGTTAAATTATTTTAATCCTAATTGTGAATGAGCATTTCCTGGGTCCAGGCTCGTAGTAGTACGACTAAGATACGTACTACCACGAGTTCGCAGTCTTTTACGAAGTCTGACCTGCATGGGCCACCACAAAAACTTGTCACGACCCGTACCCGCTTTTTCGGATACGAGACGTGTCCAAGCCAGCCTGCGCCGCAGAGTTGGCGGTAGAACGCTGTCAAGCCCGCAAGAAATAAATGCTCAGAAATTCACATTTGCTGCTCATTCACATTTCTAATTTATTACAACAGTTACAACATTTAATATTAAAGGAAAATACAAGTTTTATAATTAATAAAAATGATACATTGCTATCTATTTCTAGGTTGTCTTCAGCATACCCAAGTCTTCCCCAGTGCTAAGAGTGATAGCGGCTAAACCTGAAAAATATTGGTTATCCAGTCAGGATTGGAACAAGTACACAAATCGACGGCAATGCAAAACACAATAGAATTAACAAGACACGAAAATAGCATATGAGAAATAATAACTGGAAGATAACTGATGACATAGCACGATAGAGAAATAAACAAGGAAAAACTAATAAAAGACATCTATCTAGGTGGTGCAAAATATCTGTTTCGACATGTGAACGGTTGGGGGTAAATCCGGCACACTATACGTGTCGTGCGCAGCGGCTATTATTCAAGAATAGACTCATGGGATAGTTCTGGGTAGTTCACATGTCTACTTAGATATTTCCCCTTCCGACTACTCCGTGTGACGAGCGTGTCAACAAGCAGCAAGATATATGTATAGACATGAAATGAAAATACTACTATGAATCGGAAAGCAATCAGAAAGTGCACTTGCCTGAGGTCCTTAGCTGGAGAAGCCAATAACACTATACCACTCAATGAGCCACAATCAGTCAACACATGTAGAAGTCTCCGGATGCTGAAATAAATAGTACCATTATTCTCAGAATAGTCAAATTAGCTAGGATTGCCTGTCCTTAAGTCCAATTCTGGATACAGTGGCAAAACGGTAATTTCGGGCAAAAACGATATCCGCCGTTGGACCCGTTTGCACCGAAAAGCGTGCTAGAGTCAATGGTCCCTAAAGTCGTCAAACTATATGTATACAGATCCAGTTTTCCGATACGAACCCAACCGTATGTCCAGAGTTGGATTCCGGTGGGCCGTGCACAAAATCGTCCGTTGAGTGGGACCGCGGGGCCCGCAAAACGACGTCGGATTCAACTGTCTCCGAATCAGACCAAACTTGGCATACAGGACCAAAAAAACGATACGGTCCTGCTGGCGCAAGTTTCGTCTCAATCTGACGAGCGTGCACAAAGTAATTGAGAAATTTGCAAAGTGCACGATATGGTAAATTTTGACGGATACGCATCAAATTCGTCGCGCACACGCGACTAATTTGAATTCCGCCAAAGCCCACACGACCACGAAGCCGTTACACAGCTTTTGATGCCTTTGGTTCACGACCACGTCGTCCGGTTTGGCGGGACGCACGTCGTGTGGAACAATTTTCATGTTTTTAAAACAGATTTTTGGGAAACTTTGGGATTTGATTTCTTGACACGTAGTCGATGGAATCAAATTCCGTAAAAAGGGATTCGAAGCCCTATAAGTCGTCTAGGGCTGTCTTCAAGCAGAATTTCTAATCTGGTATTATATTGATCGAAAACGATCTCCAAACATGGATGGTTGGACTGCTATAAACTCTGTTTTGGAACAGATTTGTGTCAATCTTTGGGCTCGGTTCGTGACGCTTGTCGTGCAACGTAAATCGAACTAATATGATCGAAATGAAGGTGGTTAGGTTAGATGCATACCGGAGAAAATGGCTCGATGATTAGTCGAGCGTGCGCGAAGAAAACACGGAGCAAATTTGCCTCGACGGACTGCATTTACTGCTGTCGTCCTTCCTGTTTCGTGCGGTCGACCGCCGGTCGCCGCCCCGACGGTGGCGCGCAGACGGCGCGCGCAGGTTGGCGGCGCTGGGGTGGTAAATCTTGTAATGGTCGTTAGGGTTTTCCTTTCGTACGCGTGTGTGGGAATATACACATAGTGAGGAGCTCGGGTCTAAGGCCGAGCGGTGGCTCCCCTTACTTGCTGTAAGTGTTTTGAACAGGGGCCTGTGGCCTGGCTTTGCTGTTCCTATGGGAACTGGGTCGGGCTGTGGGCTCGAATGAGCTGGGGTTCTTCTGTTAGCACAACCGAACGGGGGGGGGGGGGGGGGGGTCTCGGACTGAGACCAGGGAACTGTGGGGTTTTGGTCTAGTTAGGCTGGGCTTTGGTTTTGAGGATGGGGCCCGGCTGAGTTGTTTGGTTGGGCTAAAGGAAAATAGTATTTCTTTCTTTATTCCTTCTTTTTCTTTATATATATATATATATATATATATATATATATATATATATATATATATATATATATATATATATACACTAATACCTATATATATACATACACTTATATATAAATATATTCACACACAATAACCAATATATATCTATATACGTATATATATATATATATCTATATAAAAAATATATATATATATATATATATATATATATATCTATATATATACACATATACGTAAAACTATGTATATACGTATACAGATACAAATACATATATATATATATATATACATATATCTATATATGTATATAATAAAATAATATCTATATACGCACATCTATGTCAATATTTTTACACATATACATCCATGTAATATACTCATATATAAATACACGTACACACATATATATTTACAAATACATTCACATATACATATATATTATTATGTATACGTACACATACACAATATTTATTTCTATATTCATATACATATAATATATATTTATATATTCATATTTACATACACTTACCCACATGTACCATTACATCTAAACAACTCTATAATACCAATAACCCATTAAAATAACCCAAAGAGTTTTGATGCACAATCTGGCCCTAGAAATTATACTATTATTCTAAAACTTTATTTAACTATTAATAATACCCATTTTGTATACATAACCAAATATTTTAGAAAATATCATTAAGTCCACCCAGAAGGCTAGAAAATATTTGTACGTACCTAAAAGTATGTCTACATAGGCTTGGGCTTGGTTTGGGTCCAATCTGGACTACTTTGGCACAATCAGGTTTCCTAAAACTCAATAATTTAATTAATAAATAAATGAATCATTGGTAAATGTTAAGTTGCAACTTAGCCTGGTTTTTCTAGTTAGGACACACTGATGGACAGGTCTTCCCTTACCATGGCTAAACACTAGTCAAAGCACGCCACTGAGCTATCCGTGCCATGATTCCTAGTCACCTTGTACTCCAAATCTCAATCATGGCTAAAATTATATACCGTAATAATTAACTAAATAATTATTTATAATAATCTAAATCACTATTTAAATAAAATAAATAAAATAAAATATTTCAAAATTTTGGGAAGGGGAGCTACACAACCCTAGGATTTGTCAATCATGTTACAGCCCGTAGGCAGACAGTAATTAAAGTGCAATCGAGCTAACACGTGCTCGTCGGCTAAACGCCATCAAAAGAATATTTTTACAATAGAGTGGAAGAGCAAAATAAAACCCACTCGTTGCTAAGGTTATGCCTGTTGGTCACCATCTGGCTGGAATATAGGGAGATCCTCTGGAGCTACTCCGTTATCTGGCCATACAAAACCAGCTGGGTCAGATCCCAGAAGAGCAAGTGCCACAAAGGAGGCTTTATTTAAGAACTAAAACCAGCAATTAGCACAAACATAATTATACAATAAAACTGGAGATATGGAAAATCATGATGATATACGATAAGATAATCATGGGACTATTTAGATAACCAAGTTACAACCCTTAAACGAAATAAGGGCCGGGGTTGTAACCCTTCATCTGAGGGAAATTGGTCTTCCACCATTTATCGATAGGTAAAGCACAAGCATTCAGGTCATGTTACAATCTCGTACAGGATAGGACAAGACTAGACTAGGTTAGACTTCATCCAATCAAATCATGGCTAATCAATGAGTATGACTTGATACTTTAACTAACTAAGGTTATCACAGGCCTAGTTACTAGCAAGATGCAATGAGATGTTCCAACAGCCACAAGCCCTGCAGACCATCTAGGCTATCCGGACGCAAATTAGGGGTTGAATTCATGTGGGTACATTGTCCAAGGAACACATGTACCCTTAAGTAGCTTGAAGGGTGCAACACATGACAGTGTGCTGGAAATGTGCCCTACTCGATGGCAGGCTACAGATCCCATGATGGGGCGCCCAGATAACGGGATTGCCTGTAGCTGGAAAATCTCTTCATGACTACTGGATTATTCTAGTTATTAGCCTTAGTCAATTTAAGTAGGTACCCCTAACCATGGTACTCAGGGGTCCCTGTCCTATACATGATGCAAGACAATACTGGTTCACCTGTACAAACACAATCGTCCATGGTGTCCAGACCATTCATTCGTGTCATGTCATCCTAGCTGTCGCGACATTATTCAATAGTTTCTATCATGCTTGCTTGTCATATCATGTCATGTCATGTTTACTTCATATCATACCGTGTACAATTACTATTCCAAACATATTAAATAATTTCGTGATTAGCAAGCCTACGCTAGGCCAAAGAGCAAGACTACGCTAGGCCATACCGTGTACAATTACAATTACCATTCATTCGTGTCATGTCATCCTAGGGACTCAAAGTCTCTACGCGAGCAAGACTACGCTAGGCCAAAGAGACCCCGAGCGTAAAACAGCTCTATGCGGGCAAGACCTAAGGATAGGCAGCTCTACACGAGCAAGAGAGCAGGTGGGTGGATTCTATGCGAGCAAGTGTCACGACCCGATCCCAAATAATTGGGTCAAATCGGATCATGCCCAGCCTGCACCGTTGTTGAGACGGCGGCAGTAAGCTGTTCCATTAGCAGATAACCACAACAACATCTATATTTGTCATAACTTAATATTCGGGAATTTAAAACTTTACTAAACATTGAAATAGATACAACTGGAAGTAAATGAACTGAATTAAATACTAAATTCAAATAACAGAATTTTCAAAGAAACAACAAAACTGGAAAAAAGAAAATCTAGCTAAGCATTCGGCTCATCGACCTCAGGTCCTGCGTCCTCCAAAGGGGACTCTGGCAACACCACGGGGTACAGAACCGGGTCGTAATAGCTGTTGATTAATAGCTCAGCATCCTCAATATCCCCTAAAAATGTATCTCCAGTCAGGAGGGAGCAAAGTACAAGTCATGCTAATTTGACAATTAAAATAATAATAGAATCATGCACTTTTAAACAATTTGAAGTAAACAGTTTTCTAGCAGTTGAACAGTGTGATTTGAATAGGCAATGAATATGACCGGCTTGGATTGTACAGTTGTATCCTATTGATACGATATGGTTTATCCCCGTGTGTATGAGGGGTAAGCTAATACAGTTCTAAGTTATTACTTTGGATGTGGTCATAAACATTACACTATTCCCCCAGTACCCAACAGTCAATCAGTCAGTGCTCTCAGAGAGAGTTTTGTGTTGCATCGTGGTTTAAACTTGCAGTAAAGCGATTATTAATAATTATAAACTAACACAAAATGTACTTGCCTCAAATTGGACTGGACTTGAAGGGTTGAAGACTTCGAGATGGGATTTAGACTCGTCCATGAAATCCTACATTCGAGAAGTTGACTCAGATTCCAGAGTTACCAAACTAACTATGCTAGTTGCAATCTCTAAGTTGTGTCCTAATCAATTTTAATCTTTGATTATGCAATCGCAAACAAATCTCGATTATCGGTGCGTTGTAATTAATAACGAGGGAAAGATCAATTTAACTTGTATTTTGGAAAAACTCGTAGTTACCAATTTAATTGGTTAAAACTTTGTATTTTTGTAATTATACATATAAAACTAAATTTCTTGTTTTAATGAGAAAAACATGATCGTTGTTTAAATATTACAAAATTATAAATTTTAATGTGAGAAAACCTCATTAGTTTTTCTATCAAAATAATATTTATTTATTTTAGTTTTTATGCGTCTATGCTAAAAATTAGCAAAACCAGAAAATAACAGAAAAACCTACGCTACAATATTTATAGGCCACAGAAAAAGAAAAATAGAAAAGCTGGGCTTATGCCCCTACAAATTATTTTACATGAATTGAAATAAGAAGAAATATTTGTTAGTTATAAAATCATCCTACAATTTAATTATAAATAAAGATAATAATTAAAATAAATTAAATAGTGAGTCTCAGATATTGGTCCAATCGTTATATAGGCTAATGCCTCAACGTCCGGACGAATCCGGTTTCGTTTGCACTTAGCCAGGGCCCATTGACCAATACGGTCGTCGCCCAAAAATCCAAAATAATATTCTTCTCCGAAAAACCATTTAAAATTATATAATTAAATTTTATAGAAAAATCCGGCAGCACTTCCTCTATTTTCGGTCAACCCAAAAATGGGAAAGTGTGCCATAATTTCCTGCAAGTATCCCAAACCAGGGAAATCCAATATATAAATATATAAATAATCACAAATCATTCCCAATATTAATTCGGAACAACCGGAAACGAATTCGAAAATCCGAAATCAACCCAGAAAACATCATAGCAACAATTCGAAAAAAATCCGAAAACCAAATATTCCCAGAATTCTTTTCCGAAAGTTTCAGAAAATCTAAAACAAACTAACATAGGCTTTCCCGAAAGTCTCTCGAAAAATCCTGGAAACAAAACGTAACCCAAAATCGAATTCTCGAAGGAAATTCGTGGACCAATCTCATCATAGACTACAAAATGGGACGGGACAGAGGAGTTATACCTTGGGTTGCTCGGCTAGAGCTCTCAGATGAAATTAAAGAAATAATAGAGATCTGAACAGCAACGGAAACCCGAGATAGCGTCCGAAGTCGGAACCCAGCTCCTGGCCAAGAACGGAAAGCCGTAGAAAAGTACAGAACCTCCAGGGAAGTAGCCAGGAGATACGGAGTCCTGGAACAGAACGGGGTCGCCTAGGGCACGGCACGGGGCCAGCAACGTACGCTGGTAGCGGCTGAGAGGGGGCACCGGATGCGGATCTGGCCACGGGAAAGCCGCAGGAGGGCGGTCCGACAAGGGGCCGGCGGGTCAGCGCCGGAGTCGGCCGGGGGGAGCCGCGCGGGGTTGGGGCGGATGGTCTGTGAGGGAGAGGGAAGTGGTGGTGGAGTGGGGATTTGCTTCTGGAGTTGGAAATAGAGAGGGAGAGAGTTTTTGGGGAGTGAAGGGAGTAGTAGGGAGAGATGGTTGTGGGTGAGTGTGTTATAAAGGAGCAGAGTAAAGGAGTGTTGTGCTGGGAGTAAGAGTAGGGGAGAGAAGTGAGGGGGAGAGGGGAGAGTTGGTCCAACGTGGACCAGCGCAAGTTTTTTTTTTAAAGAAATCAGAATTTCAAATGAAATAGAATGGGTTCAGGTCGGTTCTGGGTTTCAGGAAACTAGTCCGGGCTCGGGTCAGGTCAGCAATCAAAAGCCAATTATTATTTTGAAATTAATTTTTAAATCCACAATTAATAATAATAATAATAGTAATATTATTATAATATTAATAATAAATAACATTACAAAACTGGGTTTCACAATCTTTCCTCCTTAGAAAATTTCGTCCTCGAAATTAAAGGCAGGGTTAGGGGTTACCTCATGTCTCAAACAAGTACGGGTACTGCTCCGGCATCTGGTCTTCTCGCTTCCAGGTCGACTCGCCTGGTGAGTTGTGCCGCCACATGACTCTGACTATCGGCATCACAGAGTTCATGGTTCTCTTCTCTCCTCTGTCCAATATTGCCACTGGCTTCTCTGGCACTGTAAGGCTGGGTCCAATTTCCAGCTCCGAATGGTCCAAGATGTGGCTCGGGTCCGGAATGTAGCATCTCAGCTGCGAAACGTGGAAGACGTTGTGGACGCCTTCGAGACTTGGGGGTAGAGCCACCCGGTAAGCCACTTCTCCAATCCTGCTGAGTACTTCAAAAGGACCAATATACCTGGGGCTTAACTTTCCTGCTCTGCCGAAACGGATGGTTCCTCTGGTAGGAGAGATCTTCACAAACACACTGTCACCTTCTTCAAACTCCAAAGGCCGTCGGCTGCTATCGGCCCAATGCTTCTGTCTGTCCTGGGCAATCCTGAGCTTGTCTCTGATCCTCCTTACCTTTGCTGCTGCATCGGTCACCATCTCAGGTCCAAGCAATACTCATTCTCCGACGTCGTCCCAAGCAAGTGGAGTGCGGCAACGACGTCCATAGAGTGCCTCGAACGGTGTCATACCGATGCTAGCTTGGTAGCTGTTGTTGTAAGAGAACTCTACCAAGTGCAAATGGTCTTCCCAAGACCCTCCAAATTCCAAGATACAGGATCTCAGCATATCTTCTATCGTCTGGATTGTTCTTTCTGATTGTTCGTCAGTCTGGGGATGGTAGGCGCTGCTGAACTTCAGTTGTGTTTCCAAACTGTCATGCAAACTCTTCCAAAAGTGAAAGGTAAATCTAGTATCTCTGTCAGACATAATACTTACCGGAACTCCATGAATCCGGTAGATATGCCGCATGTACAGTACTGCCAACTTTTCGGTGGATAGACCAACCTTGAAGGGGATAAAGTGAGCTGACTTTGTCAGTCGGTCCACGATAACCCAAATGGCATCCTTCCTTTCTTGGGATCGGGACAGTCCCGACACAAAATCCATTGTTATGTGCTCCCATTTTTACTCCAGAATGTCAAGTGGCTGCAATAGTCCTGCTGGTCTCTGTCTGCTAGCTTTCACTTGCTGACAAATTAAACATCTAGCGACATACCTGGATACGTCCTTCTTCATTTCGTACCACCACATTATAGTCCGCATATTCCGATACATTTTGTTGGCTCCAGGATGCATGGAATACTGCGACTGGTGTGCTTCTTGCATCAGCTCATTCTTCAGTTTGCCAGTTGGTACGCAAAGTCTCGTACCATTCTTCAGTGCTCCGTCGCTGGCGATTGAGAATCCTTCAAGTGTTCCTGCCAGCACTTGATCTCTGAGTTTGCAAAGCATCTCGTCTTAGAATTGTGCTTCCTTGACTCTGTCCATCAGACTTGAACACACTTGCAACTGCATCAATGATGATTCAGCTCCTGGTACAATGGCTTCTCTTCCCAGATTCTTCATTTCTTCTTCAGGTAGTATAATCTCTAATCCAAGATTCTCCATGTCCACCAGCAAATGATGCTCCTTGGTCAAGAACATTGCCATCGGGTATTGACTAAGTGCATCTGCAACAACATTAGCCTTACCCGGATGATACTGCAGGTTGATGTCGAAATCCTTTATCATCTTCAGCCATCGTCTCTGTCACATGTTCAGCTCCTTCTGAGTGAAAACATATTTCAGACTTTTGTGGTCTGTAAATATTTCCACTCTCTCTCCATAAAGGTAGTGCTTCCATAGCTTCAATGCAAATATCACTACTGCAAGCTCCAAATCATGTGTAGGATAGTTCTTCTCATGAGTCCATAATTGCCTAGATGCGTAAGCAATTACTTTCCCGTGTTGTTGAAGAACGCAGCCCAATCCCTTACCGGAAGCATCACTATAAATTAAGAAACCGCTGGTACCTGCGGGTAGCGCAAGTATTGGCGCCGTTGTAAGCCTCTTCTTCAGTTCCTCAAAAGCTGACTGGCAAGCTTCAAACCAAATGAATTCTTCGTTCTTCCTGGTAAGCTTCGTCATTGGTTCAGCAATCTTGGAGAAATCCTTCACGAACTTCCGGTAGTAGCCAGCTAAACCCAAAAAGCTTCTGATCTCTGCAACCGAGCTTGGTGCAGTCCACTTCTTAATAGCAGCTATCTTCTTTGGATCCACCGAAATTTCTTTTCCTGTGACAACATGGCCCAGAAATTCCACTTTGTCTAAAAAGAATTCACATTTAGATAGCTTACCATAAAGCTTCTCCTTCCTTAAGGTGCTCAGTACTTTTCTCAGGTGCTCTTCATGCTCTTCTTCAGTCTTCGAGTAGATCAGTATGTCGTCGATGAAGACAACAACAAACTGATCCAGATATTCATGGAAGACCTTGGTCATGAGGTTCATGAATACCGCAGGAGCATTTATCAGTCCAAACGGCATGACCAAGAATTCAAATTGCCCATACTTGGGGTTGAACGCCGTCTTGGGAATATCCACCTTCCTGACCTTGATTTGGTGGTAGCCTGATCTGAGATCTATCTTCAAAAATACCTTGGCTCCACTCAGTTGATCAAACAGGTCGTCGATCCGGGGCAGAGGGTACTTGTTCTTGAGGGTGATGTTGTTCAGCACCCGGTAATCGACGTACATCTGCACGGTTCTATCCTTCTTGGATACGAACAAAACTGGTTCTCCCCAGGGTGAAGCCCCGTCTCTGATAAATCTTTGTGCCTTCAGTTCGTCAATCTGATCCTTCATCTCCTTTGCCTCCTTGGGTTTGACTCTGTAGCATCCCAAAAAATAGAAAAAGAGCCGGGTACTAGATCGATGGTGAATTCCACATCTCGATCTGGCAGCAATCCTGGAAGACTATCTGGAAAGACGTCCATGAATTCCGCTATGATAGGGTGAGGAGGCCCGAGTTCTTCGGTGATTGAGGAGTAGGTAACACTCTTTATGTCTTCCGGAGCTCGAGAGATTTCAAACTCCGGTTCTACTAATGGGCTGAAGATTACACACCCTATATGACAATCTATCAGCGCATGCTGCTCACTTAACCAGTCCATCCTTAGGACTACATCATAGTTGGGCAGGGGCATCACAAGTAAGGTTGTTAAGAATTGATGGCCTGAGATAGTGATAGGACAGTTACAAGCCTCGGTGATGGGTATGGGACCACCACCAGTCATAACTCTGTTAATCATCTTGCTAAGTCCCGTATCTAGGTGGTGTGCAGAAATAAACTTTGATGATATGAAACTATGTGATGCACCCGAATCAAATAATGCTAGAGCAGGATGTAAAAACACATAAATGGAACCTGTGATGACATCAGCGGTGGGTTCCTGTTCTGGTTCATGCTCATCTGCTGCTAGGGCATAGGCTCGCCCAGTCTTCTGCTGGTATTGTCCGAGCCGCTGTTGCTGAGTGGGTAGGGGAGCTCTTTGCTGAGTTGCTCCGGTTTGGTGAACTGACGAGGGGCAGTCCTTCACTTGGTGGGTGTCAGACCCACAGACTAGGCAGTATCCTAGCCTCTTCCTGCATATGTTCGACTGATGTCCTGGCCTCTTGCAAAAATTATAGACAGGGATTTGCCTCTGAGGTGCTCTGTCATTGGTCCTTGCCTGATGGTGCTGCTGCTGATGGTGCGAAGGCCTGTTGTTGTTGTTGTTGGGCCTCTTCTGGTTACCCTGGAAGTTGCTAGTTCCAGGATACTCCCTCTTTGAACGAGAAGGCTGGCTCTTCTCCACGTCCTGAGCTCGTATCAGAATCTTCTCATATGTCTTAGTGCCACCTGCGATCACAGGGGTGCAAATCTTTTCCCTTAGTCCATACCTGAATCTTTCAGCATGGTCCTTGGGGTCAGCAACCAAGTTCTGGGCAAAGCGGCTAAGTCGACGGAACTCTACCGCATACTCTCCGACCGTCATGTTTCCTTGCTTCAGGTCCTGGAACTGTCTTTCCATCTCCCGCATATCTGATGTTGGGAAGAACTTCCTGTGGAACAGCCTCTTGAAAGTGTCCCAGTCGAGCTGCTTGTCCTGGAGTCGGGGTTCATTCCGATACCAGGTGCTTGCCACGTCTTGCAGCTGGAGTCCTATTGCTTCGGTCTTGAGGTCCTCTGGGAGTCGAGCGACGCTCAAGAGACGCTCCATGCTGTCTAGCCATTCATCGGCGTAGATGATACCCTCGGTCCCTTTGAAAGGTCGAGGGCCTTGCTTCTTGAAACTCTTTATATCTCCGACCTTCTCATAATAATACGCCTCTAATCAAAAGAATGGCCTTAATGATATATAACTTAACTCCTGAATTTATGTTTACCTTGGCAGGTCGTGGCTCCAATGAAGTTGTTGCTCCTCTCTCGAGGGCAGCCATAGCCACGTTGTGGGCATTCTCCATGCCTTCTCTCATGATCGCGGTCTGCTCGCGATGGGCTGCAGCTTGGGCTACAGTCTGTTCTCGATGAGCTTCTATTTGGGATCTCTGTGCTTCAAGCACTCCTCGTAGCATGCCTACTAGATCGGTGGGATCCACGGGCACTGGTGGGGCAGCTGGTGCGGACACTACCGCAGGGGTCTGCGGCTCAGTCCGAGGAAGTGTAGGGTTCGCCGCTTGAGATGTAGTGGCGTAAGCGCCGCGGAGTGCTGGAGATTGATGGGGACGGTCGGTCAGCTGCAACGGTGAAGGGTCTGGACATGCTGGGGGAGATGGGGTGTGTTCGGGTGATGATACCTCATCGCCAGCAGGGGTGGTCTTTTCCTTGGTCATATTCTGGAAGTTTAGGATGCAAACATAAGCAAGGTATCCTACCAGTCTATAATCAAACCAAAATATTTATGTATATAATTCGGACCTTTGTTGTGACAAATCAATGTTCTAGTGTTCTATTTGTTTCTAGGTATGTTTTCCTAAGTTGTTGTACGGACCTGCATGGGCCACCACTAAAAATATGTCACGACCCGATCCCAAATAATTGGGTCGAACCGGATCATGCCCAGCCTACACCATAGTTGAGACGGCGGCAATAAGCTGTTCCATTAGCAGATAACCACAACAACATCTATATTTGTCACAACTCAATATTCGAGAATTTAAAACTTTATTAAACATTGAAATAAATACAACTGGAAGTAAATGAACTGAATTAAATACTAAATTCAAATAACAAAATTTTCAAAGAAACAACAAAACTGGAAAAAGGAAAATCTAGCTAAGCATTCGGCTCATCGGCCTCAGGTCCTGCGTCCTCCAAAGGGGACTCTGGCAACACCACGGGGTACAGAACCGGATCGTAATAGCTGTTGATTAACAGCTCAGCATCCTCAATATCCCCTAAAAATATATCTCCAGTCAGGAGGGAGCAAAGTACAATTCATGCTAATTTGACAATTAAAATAATAATAGAATCATGCACTTTTAAACTATTTGAAGTAAACAGTTTTCTAGTAGTTGAACAGTGTAATTTGAATAGGCAATGAATATGACCGGCTTGGGTTGTACAGTTGTATCATATTGATACGATATGGCTTATCCCCGTGTGTATGAGGGGTAAGCTAATATAGTTCTAAGTTATTACTTTGGATGTGGTCATAAACATTACACTATTCCCCCAGTACCCAACAGTCAATCAGTCAGTGCTCTCAGAGAGAGTTTCGTGTTGCATCGTGGTTTAAACTTGCAGTAAAGCGATTATTAAATAATTGTAAACTAACACAAAATGTACTTGCCTCAAATTGGACTGGACTTGAAGGGTTGAAGACTTCGAGATAGGATTTAGACTCATCCTCGAAATCCTACATTCGAGAAGTTGACTCAGATTCCAGAGTTACCAAACTAACTATGCTAGTTGCAATCTCTAAGTTGTGTCCTAATCAATTTTAATCTTTGATTATGCAATCGCAAACAAATCTCGATTATCGGTGCGTTGTAATTAATTACGAGGGAAAGATCAATTTAACTTGTATTTTGGAAAAACTCGTAGTTACCAATTTAATTGGTTAAAACTTTTTATTTTCGTAATTATACATATAAAACTAAATTTCTTGTTTTAATGAGAAAAACATGATCGTTGTTTAAATATTACAAAATTATAAATTTTAATGTGAGAAAACCTCATTAGTTTTTCTATCAAAATAATATTTATTTATTTTAGTTTTTATGCGTCTACGCTAAAAATTAGCAAAACCAAAAAATGACATAAAAACCTACGCTACAATATTTACAGGCCACAGTAAAAGAAAAATGGAAAAGCTGGGCTTGTGCCCTTACAAATTATTTTACATGAATTGAAATAAGAAGAAATATTTGTTAGTTATAAAATTATCCTACAATTTAATTATAAATAAAGATAATAATTAAAATAAATTAAATAGTGAGTCTCAGATATTGGTCCAATCGTCATATAGGCTAATGCCTCAACGTCCGGGCGAAACCGGTTTCGTTTGCACTTAGCCAGGGCCCATTGACCAATACGGTCGTCGCCCAAAAATCCAAAATAATATTCTTCTATGAAAAACCATTTAAAATTATATAATTAAATTTTATAGAAAAATCCGGCAGCACTTCCTCTATTTTCGGTCAACCCAAAAACTGGGAAAGTATGCCATAATTTCTTGCAAGTATCCCAAACCCGAGAAATCCAATATATAAATATATAAATAATCACAAATCATTCCCAATATTAATTCGGAACAACCCGAAACGAATTCGGAAATCCGAAATCAACCCAGAAAACATCACAGCAACAATTCGGAAAAATCCGAAAACCAAATATTCCCAGAATCCTTTTCCGAAAGTTTCGGAAAATCTAAACCAAACTAACATAGGCTTTCCCGAAAGTCTCTCGAAAAATCCTGGAAACAAAACGTAACCCAAAATCGAATTCCCGAAAGAAATTCGTGGACCAATCTCATCATAGACTACAAAATGGGACAGGACAGAGAAGTTATACCTTGGGTTGCTCGGCTAGAGCTCTCAGATGAAATTAAAGAAATAATAGAGATCCGAACAGCAACGGAAACCCGAGACAACGTCCGAAGTCGGAACCCAGCTCCTGGCCAAGAACGGAAAGCCGTGGAAAAGTGCAGAACCTCCAGGGAAGTAGCCAGGAGATACGGAGTGCTGGAACAGAACGGGGTCGCCTAGGGCACGACATGGGGCCAGCAGCGTACGCTGGTAGCGGCCGAGAGGGGGCGCCGGAGGCGGATCTGGCCGCAGAAAAGCCGCGGGAGGGCGGTCTGTCAAGGGGCCGGCGGGTCAGCGCCAGAGTCGGCCGGGGGGAGCCGTGCGGGGTCGGGGCGGATGGTCTGTGAGGGAGAGGGAAGTGGTGGTGGAGTGGGGATTTGCATCTGGAGTTGGAAATAGAGAGGAAGAGAGTTTTTGGAGAGTGAAGGGAGTAGTGGGGAGAGATGGTTGTGGGTGAGTGTGCTATAAAGGAGGGGAGTAAAGGAGTGTTGTGCTGGAAGTACGAGTAGGGGAGAGAAGTGAGGGAGAGAGGGGAGAGTTGGTCCAACATGGACCAGCTCAAGTTTTGTTTTTCTTTTTTTTCTTTTTTTTAAAGAAATCAGAATTTCAAACACTACCAAAATAACCAACTTTAGCGACGGCCACATCCGTCGCTCATCCGTCGGTAACATAAATTACCGACGGCATAGCGACGGATATTTGATGAAAATGGCCGTCGGGAAATACGTCGTCGCTACAATTTGTCCGTCGCTAAGCCGTCGGACAAATGATTAACCGACGGACTAGCGACTAATTACCGACGGTTGCCTTTCAACGGATTAGCGACGGATTAGCGACTTGTTCCCGTCGGTTTACATGGCATATAATATTAAAATATCCGTCGCTAAGCCGTCGTACATAGGTCGGTAAAAGCATATCAGAGAGGTTCCTGATACGCAACATCGGTCGCTATTCCGTCGCCATCCCGTCGTTAACCCCGACGTTCTAGCGACGGATTAGCGACGGGTAGGGCGTCGGCCTGGTTCTGGAAAGCTTCCATAATTCCGGAACCATGTCGACGGATAATGGGTCGCTAAGCCGTCGCTAGTCCGTCGTCATCCTCGACAGATTAGCGACGGATTAGCGACCCATTATCCGTCGCTAAGTCTCTGGAAACCTACCATATTTCCAGAACCATGTCGACGGATTTGCCGTCGCTAGGTAGTCGATATTCCATCGCTAATATTAATTGTACCCAGTTAGCGACGGAAGTCCCGTCGCTAGTTGGTCGCTAGATCGTCGCTACCTGCAAATTTATTTTAACCAGTTAGCGACGGATTGTCCGTCGCTCGTCTGTCGGTAACTGCAAATATTTATATAACCCAGTTAGCGACGGGTTTTCCGTCGCTAGTAAGTCGCTTATCGGTCGCTAAAAAGACATATCCGTCGCTAATTAGTCGCTAGTCCGTCGCTAAATGCAACATTAATAAAAAAAAATTACAGAAACATTCTATTTCCTTTTCGTAAATATTACACATATTCATAATATCCAATATCCAAACATCCATGTACGATCAACAAATATTCAAATATCCAAATTCATAATATCCAATATCAAACAGAAATATCCAAACACAAATACACAAATTCATAATATCCAAACATTCATGTACGCTTCCAAAATATCCAAAATTCAAAATCCAAAAACAGTACAAATATCCAAAAACAGTACAAATATCATTGAGATGGATCGCGTCGTCGTTCGGCTCTGCGGATGTACTCTTCCACCATGTACGCCGGCACCTGGGACAACACATGCTCTGAAAGGTTGCGGAGCTGCTCTGGCGACATCATGTCCATGAGCCCAATGAGCGCAGTATCCGGTACCAGGCGGACCTCGGCAGAACGGTCAAATGAATAACGTCCAGGGTCGGAAGGACCGGCAACCGTACTAGACGGACCGGGAGCAGACGGATCTGGACCGGGAGCAGAAGAAGGACGCGGAAGGCGCTCCAGCACATCCGACATTAGACTCCGCATTTCCGACATATCGAAGGTGAGAGTCGCAAGCTGCGTCCTCATATCGTCCGACGGGGGCGCGGGAGGAGGCCGGGGCGGTGGATATCTCGGAGTCGCGCCCTGCAACGACGCCGCCAGGGAACCTACGCCGTAGACACGCCCTTTATTAAAGCCGCCGACAGACTCTACGAACACGTCGTCGTAGCGAGCGGCCATAGAAGAGGGCGTCTGGGTGGGCGTCGTTTCGCCGACAACCTCGACAGGGGGCTCAATCTGACTAAGGGCCTCACGATATGCAGCCTATCCAATGAATGTGTTTATACTATAAGTTTTCCTAAGTTATAATCTAAATCCTATGTTTCCCTAAGTTATAATTTGAATCCTACGTTCACCTAATTAAGTTAACAATAATTATATTTCTAATATAAATCTCATAAACGTAATTACTTACATCAGTCGCCTGGGCCCTCGCGTCGACGAAGCTCCCGTCTGCCCGCCTCTTGTGTGTATGCAGGAATACATCGTAGGCGGTGACCGACTCCGGCTCTCTCCCCTCCTTTACCGCCCGTTGTGCCTGCATACGAAATATACGTCGAATTTAATTAACTACGTATATTAATAGTATCGAATTTAATAGTGAAATGAATTTGCGGTATCTCACCAAATATGCACGCGTCGCTGCGTGGGGCTTTGAACCTCCCGTATGCAGACCAGCGGCCTGTCTGCTCGCCTTCGCTTTCTCTGATTTCTCCCTGTACTGAGCAGTATTCATCTTATCCAACATCTGCTCGTAGTACTCCTTCCGGAGCCACTTCTTCCTCGAATGCGCCGTACGAACGTCGTACACCGCATCCCGTATCTTCTTTCCGGCGGCGGCTTTGTAGGCCTTGCGAATCAACTCATCGCGATAGGGGGGCCACCAGAACGTCGTCTGACATACAAATTAAATTATCACGTAATTAAAAAATTAGTGGATTAAAGAATAATTAATAATTAACCAAAAGATATATATATACCTTCATCTCCTCGAGCCAGACGTACTGCATGTTCTGAGGCACCTCAGAAAAATTAAGGTAGGGGCCATGGTAGTTTTCCCGAATAATTTGCCCGAGTATCCGGGCAGCATCATACGGGAAAAACCTACAAAGAAGCAAAGACTGGATTATTAACTTGAATAAATGAAACAAATTTAATAAATTAACTTAAATTTACTTACGTATCACCCGCGGGCCATAGCTCTCGTCGGTTCTCGCCTATCAGCCTCTCTGGAGGCGTCGGAGGATCCGCGGGTCCGCAGATGTACTCACCGGTAGCAGGATGAAGCTGAATCCGGGGGTACTCCGGAGCCCATCCTGCAGTAACTGATGGTGTACCCGCTGGTGCATCCGGGGGCGGAACGGATCCGCTAGCGGATGGAGTCTCAGGCCTCGATGAAGATGAAGGATGGGTCGCATAGATAGATCGACGGCGGGAAGAGTCTGTGGCCGGGCTCTCCAGGTCGGGATCGGAGGACTCTATATCCGGGGTATGTGGAAGGCGACCACGACCGCTACCACCACGACCGCTACCATCACGTCCACGGCCAGTGCCGCTACCACCACGCCCACCACGGCCAGTACCGCCACCACCAGCACCACCACGGCTACCAGCAGCACGAGTGGTAGTGACCATGACCTGTAAATAGAACACATAAATATAATTAATAATATAGAAGTATAAATGAATATAAAACTGAACTAAAATATATATACCAGCAGCAGGGCGGCGAGTGCCGTCAAGACAATGAGAACTAAGAGTGCCATCTGTAAAAAGAAAATCATACAATAAGTAGATGATCGAACGACAAAAACATAAACTGAAATAAGAATGTGTCCGTCTAAACTGAATTCACTAAGTTAGTTGTAAGTGCTTCTAATATATACCGATATTTAATCTAATCATCGTTATCGTCCTCGTCCTCATCGTCATCGTCATCGTTCTCATCCTCATTCTCATCGTCGACTTCATCTATATCATCATCCTCATCGTCGACTTCATCTGTATCATCATCCTCATCCTCATCCTCATCCTCTTCTTCTTCTTCTTCTTCTTCTTCTTCTTCTTCTTCTTCTTCTTCTACTTCTTCTTCAGGCTCAATACTTGGGACAAGACGCCTCTTTCTTCCCTGGTTGACAGCTAAGTCTTGTATATCAACCTCTTCCTCCCCTCTATTTTCCTCAGTATGAGGTATATCGACATCTTCCACGTCCATGGTATTCGACTGTTGTCCCATGTATTGGGGCTTCTCGATCTGGTCCTCTTGGTATGCTGGGTCTCCAACGTTGAATGTATTTCTAGATTTAATCTTGCATACTGCCCACCAGTCAAATCGATCTCTACGACGCCTTGGGTAGCTTGTATAGTAGACTTGAACAGCCTGACTTGCTATCGCAAACGTGTCGGACCCTCTATACCTCCTGCGATGATTTATATCGACGAATCCAAATTGTTTATCGATTCTCCAACCGATATTTGGTCTCGTATCGAACCACTCACATTTGAACATCACAATAAGTGTAGTCACTTAATTCACCAAATTAGAGATTATAACGAGGCGTAGTCACTTACTTCTCCAAATCTCTCACTTCTTGTATGTCATAATTTAACAAGACATATCGGTGAGCGGTATCATACTCATCGTCGGTCAACCACCGTTTCTTACTAGCCCCAATAGGCTTGCCCCTTAAATTGAATATACCTCCATCCTCAACGTCTTCTTCATTCCTTTGAGGTCTATTTCGATTTGTCTCGACATGAGTATCGAAATAAATGGAGCAGAAATTTGACACCTCCTCGATAAGATATGATTCGCATATCGAAGCCTCTATATGAGCCTTGTTGCCAACTTTCTTCTTTAGATGGTGTAGGTACCTAAAGAGACAAATTATCAGCAGAAGGCAACAACTCTCTCAAAGCAATAGGCAGTAATCTTTCCATAAATACGTGGCAGTCGTGACTCTTCATTCCCGTTAGCTTGCGTTCATTGAGATCAACGCATCTAGACAAATTCGAAACATAGCCGTCGGAAAATCTTAAATTAGATATCCACTTGCAGATTATTAATCTATCTTCCTTGCTCAATGTGTATGGCGCTATAGGCTTACTTAATTGTCCACCAGCACCCCTTTGTATCAAGTTCAGATGAGGACGCTTGCATATCTCGGCTATGTCTTGTCTTGTTTTTGGATTGTCCTTCGTCTTTCCTTTAATATCCATGACGGTATTGAAGACATTATCGAACACGTTCTTTTCGATATGCATGACATCAAGATTATGCCTTATAAGATTATCTTTCCAATAAGGCAAGTCCCAGAAGATACTCCATTTGGTCCAGTTATGGCTTTGTC
Source organism: Iris pallida (assembly GCA_029216955.1). NCBI lineage: Eukaryota > Viridiplantae > Streptophyta > Magnoliopsida > Asparagales > Iridaceae > Iris > Iris pallida. The sequence continues at coordinate 1,486,220 of JANAVB010000798.1, read as the reverse complement.
CGAACCCCTCGACATGATGGTTCGATGGATCTTCCATTGCGGTGGGCAATTCCTTTACAGCTTCCCAAATATCGTATCCCAAAAATCTGGCAGGAGGTTGAGAAAATTCTTGTTTTCCATATCTGAACGCGTCCTTATTCTTTCTCCAAGGATGGGTCGCGGGCAGAAATTGACGGTGACAGTCAAAGAAAGAAGTTTTTCCTCCATGCCTAAGGCGAAACGCCTTACTATTTTCCATGCATATCGGACAAGATATGTTGCCGTGCGTACTCCATCCCGACAGCATACCGTATGCTGGAAAATCATTGATTGTCCACATGAGTGAAGCTCTCATCTGAAAGTTCTGTTTCCTGGAAATATCATAGGTCGTGACGCCGATCTCCCACAGCTGTTTCAGCTCATCCACCAACGGCTGTAAATATATATCGATGTTCTTCGTCGGATTTTTAGGACCGGGTATGATAGCTGTCAGAAACATATAAGGAGTCTTCATACACATCCATGGTGGCAGATTGTAAGGGGTAAGAATGACCGGCCAGCATGAGTACTGAGATCCCGACTGTCCGAAAGGGGCGAAGCCATCAGCACATAGCGCCAGGCGTACATTTCTAGGCTCTGCAGCAAAATCTGGATGACACAAATCAAAATGTTTTCACGCCTCTCCATCCGAAGGATGTGACAATTCTCCTTCGTCCTTTATGCGTTCTTCGCTGTGCCACGTCATGTGTTCTGCTGTATTTAGAGACATATACATCCTCTGCAAGCACTTCGTGATCGACAAGTAATGCATATACTTGTAAGGATGTCGTTTTCTAGTCGACTTTCCTTTTCCCTGTACTGGCTTGTAACGATCCGCATTACAGAAGCTGCAACTTTCTGATACGCAATTCTCTTTGTAGTACAACATGCATCCGTTGCGACAACAATCTATCTTCTCGTACCCCAGTCCCAGTTGTCGGACCATCATCTTTGACTTGTAGAAGTTTTTTGGTAGCTCTTTTGATTCCTTCGGTAATACCTCCTTGATTACTTCTGTGATCCGATTATAGCAAGCTTGTGGCAAGTTAAAATCAGACTTTATGTTCAACAACTGCATCGTCACTGACAGTGCGGAATGAGTCTCACAACCAGGATATAGAGAAGTATCTGCGTCCTGAAACATGTCATAGAACTCCTTCGCCTCGGGATTAGGATCCTCTGGATCAAAATTAGGCCCTGCCGCATCATACACCATATCTCGTGCAAGGTTCTGCAGATCTCCATAATCAACAGAGCATCCGTGGTCTTCGATGACATCCGTTGCAGCATTATCATCAAAAGCATAAGTAGCAGCTTCCGCAGCCTGTCTTTCCGAATATAGTTCACCTTGCGATGACCACAGGCCGTAATTACGTACGAAACCCTTACGGGTCAAATGATCTCTCACAGTCACCACTTCTTCGTAACGTCTATTGTGACATTTAACACATGGACACTTAATTTTGTTACCGTCCATGTACTGAGCTTTGCTCATTGCATAATTAAGAAATACTTCCACGTCTGCCTGAAAATCGTCACTCACACCAATTCTACTCTCGTGTTGCCGTTTGTACATCCATGTACGATCAACAAAATAACGACTCATCCTCAATTTGGATGTGAAAATCTGTATCGTAAGACAAACTAAACATAAGAATAGCCCGATACCGATACTCATAAATTTGGATTAGGGTTAGGATGTTAGATATAAGTAAACTAGGTGATGTAGAGTACAATATAGGGAACTGTGAATGGACTGAAAGTTGCACATGAGAAGGTTCAATGAAGGGCCCATAAATGGGTTCACATGATAAGTTAGTAAGAATCCACATCACTATACATACTCCCCCGTCTCAGGAGTGTGTCTGGCTCCTATTTAGAACAGCACAGGTCACAACATGTCCAGAATAGCAAAACAGAGCTCTACAATGTATATCGATATCGGACTATTCCTACGAGTATTGGTATCGGCGATATCAATACTCGTGTGAATAGGAGATTGTAATATAAGTCTAAGCTATCTAGCTAATATGTATACTTGCATTTACATTGTATCATAACTTGTATCTAGTTACCTTGCTAATCATGTATATACTCTTAACATATATGTGAAGACACTATACTAACATGTATTTAAATCAAGGTTCAAAGTATCGGTATCGGAATCGGTATCGGACTATATATTCCTACGAGTATTGGCATCGGCGATATCAATACTCGTGTGAATAGGAGATTGCAATATAAGTCTAAGCTATCTAGCTAACATGTATACTTGCATTTACATTGTATCATAACTTGTATCGGCGATATCGGTAGTATCGGCGGTATCGGATCGAAGTATCGGATTTTTTTGGTATTGGAAAACAAATAATTATTAATAAATTATTTACATTTAAAAACATATAATTTATACATTTAGGCATAATTTTAAGTGTTTTAAGTATTATTTCTTAGTTGTTTTGAAATTAAATGAAATTAAATTAAATGAAATAGTATTATTTCTTAGGATCGGGACATGCCAAACCGTATCCGTATCGGGTTTCATATTTAGAAAATGAAATAGTATTATTACATAAATAATAATAGATCTTCTAAATTTAATGAAATAACCTATATTAGGTTTCATATTTCAGCTATTTTATGATAGATGAAATTTAGTGAATTGTTTTATTGGAATTATTAGAAGATGATTATTATCGAGGAATATTGAATTAAATCGAAACCAATTTTTAATCGATTTAGAATTTCTAGATTGTATAAATTGGACTGTTTATCATAAATCAAATAATACAATTTTATTGCTTAATGTCAATTTTCTAGTACTTTCTTATGTTACTTGTTAAGTATTGGAAGTTTTAACCTATGCTAAAATTATTGCCTAGGTTGATTGAATGATCAATACCTTACAAATATCTCGAACTATAGATATTCATTTACATATGGTATATATATTGGTTTATTTTACTATTCAATAGTTTGGTGTTATTCTTAGAACTCTTTGTTTCTAACTTTTATCTCATTGGTTTGAAAGGATTAGCGTATAATGCTACTGATATCTGCTAAGGTAGAATAGCTGAGGTAAGAAGAATCATCTCTTCTTATTGTTGTTGCATTCTTTATATACTATATCTAATTGCGTGAGTCCGATGTTTAGTTGTTCTACTGAAGGGGTTACCCAAGGAAATTCTATGGAGAGTTGCTTAGGGTCGATTATATAATTGTTTTTGGAGCTCAAAATACAAAGCATACTCTGTTGTAAATTCGAAGAATTTCGGAAAAGATAACCTAATTTTGAAACCCAATGCTATACTATCGTATTAAACCCTAACCTAGATATTTGTCTATAAACTAGAAGCATACAAGCAAAACGATGATAATACAATTTTTGTCATATCGAAATATCTTGATGTCTAGTACTTTCATATTTGCGTAATACTTATAGTACACGAGTCGATTTATGTCATAGTTGTCTTTTCCTAATGGATATGAATTTTCTTGTTGAATAGAACTCTCGTATTTGTGTAATACATAAGGTACATGAAACGAGAAACATAGCTTGATAGGAAAGGATAACCTGATAAGATAGTAGATTTAGAGTTGTATGTTATTATAGATTGCATTATGGGCGGGGGAGAATAATTTCGATCACATCATAAAACATTATTGCAATTTAAATATTGCTCAAAGCAGATCAGTTTTCTAGCTCAATCTACAATGCCTTACGACCCCACCCCCCCGACCCCCATGCCCTCTCCACCCACCCCCCTGCCCCCATTCCCGACCCCCCCCGACCCCCCTGCCCCCATTCAACACCCCCCCGACCCCCCTTCCCTCTCCACCCCCCACCCCCCGACCCCCCTGCCCTCTCCACCCCCACCCCCCGACCCCCCTGCCCCCATTCCCCACCCCCCGACCCCCCAACCCTCATTCCCCACCCCCTCCACCCCCTGCCCCCATTCCCCACACCCCCCCGACCCCCTGACCCCATTCACCACCCCCCCCCCCCCGCCCTCTCCACCCCCCGCGAAGCCGACCCCCCCCCACTCCCCCCCCCCGCGGTCCCAAAATCCAAAATTAGAGAAAGAGAGAGAGAGAGAGAGAGAGAGAGAGAGAGAGAGAGAGAGAGATACCTGGTAGAGAGAGAGAGAGAGCCGCGAGAGAGAGAGAGAGAGCCGCGCGCGAGAGAGAGAGAGCCGCGAGAGAGAGAGAGAGTTTTGGGGGGAATGAAAAATTCCCCCCCGTCGGTTCAATTTAAGTTAGGGCACAGAACCTAGCGACGGAATAGCGACGGAAAAAATTAGTCGCTAAACCGTCGCCAATTAAAAGGTGTTTTCCGACGGATATATCCGTCGCCAGTTAGTCGCTAAAGTTTCCGCCAATGTTTTAAAGATTTTGCCGCCAACATTTGCGACGAATAAGCGACGAAAAAGAATCCGTCGCTAACGTTCGTCGACTTAGCGACGGAAACCCGACAAATTTTTATATTTAAAATTGGAAAAAATTATGTTATGTTGTCTGTCGCTAATCCGTCGCTAAGATGTCGGAAACTGGTCGCTATTAGCGACGGAATCTGTCCGTCGCTAAACTTCCGTCGGTAAAGTGGGGTATTTTAGTAGTGAAATGAAATAGAATGGGTTCAGGTCGGGTCTGGGTTTCGGAAAACTGGTCCGGGCTCGGGTCAGGTCAGCAATCAAAAGCCAATTATTATTTTGAAATTAATTTTTAAACCCACAATTAATAATAATAATAGTAATATTATTATAATATTAATAATAAATAACATTACAAAACTGGGGTTCACAGCAAGCGCTTTACGCTAGCAAAGCCGCATGCGGGCGAGACTCTACGCGGGTGACCCCTCTACGCGAGCGGGAGTCTAGCCTCTGCGTAGAGCTCGGTTCAGCTCTGCGTAGAATTGATTACGCGATCACATGTGAACGTGTGCGTAAAGGGTAATTAATACACTGGCATGTAAAACGTGTGCGTAAAGGGTAATTAATACGCAGACACGTGAAACGTGGGCGTAAAAACTAAACACTACTCTAGCACGTAATATCGTGTGCGTAAAAACTTCATCTTCTTCCCAAGGCCAAGACAAGCAGGCGTAAAAGCTCAAGAGCTCAAGAAATCCCCATCTCGGTCAAGACTCGATGAAATCCAACCATTCCAAAACCAAACTTGCGTAACATCAGAATGCCTTCTACATAGAACTCTTAGTTTTCGAAAACAAGCCAGTTTAGTAGATCAAAGCCAAGAAATCCGAAAATACAATAAACTTATATCTACATGGAATGAACCAGGGAAACTAAAAATGCTAAGTACTAAAGTGTCTTAGAATCTCGTGAGGAAGACAATGGAACAATAAAACTTGAGTTCCTCCATGAAGCAAGTTGCACTTGCCTACGGTGGTGCTCGGTGGAGAAGAAATGAGGAAGAAGAAAAGGAGTAGTAAATGAGTAATGAATGAGGAGAGAGAATGGTTGTTGGGCTAATAATTGAGGGATGGTGGTAGGTAGGGGTTTGCATATCAACCCAAACCGAGCCCAACCAAGCCGAATCCAATGCATGCCAAAGCCAGGATAAACCACATGAACCAGGAAATACTAACTAACCCATGCCAATGCAAAACCCAAGACTAGCCAGTCAAGACAAGTCGAACCAGGATGAACCCAAAATAAACCAAGGCAAGATTAAAACAGGATCAAGCTAAGCAAGACAAGTCTAATTACGAGTCAGGATTCCGTACACATATACTAAAAATACGTATCACGGAAAACGGAGGTGACATTACCTGTAGAATATCAATCACAAGAAAAAAGCCCTAAATTGGAAGATTCCTCTTACAAGTAAAAAGCTCCAAACTGTACCAAATCTGAGATTTCTCTCCATGAACAGCAAATAGAATGGGATTAGGTTCTAATGCAAGAGACTAGAGTCAAAAATGAATTAAAATGAAAGAGTTATGGATTGAGGAAGAAGGACCAATACCTCTTTCTTTTCAAAAGTTGTTGTGATTCAAAAGAGGCAAGAACTAGGAAGAGAGATTAAATAGGGGAATTCCCTAGGCCGGCCAAGTAAGAAAGGAATTAGGGTTAGGATTATGGCTAATGGGCTTGGGCCAAGTTTCAATGCTAAATGAAATCAATTCATAAGTCAAAAGTCCATGAACCTATATCACTTATTCTCTATATGAAACTTGATTCAAAATAACTTAACTTGGGTTGACTTAAGTTAGACTAGGGTCCCACCATGCTAATCAAGTCACCATAGCTAAAATCAACATCTAGGTTAGTCTCCAAAGTCTCAACTAGCAAGGGTCAAAAATAACAACCATCACTCTAATAATTCAAAATAAATCCAAAATTTCTAAAATGACCAAAATACCCTCAAGCTAAAATATGGTAGTGATAAATCTACCCTCCTTAAAAGAATTTTGTCCTCGAAATTGAAAGGCGAAACTAAACTGATGAGAAGGATAGACAATCATACCTCAAGGTCCAAAAATATATGGGTATCGCTCGCGTATCTCATCCTCCCGCTCCCGGGTAGACTCTCCTGGAGAATGATGCCTCCATGCGATGCGAACGAAGGGTATCACCTGGTTCTTCAGTACCTTCTCTCGGTGATCCAGAATCTCCACTGGCTGCTCTGGATAACTGAGAGTAGGCCCCACCTCAATCTCCGAATGGTCGAGTGCATGGCTAGGATCAGCCACATACCGTCTTAACTGTGATACGTAGAATATATTATAGACACCCACTAGTGCAGGTGGCAAGTCTAGCCTGTATACCATGTCACCGACTCTTCTGCTAATCACGAAAGGTCCGACGAAGTGTGGGCTAAGCTTTCCACCTCGACCAAAACGTATGGTATCACGAGTCAAAGATATCCTCAGAAAAACTAGGTCTCTGACCTAAACACGAACAAGGTCTCAAGTTACCAAATAATCAAACATGATCAAACAAAACACAAACAAACAACCTACTTCTAATCCTATCTCTAAGCTGTACCTCAAACTCCAAAGGCCTCCGGTGGCTATCGGCCCAATGCCGATGTCTGTCCTGCGCCACACGAAGTCTGTCCCTGATGAACTTTACCTTCTCGACTGCGTCAACAACCATCTCAGGTCCCAATAAAGCTCGCTCTCCAATATTATCCCAAGATAAGGGTGTACGACATCTACGCCCGTACAGTGCCTCGAAGGGTGATATCTCAATGCTGGCCTGAAAATTGTTATTGTAAGCAAACTCCACCAAGTGTAGGTGATCCTCTCCCAGGATCCTCTAAAGTCCAAGACGTACGTCCGCAGCATATCCTCGAGCGTCTGAATAGTCCTCTCTGACTTTCCGTCCATCTGAGGGTGGTATGTAGTACTAAATTTGTGCTGAGTTCCCAAACTAGTCTGCAGACTCTGCCAGAAATAGAAAGTAAAGCGACTATCCCGATCCGAGATAATACTGATCGGAACTCCATGAATCCTGACAATCTACCGTATATACATCTCTGCAAGCCTCCCAGTAAACGTACCCACTTTAAATGGCAAAAAGTTGGCTAATTTGGTCAACCTGTGTACGATGACCCCAATCGCGTCTTTTCCTCCTTGTGTACGCGGCAATCCAGAAACAAAATCCATTATGATGTGCTCCTACTTCCACTCTGGAATGGGCAATAGCTGCAACAAACCTCCTGGCCTCTGCCTCTCTACCTTGACCTTCTGACAAACCAAACATCTGGCTACGAAGCGAGCTACCTCCCGCTTCATCCTATTCCACCAGACATGCTCCCTCAGGTCCCTGTACATCTTGTTGGCACCTGGATGTATAGAGTCTGAGATCGATGGGCCTCCTGCATGACCTTTACCCTAAGCTCTCCATTGGGCACACACAGCCTGGAACCGTGCCTCAAAGTGCCATCCTCTGCAAGAGTAAACTCATCATCCACCAGTCCTGCTCGAACCTGCTCTCAGATACATCGTAGAGCAACATCCTCGAACTGCGTCAACTTGATCCTCTCTATCAAGTCTAACTAAATCTGAAGGCCCCGCATCTGCATCTGAACTCCTGGCACAATCACCTCAATCCCCAGGCTCTCCAAATCTGCTAGCAAGTGACGATCCATAGTCAAACACATGGCTGTCGGATACCTACTCAAGGCATCGGCAACCAGGTTGGCCTTCCCTGGGTGATACTGTAGTAAAATATCGAAGTCCTTCATCAACTCCAACCACCTGCGCTGCCTCATGTTGAGCTCCTTCTATGTAAATACATACTTAAAGCTCTTATGATCTGTGAAGATCTCCACCCGCCCTCCGTATAAGTAGTATTTCTATAACTTCAAAGCAAATATCACTGCTGCCAACTCCAAGTCATGGGTAGGGTATTTCTTCTCATGGGGACATAACTGGCTGGAAGCATAGGCAATCACCCTCTCATGCTGCTGCAAGACACAACCCAAACCCTTTCCTGAGGCATCATTGTAGATAGTGAACCCTTTCGATCCTGATGGCAATGTCAGAATGGGAGCTATCGTCAGCCGCTTCTTCAACTCATCAAAAGCGACCTGACACTCCTCTGACCAAACAAACTCTGCATCCTTCCGGGTCAGCCTAGTCAATGGCTCTATAATCCGGAAGAAATCCTGTACGAACCTCCTGTAATAGTCTGCCAATCCCAAGAAGCTCCTGATCTCTGCTACTGAACTCGGTGCCGACCAAGCCTCAACTGCCGTAATCTTATTCGAGTCCAGTGAGATCCTATCTCCAGTCACCACATGACCTAAGAAGTCAACTCTATCCAGAAAGAACTCGCACTTCGAGAGCTTGCCATAAAGCTCCTCCATCCTAAGTGTCTCCAGAACCACTCTCAAGTGCTCCTCATGCTCCTCCTCAGTCTTCGAGTACACTAGGATATCATCGATGAACACCCCCACGAACTTTTCCAAGTACTGGTGGAATACTTTTTCATCAAGTTCATGAATAACGTCGAGGCGTTGGTCAGCCCAAACGGCATAACCAAGAACTCAAACTGACCATATCGCGTCCTGAATGTGGTCTTCGGAATATCCTCCTTCTTTACCTTTACCTGATGATAACCTGACCTCAGATCAATCTTCAAGAAAGTCTGAGCTCCGCTCAACTGATCAAAGAGATCATCAATCCGCGGCAGTGGGTATCTGTTCTTGATTGTGAGGTTGTTGAGTATCCTGTAGTCGATACACATCTGTACCGACCAATCCTTCTTGGGTACAAAGAGTACCAGTACACCCCAAGGTGAAGAACTCGATCGGATGAAGCCCTTGTCCTGCAGCTCATCCACCTGCTTCTTCAATTCTACCAACTCGCTATTGTTCACTCGATAGACATACTGAAAAATCGGTTTCACACTGGGAACCAAGTTTATCGAGAACTCAATGTCTCTGTCCGGTGGAAGTCCTGGCAAATCCTCCGGGAAGACGTCCATGAACTCAGCAATCAAAGGATGTGGAACCGCCTGCTCCTCGACTGAAACTCCGTAGATAAGTCCGCTGCTCTGCTCCGCCTGCCGTCGGGTGAACTCGAACTTTAGCTCTCATGGCACTCCGAACAGAAATCTACCCCCATGGAAATCTATGTTGGCGTGATGCCTGCTCAACCAATCCATACCTAATATAATATCGTAGTTCGGCAGTGGCATTACGAGCAGACTCACCTCCAACTCCCAGCCTCCCAAAATAATACTTCGTCCTCTGCAAACTTCACTCACGAGGATAATACCACCCCCGATCATGATCTTGCAGGTCCTAGGCAATTATTCAGATATAAGGCAGTGTCTAATAGCAAATGATACAGACACAAAACTGTGAAAAGCCCCAGAATCAAATAAGGCGAAAGCTGGAATGGAGTCGAGAAGAACAGAACCTGCGATCAGCTCCACAATAGCCTCTGCATCCTCGGCCGCCATGGCGAAAGCTCGCCCCTGATGGCCTCCCCTGGCCTACTGCTGATGCTGCATGAAGCGCTGCTGCTGAGTCGGCAGCGGTCCCTTCTGCTGTACTGCTGGGGTTCTGACCCCCGCTCCCTGAGCTGCTCGTCTCGAAGATAGAGGGTGCTCCCTCATCTGGTGCTCTGCCAAACCGCAGAGTAGGCACCTTCCGAGCCTCTTTCTGTAATCATTTCACACATGCTTTGGCTTCTTATAGAAACCATAACTGATGGGCTGCTACCTGAGTGCCTACGGCTGAACCCTTAGCTGCTGCTGCACCTGCTGGAATGGTGCACGGCCCAGCCCCTAGAACTGTCTCTGCTGATGCTGCTACTGAAAGTACAGCCTCTTGGCCGGTCCTCTGCTACCACAAGATCCCTAAGTGTCTCGTCCCCTCTTGAGCCTCAGCTCAAGACCATCCTTCATTGCTAAGGCATCCACCAGGATCTCCTCAAAAGTGGCACTGCGGGTACTCATGGTGTAGGACTTTACCTCCTTGACTAGCCCCTTCCTGAACCTCCGGGCCTTCGTTGCCTCAGATAACCCCTCAACAACCCTATCCAGACGGCAGAACTCTCCGACGTACTCCTCAACAGTCTGATTGCCCTGCACCAAAGCCTCGAATTGCGTCTCGAGGGCACCAAGCGCTGCGTCGGGGAAGAACTTCTCCTTGAACAACTTCCTGAAAGCTGTCCAAGTCTTTCCAACTGTACCAACCCTCGGGTTTGTCTGGTACCATGTGCGAGCCAAGTCCTGCATCATACTAGTCGCCGCCTCAATCTACAATTTTGCTGAAATCTCTGCCAACCTGAAGATCTCATGTGCTCGATCCACTCATCTGCATACAGGATGCCCTCTGTACCCCTGAAGTCCTACGGGTGCATTTCCAGAAATCCTGTATGTCCTTTTCCTTCGGCTGATACTACTGTTGACCTACCGGAGGCTGAGCTGTAGCTCTCTCAACTGTCGTCAGGGCCAGATCGATGCCCCGACTAAACTCTGCCGTCTGACGTTGCTGTTGAGCCTGTTGGCCTACATAAACTGCTGGAAGAAAGTGAACAGCTGGACTGTATCGACGGATCCTGAAGGTGGCTGCTGCTGCTGGAGCATCTCTGGAATAACCAGGCTCTTTCTGCGAACTGGTAGAGGGGCTCCTCCAAATGCAACTGAAACACCCACTCTAGCTGGCGTAACTGGGGCTGCGGTAGCGAATGCTGGCAGGACAGGACGAGAGGTGGCAGACCTCTCATCAGTGTCCCCCTGTCCTAGGCGATGAGATCTAGTCTCGACCATCCTAGAGACAGATCAAACAAGAACAATTTCTGAGAATTAGTCGAAATAGGAAAGGAGGACAGCATATATTCAAGGGAAGACAATAAGCAACAAATTTAGATAAAAGAAATTTGATTAAGAGTTTTTCATAATGTGATTGAGTACCTTCAAAAATTTCCTAATCCTACTGTAGGCTGCAGTTATACTCTGGTTCGAATACCACCGTAATCTAGGACCTGCATAGGCCACCACTAAAAACGTGTCACGACCCACACCCAGTGTAGGGGCACAAGAAGTGGGTACGTTCAGCCTACGCCGCAGTGTCGGCGGTAGAACGCTATCCTAGGTCACATACATCTAACAGTTATAAGGTATATTGCGTAGTTATACTCTCAGAATGGAGAAATAATATAAGTACAATCTCAATCACAGCTAAAAAAGATGTACGATAAGATAGATAAGAATATCAACAGAATATACAGATGAAATACGATAAAAAAAGATAATCCAAAGTATCTAAGATAAACATCTAACAAGATCCACAAATCCACATCATCATAATCTCTAGTACAATATCCAGATGAGATACAACTGAAATAAGAAACTAAACTATGGGAGTATCGTCAGCAGGTAATGGATCCTGCTGGAAGTCCAAGTCACAGGTGCCCTCAAGTGCTGTTCCATAGTAAGTGGTGCAACATGCGTCATCCTCGTCCTATGTAATATTTTCAACAGGTCCAGTCAGGACAGGAGCGAGCACAGTACATCTCATGCTGTTCATAATATGACAGGATATATAAATATGCTATAGAGTAAGATACATAAAATGCTGAAAAATTTATGAAATAAAGGAGATGACTGTAAAGAAATATCTAATATAAGTAAAGAAACTAACAGTGAACTAGTGATTTAGAGTACAAGAAGTAATAATAGTAAAATACTAATGATTAAATTAATAATGAAAATAATAATAAGATCTACACATATTTTACAAATACTAATATATACTACAATATAAAAATAAATATCATTGATAATATTTTTTTTGAAATTTTAACATTTAAAATTATGTAGATATTTAAGTATTCTTTTCTAAAACAAGATAAACTAACAATGATAATAACACTTATTAATAATAGAGAATAATATTTACCACCCAACAGTTACTACTGCTCTCCTCTTTCAAGGAAGCCCAATAATAAATTTATGGAGAAGATTAAGGAGGAGAGAGAGAGAGAAATCGGGTTAGAAGAAGGAGGCTGAGAGGAAGAGCGAGGCGGAGGGAGCTTACCGGAGTGGGAGCGGCGCTGGTGGCGCACGGTGGCTCCAGAGGGGTTGGGTGCCTCGGATCTGAGCAGCGGAGGTGCAATGCACGAGGTTTCGGCCACAACGATAATCGGGGCGGTCGCCATGGTTGCGGAGGACGGAGTGGACCTGGGCGGCTTCGACGGGCGGTAGAAGAAGTTGGTGGCGATGGGCACCAGGGTGCACCGGAGGCGTGGTACGGAGGACCTGGCTGGTCGCCGTCAAAGCAGTGGTGGCTCCCGAGCGGTGGAGCTGTGGTGGCTGTGAAGCGTATGCGGAGTCGGCGCTCACCGCGGCGAGGTCGGCGGGGTGGAAAGGAAGTTGGCACGGTCGATCTGTCAGGTTAGGCTCCTCCTTTTCTTCCATCTGGTGGTGGTCGTTAGAGTATGGTGGCGATGCCTGAGATTGTTGGCCGGAGTGGTAGAGGTTGGCAATGTGGCCGGGAGTATGGTCGGGGATTTCGGGTGGTGGTCGGGTTGGTGTTGACGGTGCTGTTGGGTGGTCGCCGCGGCCGGAACGGCACAGTGGTTTGGTGATGTGCGGGAACGACATGGGGGAGTAGGGGATGGGTTACGTCGTGTCGTGAGTGTCCGACACGACGGGGATGGAGGTCCGGATTTGTCGGCCTCGGGTAATAATGTATTTGTATTGTTGGAGATTATAGTGGATGGAAGGCCCGGACACGATGCGCAATGGGGTGGAGATTATGGTTGTGGAGTTTTATGGGAAAAAGAGGACAAGTACCTCTCCCTTTATTGGAGGTGGGAATCCCATTAGGATAAGGAGTAGCAATATTTTAAAATCCGATGGATAATTCCATCTTTTTGTTAAAAATCAATTTAAACCCGAGTTGATATAATCTAATATCAATATAGATAATCCCGTCTTTAAAATCTATCGAAATCAAATCTTTTCCAAATTAAATTATTATAAGTAACTAAATTTTCAATCTCACATTATTTTACACAGTATTTTTGAAATAATAAAATCATGATATTTATTAATTTCAAAAATTAATATATTATACATGAATTAAATTAATGTACCTCTCAAAAATCTAGAATAAATATATAAAACTTACTTTCTAAATTACCAATTAAAATAACCTTTCTATAATAAAAAAGGTTTTAGAAGTTTCTCAATGCGAGGCTTTGTGCAACTTTTAGCAATAATAAATAAAAATACAAATATTTATCACATATTATTTGAAAGCTATAATTCTATGTAAAAATATTTTTCTTAAAACTATGTACCTCGTACATATTCGCACTCGACGAGACATACGAAAATGCGAACTCGTACGCGACGTTAAATATGACAAATTCGTACGCGACGTACAATATGACTATGCGACGGACAAATACAAAGTAAGAAATAAACACCAATTTTTTTTTAAACATAGTAGAAATTTAGGGGGTTTACAGGGGGATCTTTTAAATAGTGATGCTATGGAGGGAGGTTTAACCGCTTCTTGGTAGGCAGTGATAGGTATCTGAATACGGTCAATTAGGAGGATGCTATATGGAATTCTTGTCTACACCATTTCGATTAATACCATACCGGATTTGCTTCTCAATTGATGTGTAAAAAATATTTTTATCTTCTATAATAATATGTGTTCCATTGATTATTTTAAAAAATTACACTCAAAACTTATATGATCCACATCTTTATAGAAGAGAAAATTGTTTGGTACACAATAATTAAAGATAACATAACTGCTCCAACTGATTAGATGATCAACCTCTACAACGACCGCTTGTAGTAGTAATGAGGTGAGTTTCATAAGCATTCGCATGTCTGTAGGCATCCGGGAATACAATGGATTGGAAGCGCTCGATAAAGTTTTAGTGATTGGAAACTTTTGGGAGTTGTAGAAATTGGAGGTTATATTTTGACTTAGATTAGGATAAATTTTATTAGGATTCGTGGCTAATATTTATAGAACTACTAAACATGTTTATATATATATATATATATATATATATATATATATATATATATATATATATATATATATATATATATATATATATTGGAAAAGGATAAATTTTATTCCAACTCAACATATAATCATACAATCATATACTCAGAGTGGGTGTCCCACCCATCAATTCTCCATAGATTTTATATCAAACTCAATATTATGGAGGATGCCTACATGAGGGGTTATAAGCCCCTCGAAGATGCGTCGGTTTCATTCCCTCAATACATGCCAGACAGCAGCAGCCAGCCGAACTCTAGCGGTCTTGAACCAGCCCTGCCCTGTCACGACCCGCACCCAGTGTAGGGGCACGAGAAGTGGGTACGTCCAGCCTATGCCGTAGTATCGGCGATAGAATGCTGTCCTAGGTTACATACATCTAACAGTTATAAGGTACATTGTACAGTTATACTCTCCGAATAGAGGAAAAATATAAGTACAATCTCAATCACAGCTAAGAAAGATGTACGATAAGATAGATAAGAATATCAACAAAATCTACAGATGAAATACGATAAAAGAGATAATCCAAAGTGTCTAAGATAAACATCTAACAAGATCCACAAATCCACATCATCATAATCTCTAGTACAATATCCAGATGAGATACAGCTGAAACAAGAAACCAAACTATGGGAGTGTCGTCAACAGGTAATGGATCCTGCTGGAAGTCCAAGTCACAGGTGTCCTCTAGTGCTGTCCCATAGTAAGTAGTGCAACATACCTCATCCTCGTCCTATGTAGTATTTTCAACAGGTCCAATCAGGACAGGAGCGAGCACAGTACATCTCACGCAGTTCATAATATGACATGATATATAAATATGCTATAGAGTAAGATATATGAAACGCTGGAAAATATATAAAATAAAGGAGATGACTGTAAAGAAATATCTATTATAAGTAAAGAAACTAACAGTGAACTAGTGATTTAGATTACAAGAAAGACATGTGAACGGCTTGAATTTGCACGTGAGTAATCTAAGAGTTTGCACATGAGTATACTATTTTGTAATTGTTCACATGACCATTTATACTCCCGCGTACCCCAATCAATACACAAGGATCCAGATAGGTTATGTTATTGCACATGATATCACATGAAGGCCCATAAAAGGGTACACATGATTGTATACATGGGGGCTCTGTGAACATGAGAGTACATGAATCACAAGAGTGCACATGAATGGTGAAAGTATCGGAGTACATGATGAAAGTGAAACGCACATGACATACTGTAACCTGATGCTCCTGAGGGGGATAACATCTCATGAAGGGATCCATATAGTACCAATCCGTGTTAACAATGTGACAGCATCAAGTAAAGTAATCTAGAGCGTAAATATAAATCCTATCAAGTATGAAACGGTCAGAGAATGTACTCGCCTGATATCCTGAGTTTCTGAAGTGAATATATTATCTGAGGAGGGGTGTCTGACTCCTATTTAGAACAGCACAAGTCACAACATGTCCAAAATGGTAAAATAGAACACTATAATGCATTCTACATGATGTTTGGGTCAATCTAGGCTAAAGTCAACCTTTGGTCAACTCTAGTCAACTACACTAGTCAAACTAGGTCAACTAGGTCAAGTCCTAATCCAAACAAGTCTCACTAAGCCTAACCATATCTATCCTAGCATTCACATACCATCACAATGCTATACAAGCTATCAACATACAATTACCTATATATACATATATATTCAATACACATATTGCATACACTAGTATAGGCAATCATTCATAAGCACACTCATATAGGTTATCATGTATAGGCAATGTCAAGTTTAAATAGTTTTTCTTCACATGGGTTTAAATATTATCATGCATGATTATATATATACATATAATATATATATAAAAAGAAAGGGGTAGAGTGACAGTGGCATGTGTGTGTGTACCTTGTGTGTGTATGCAAGTAGAATGTGTGTGTGCAAATAGCAGTAGTGTGAAACCCAAATTTTAGGATATGTGATTTGTATTATTATTATTGTACAATATTATCACTACAATTATTATTATTATCTATTGAGTTCAAAATTATTTTCAAAATAAAAATTTGTTTTTGGTTGCTGACCTGACCCGAGCCTGGACCAGTTCGAACCCGAACCCAATCCCATTTCCGAACCCATCTTTCCTATTTTGTTAAAAAAATCCTTATTACTCATAATATATTGGTTATATCTATAAAAAAAATAAACCCTTGGCCTGGTCTCCCCACGACCAGGCCATTCATGCGCCCCTATTTCTCTCCTGCAAACCCACGCACCTCCACATTTCCTCCCACTTCTTTCCTTACTAAAACCCACCAACTCACCCTTTCCTTCATTACCACCCTCTCTCTATTCTTTCCTCCAGAGCATTTTTCTCCAAACTTTCCTGAGCGGCCACCCCCTTCACCGGCGCCCGCTCCCCAAGCCCGGCGACCCCAGCAGCGAGTTTCTCGGCTCCGATCGGGACTCGCGACCCCATCGTCCGCCGTTCCACGGCCATTGCGCCTCTCCGCGTGCGCCCTAGCACAGCATACGGCATCTTCCACCTCCGGCAGCGAGCTCCCTGGCCCCGATCGGGACCGCACCCCTACCATAGCTCCGGCGCCCGCCCCGGCGAGCTCCCCCGGCCTTCGGCGTTCGTCGGCCGACCACCACCATGCGGCCCCGCGCCCACAGCACTCCGGTGTCGTCCCCCGGCGCACCCCCAGCCGGTCGGCCTCCTCCGACGCTGTCCGCACCCTGCCCAGGTTCGCGCGAGCTTCCGTGCCCCCGCTGTTCCGAACAGCGCTGTCCAGCGCTGTCTTGGGCTTTTTCGACCTGCTGTCCCCGTTTATTTTTCTATATCTACATCTGAGAGCTCTAGCCGAGTAACCCAAGGTATAATTCCTATCCGGTTCCATTTTCGGTAGTCGATGATGAGGATTGGTCCCCGATTCCCTCCCGAGAATTCGGTTTTAGAGCGACGTAGTGACTTCGAATTTTCCTGAGACGTTTCTGTGATGTTCTGTGGTTATTTCGGATCTTTCTTAAATGTGTTTTCTGGATTTTTGGGTGTTGTGGTTTCCGATCTCATTTTGGGATTTTTCGATTATATTTCGGGTCCGATTAAGCTCCGGAAATTATTCTGTGAATTTTAATTTTGTGTAAAAATGGTTTGGAAGTTAATTTCTGGGTGTTCCCTGGTTTGGAACTTTTATTATGGGTGTTTTGACGCATTTTCCTAGTTTTGGGTTGTCCCGAATATAGAGGAAATGCTGTCCAAATTTTTATAAAATTTTATAAAAGAATTTTAAATCGGTTTTTGGAAATAATTTATTAATTGGATTTTGGGCGACGACCGTACCGGTCCGTGGGCCCTAGCGAAATGCAAACGAAATCGGTTTTACCCGGACGTTGAGGCATTAGCTAACTATGACGATTGGACCAAGTCTGAGACTCCTAAGATTTAATTTAATTTATTTTTAGTTTTGTTTTCGATATTTAAATTACGGGACATTAGTCATAACTAACTAATTTTCTCTTATTTCATTTATGTAAAGTTTGTAAGGGCATAAGCCCATATTTCTATTTTGTTAGCTGTGCCCCTGTATTGCGTGGTCTAGGTTTTTTATTTCTTTTCTTGGTCGATTTTTTTATCTTCTGGTTGGTTTTATTTTTCGTAATTAGGCGCTTAGTTACAAAATGGCTAATAAATATTTTGTATAAATTAATAAGGATTTCTCACGATATAATAACTTGAATAAAATATTGGTAGTTAACAAAATCCACGTTTTATCATTGAAAAAAAATGTAGTTTTATACGTATAATATTAAAAATATAAAGTTTTTGCCAAATTAACCGGTAACGACAATTTTTCCAAGTAAAACCAGAAACTGGCTATCCAACTAAATTGGAACAAACGTAGTACGCGTCGTAAACCGTTAGCAGAAGATTAAATAAACAACTTAAAACTTGACTAGGATCTGCTACTAGAAATTGCAACTCGCACACCTAGAATGGTCTCAATATTGGTTCTAAGTCAAGTTCTCCAACTGTAGGATCTCGAAGACGAACCTAGCATCTTCCCGGAACCAACATCGTTTTCAGTCATAAATAAAAGGCAAGTACATTTTGTGTTAGTTGACAATTATTTAGTAATCGTTTTATTGCAAGTTTAAACCACGATGGAACACGAAACTCTCTCTGAGAGCATTGACTGATTGACTCTTGGGTACTGGGGGAGTAGTGTAATGAGTATGACCACATCCAAAGTAGCATAATAACTGTGTTAGCTTACCCCTCATACACACGGGGATAAGCCATATCATTCACTGTACAACCTAATCCGGTCATGTTCATTGCCTATTCACATCACAATATTTTAACTGCCGAAGAATTGTTTATTTCAAACTGTTTAAAAGTGCATAACTCTATTATTATTTCAATTGTTGGTTTATCATGAATTGTACTTTGCTCCCTCCTGACTGGAGACCCAATATTTTAGGTGTCACTGATGATTGCTGAGCTTTAGCACAATAGCTACTATGACCCAGTACCATATTCTGCTGTGTTGTCGGGGACCCCTTTGAGGACGCAGATCCTGAGGCTAACGAGACAACCATTCTAGCTAGTTGTCGTTTTAATTCGAGTTTCTTTTATTGGAATTTTTTTTGTAGACTTGAATTCAGTGTTTTCTTTCAGCACTTTCAATTTCAGATGTATTCCATTTTGTTGATTAATAAAAGTTTTAAAGTTCCCGTATATAAATGTTGTGACAAATATTTAGATGTTGTGATTACCTGCTAATCGAACAGCTTACTGCCGCCGTCTCACAACGGTGCAGGCTGGGCATGATCCGGTTTGACCCAATTATTTGGGATCGGGTCGTGACAAGTAGGGTGTGTGTGTTATATAGGTTATGTGTCCCAGGTTTTTAGTGAAGGTGTGGGTGAGTTGTATGTGGTAGTAGTACATAGGGTTCTCAATTTTATAGTGTCTTATGAACATGTGTTTCAGAAATCAGTGTAGCAGTAGTGTGTGTATACAATGTGTTCTCAGGATTTTAGTGAATGTGGGTAGGTAGCAGTTTACTTCACAGGTTAGAGAATGTGGGTGTGTGTGTGTGTATAATGTAATGTGTGTGTGAGTACACAGTAGTGTGTGTATACAGTGGTGTGTCCCAGGTTAGTGAATGTATGGTTATAGCAGTAGATATAGGTGTCTCAGGTTTTTGAGTGTACATGTGTGTGTTGTAGCTGTACATATAGGGTGTTCAGATTTCATCATAGTTTAGTGAACATGTGTGTGTCGAATGTAATTCATAGGGTGTGTTCTCAGTTTACACATAATCAGTTTCAGTTTTTCATTCATTGTATTTCGAAAGTCCCAATAGCCAACAATCATGAATCCCAATAATGTAACTTAAACTCAGACATATATATGTGATCTAACATGATAAATTAATCTTCTAAAATTAGTAAAACACAATTTAAATCTCAGAAATCATTTGAAAGAACTTAGTATCAGATAATTGGAGGAAACTCAATTTCGAATTCAAAACACAGTTAATAATCTAATTAATTGGTTGGTAAACATTGTGACATATGTATACGTGTCATGTATGGTGTCAGTGTCCAACCAAGTGGACACAAACGTATCCAATATGAAAACAACATACGAGCCACAGAAACAGTGCACTGTCTCGTACACAAGTTCACCATATTCGTGGACACGACACACGACACCAATGACCTCGTGCTCGTGTCAGAGGTTAGAGGGGGTGTAGTGCTACGTGTCCAGTAGCCTGACACAAGTCCACGACGTGTCCTGTGTGGACACGAGATCCGTATCAGAAGTGGGTTTTCGTATGTGTGTGTTCGGTATAAAATCGATGCGATGGCTAGAACGTGTCCGACACGACATGATGGTGTCCTAGCCACACACCAAGTATCGTGTCCCCAAGTGACACAGATACTTCATACTGCCTCACGGGTAGCAGGACACTGGGCGAACCCTCGTGCGGCGTGTTTACTGCCCGCAGACATGACACAGACACGAAAACACTTTCAGTCTGACACGAAATCAAAATACACTCATAAGTCTACAAAATTGTTCAAATATATTTCGAAAATAGCAAAATAATTTCTATTGTGGCATTCTAACAAACACTTGTAAATGGAAACGGATACGTGTCCGATACGGACACGAAATCAATTCGAAACTTCACCAAACACACACCACAGCTAGGGGACATCTAGATCTAGGCTATCATGCAAAGAAATCAAGATTTAATGATAGTTTGAGGTATTTACCTATAGAGTATCAATCACAAAAAAAAGCTCCAAATAGAAAGATTCCTCTTGCAAGTAAAAAGCTCCAAACTGTACCAAATTTGAGATTTCTCTCCATGAACAGCAAATAGAGTGGGATTAGGTTCTAATACAAGAGACTAGAGTCAAAAATGAATTAAAATAAAAGAGTTATGGATTGTGGATGAAGGACCAATACCTCTTTCTTTCCAAAAGTTGTTGTGATGCAAAAGAGGCAAGAACTAGGAAGAGAGATTAAATAGGGGGGATTCCCTAGGCCAGCCAAGTAAGTAAGGAATTAGGGTTAGGGTTATGGCTAATGGGCTTGGGCCAAGTTTCAATGCTAAATGAAATCAATTCATAAGTCAAAAGTCCATGAACCTATATCACTTATTCTCTATATGAAACTTGATTCAAAATAACTTAACTTGGGTTGACTTAAGTTAGACTAGGATCCCACCATGCTAATCAAGTCACCATAGCTAAAATCAACATCTAGGTTAGTCTCCAAAGTCTCAACTAGCAAAGGTCAAAAATAACAACCATCACTCCAATAATTCAAAATAAATCCAAATTTTTTAAAATGACCAAAATATCCTTAAGCTAAATATGGTAGTGACATGCCCTCTCCTCTTCTGTCCCGAAGCACAGTGGTAATATCACCGATCCACTTTCCAGAGTTACATTCACCCAGCACACTGTATTGTTCCGACCAGATGTACCAGGTCGCCTCACACTCAAAGAATAAGTGCCTCATAGATTCATTCTCCATATCACATAGCACACATTTTGGGTTGGGTACCTGAATCCCAAACGAAATAAGATGATTACACACAAAGTTGTATCTTCCTGGCTAGACCCTTACACCATATGAACTCATAGTCAACACTAGTAGGGAATGTACGCCGTATAAGATTATAGCAGCTTTGGAACCTGAACTCTCCAGAACCCATAGCATCTCCTGGCGGATCCCAGATCCAGCAATCAGCTAGCAGTACCGGGTCAATCGCGACCGTACTGATAACCCCTCAAAGCTCCTCAGTATGGCGGTAGGACTCAAGACACCAACCACCATTCCGGATAATCTGTTGGCAAGTCAGCCCCCTTCCAACCTTCCGGTGCGTCCTGACTCCCAGGATCTCTAACAAAGATTGCCAATCTATCCACGGATCCCGTCTGAGGTCCGTTCCAGTTCCATCCTTCATGATCCGTCAGATGGCAGATTTAAGCACCTCCCTGTGCCGCAAGATATGTTTGAAAGTGACAGAATTGTTGTTATCAATGTCACAAGTCCAGAAGTTGTCCTGCTTCACATATCTGCTGTACATCCAGTCGGCCCAGAGGGACCCCCTTTTGATGATTCTCTATGCCAGCTTCATCGCCGAGGCCTCCCTGATCTCCAACAAGGGTCAAAGTCCCACTCCTTCCTCGGCAGACAAAGCTGCTCCCAAGAGATCGCAGGTATACCCTCCTCCAGATGAAGTCTGCACAAATCCTCTCTACTTTCTTAATGGTAGCAATAGGGATCATAATAGACTGCAGCCAGAATTGTGCTAGAGCCGAGATAACCGATCTAACCAACTCGATACGACCCCTAAAAGATAGACCAACAGCTTGCCAACTTTCGACCTCCACTGGGCGTACTCCACCAGACTATAGCAGTCCTGGTCCCCAGCATAGTTGACTATCAAAGGAACCCCTAGATATTTCACCGGGAGATCACTCCTCTCCACACCCAAAGGCATCGGCTCGTTCCTTCTTCTGGGGGCAAAGGGAACTGAAGTAAACCCGACTATTCTTCCTGTTCATTTGAAGCCCTGTAAGGGTTTCCAGCTTACCCATAATCTTCGAGATCATGTGCATACCCTCCACAGAAGGTTGTATGAATACTAGAAGGTCATCGGTATATATGAGGTGGGTGACTTGTGGCTCGACTCTCCTGAACAGCGGGACCAGCCTTCCATTAGGTATCGCCATGTCCATCAAGCAAGTGAAGTACTCCATGACAAGCATGAACAGGTAAGGCAATAGAGGGTCACCTTGTCGGAGTCCATGATTGCTTTAGAAGAACCCGTACGGGGTACCCTGGATGAGGACAGAGAAGGTGGGAGTCATGATGCATTCCCGAATGCTTGTTATCCAGCGATCATCGAACCCCATAGCAGTCAACAGGTGGCACAGAAAATCCCTATTGACCATATCATAGGCCTTCCTCAGATCCAGCTTCACACACGCCTTCTTCTCTCTTGGTTTGTTAAAGCCCCTCACCATCTCATGTGCAAGTAGGCTATACTCAGCAATCGATCTCCCCTTAATGAAAGTCGTCTGGTTCGGAGAGACTAAGTCCTGCATGATCCCTCCATATGCTGGCACATGAGGTGCGTAATTATTTTGTAGAGGTAATTACAGCACGCAATAGGCCTAAAATTCGCCAGTAATGTCGTACCCTCCTTCTTTGGCACAAGTGTTAAGAAGGTGTGGTTCAGCTCCTTCAGCGTCTTCTCCTCCGTAAAGAACTCCTGAACTGCCTCGAGAATCGAGAACTTCAGAATATCTCAGTGGTGTTTGTAGAACCCACTGCTAGAACCATCCGGTCCTGGAGCTTTGTTGGGATCCGCCTTCATGATTATAGCCTCCACATCTTCCATAGTAGCAGGGGCAAGTAGAAGGCTATTCCCATAGGGTGTCACCAACCTCTTCGTAATTACATCCGGGTATGCAGACAAATAGTCAGCCTAAAAATATAACTCAGAGTTGTACCTGACAGCCTCTCCTTGGATCGTTGACGGCTCTCCTACCAGATTACCTTCCACATCGAGTAGCTGAGAAATGTTGTTCCGATGTTGTCTAGTCTGAATAATATCATAGAAGAACTTGGAGCAACGGTCATCATCCTTAAGCCAGGAACATTAAGTGCGCTGGGCCGCACAAATCTTCTTCTGCAAATGCAGAATATTGACTTCCCCAATCAACTCCTTCTCTCTAGCCGCTAGGTCCCCGTTCATCATATCAGATTGCATGGAATACTGGATGGTCCTTAGCTCTGTCTTCTTATCTTCTAGTAAGGTCTTGGGCAATCCCTTCACCCAGCTCCAGACATCCTTGTTCGTGGACTTGAGCAGATAAACCATACGAAACTGAGCTAAACCCGCCTGGTGGCTAGTAAGCCCCTCCGTAACAGCCTCCAAGTAACCCTCTAAAAGATACCAGCTATTGTTGTACCGGAAGGGGCGCGACCTCACAGTAGGCCGGTCTATAAAGCCAACCCTAATGGGGGAATGATCGCTCGTTCCAGCGGCCAGACCCACAGCCAAAGAATTGGGGAAGCGACGGAACCACTCCCCGTTGTCCAGAGCTCTATCTAACTGGCAAGTAACCCTGTTACAGACTACTTTGTTATGCCATGTCCAGATATATCCCGAGCGCGATAGTCCCTAAAGCCCTACCTGGAGAATGCATCTCTGGAAGTCATACAAGATCGAATCTGGAACCGATCTGCCACCCACCTTCTTTCCTCTGTGAAGCAGGGCGTTGAAGTCACCCAATAGGAGAAGCGTAAGATGCGAGGAGTTAACAGAGGCAGCTACTCTGGATATATCACTCCACAAGGCCTTCCAACGTCGTCTTTCGTTGTGGCCGCACACCGCTCCCAGCAAGAACCAAAAACCACCCTTATTCGTGAAAGAGATGGCAATCAGCTGCTCCGACATCAAGATCAAGTCCGTATCCCAACTCTTTGAATTTTATCTGACCCAGATCCTTGCCATGTCGTAAATTTCCAGGTTGTGGAGTTGGACCCAATGGGAGGGGGTCCGTCGGGCAAGTGTCTTTTTTTATTAATCTTTGTCTCCAGCAGGACAGAGATGTCACACTTCTCCTTTTATAAGACCCCACATATCTTCCTCCATCTCCCTAACGAACACGCACCCATCAAGTTCCATGTGATTATCGCCATTAATTATTAAGGGAGAGGTTCCCCTGTACATCACCTGGACTGGTAGCCGGGGGTGGTACCACATCCGTCGCTGTCATATCCTCCTCCACCCCAACAGTAGGGGCACGATGGGTCGCCGTTTAGGAGAGCATCAGAGCCCAAGCCGGATTGTCCACACATAGCGCCTGACTCCTATCAGGGGAGTCCCCCATCCCTTGGAGGACCATCTCGTAGTGGTCCAGCACGTCTCTTCCTGCTGTAGACTCTCTCCTCAGAAGATCCACCATCTCTACGCTCCTCTCTCTCTGAAGCCACCATGCCTCTGGTGACCATACTCCTCTGTACCGAAAATGTGACCATAGCCCCACCAGGGTGTACTGGTTGGGGTGAGATAGGTAGGCTCAGACCCCTAGCCACCTCCATCGGTCGGTCCCCCTCCTTCATGATATCCTCTGCTCTGTCATTCCCGGATAAAGACTCCATCGCTCATGATGGGCCAGGAACCCCAGTAGGGGCGGAGACGACCCTGACTGTGAACCTCCTAACGGGTATGTACTGTCCAGATGCCCGAAGCAAGCGCAATGTTAACAGGTTGGGGGAACCTATTCGTACTCCACCTTCTAGGTTAGGACCTCTCCAGAAAGCACTTCATACTCCAATAAACACGGTAACTCCCCGCCAGCCTGTATTTTAATGAATATTCGGGCATACATCAGCCTCGATCGAAAGGTTGTAGCATCATCATCCTTGATCGGTGTGCCTACCAAGTTGGCTAGCCGTATCAGCAATGGAATGCTCCAAAACCGTATAGGAAACTCCGGAAAGCATATCCAAACAAAAATGGCATTCAAGACTTCCTTCTCACAGCACAAATCAGGAGTCCAATTTTTCAGAATGATCAACCTGCCATCAAAATTCTACGGACCTCCTTGCAAGATCCTGGTGACATCTTCTGCTTGCCCAAACTTCATATAGTAGAAGCCATTTTTCCTAGCAAATATCTCCATACTACCTTTTGACTGCCAGACACGCGCCATATACCCCTGGATCTGTTCATAAAATGGCTTGTTTCCCAGGACGTACAGAACTAGCATGTTTTCCCAGAAGGCAGTCACCTTCTCAATCTCCTCTACAGGGAACGAGGCCCGGAAGCCACTCCCTACCTTCTTCGGCGGCACGAACTCCATAGATGAGAGGCTTTTTGGATCCTTCGGTTTGTAAATATCAGTCCAGGACCTTCCCGCTGGGCGGAGAACCGCCCCCTGTGAGTGAGGGACTACACCGGGTGGAGATAACCCTGTACCCTGACCTCCCAGGTCAACCGCTTTACCCTTGCCTTTTTTTGCTGTAGTCGCCTTGGGGCGCCAACCAATAGATCTTCCAGCGGAACCATTCTCCGCCCTGACAGAGGCCGCAGGGCTACGAGACATTGTCTGCAATCTCGAACCACGCGTCTGCGACCTCGACTCCTCACTAACTCTCCTTTCTGGAGTGTAGCGTACCCTTTGGTGACTCTGCAGTCCCCCCACCATACCCCCAGCCTTGGCTCCCCGTCGTCTCATAACCGTCGTCCAGCCTCCGCCCTCCATAGATCCACTCGTAGATCCAAATCTAGATCCAGGTTAGAAATTTGACGTTCCCGACAGGTCGGGAACCAATCGGTCAGCCCCGTTCCCCGTCGTCGTCTTCGTTGACCGGTCGCCCGTGGCCACACTGCCACCGCCGACAACGGCCTTGCCGGTGCCGCCCATGGCCTTGCTGCCCCTGCCCGAGCCTCCGATGTTTGTGCCACCACTGCCCTCCTCAGTACCACAAGCTGCCCTAGCGAACCCGACACCTATGCTACCACCGCCAGGTCCACCGCCGCCTGCGCCATCCCCGGCCGGCCCTCCCTCTGCCGCTCCGGCCCTAGCCGCCCCCCGGCCGGAGGCGCCAGGGTCCCACGCGGGGGGAACCCTCGCTGCGGTCGCCAGAGCCCGATCGCCAGAACCCTCGCCCATCAATCACAATAAACTATATATATATATATATATATATATATATATATATATATATATATATATATGCTTAATTGTACTTTGATACCCTGAACTATTTTTATTTTTGAACGTGATACCCTAAAATTTTTTGGATAATAATGCCCTTGCTCAAAATTTAAAACTATCCCCCAACCCCTACCCCCTATCGCACCCCCCCACCCCTGATCCCCCTCCTTGCACGACATCACACATTAGCGAGGACAAACGATCCTGCAGGGATCAAACCGAGTACGAACGACCCTAGCAGGATTAGGGCATGACAAAGTAGTACCAGAGCACGGCTTTACGTTCTTGGCCTCTTTCAAATATTATTTTCAAAAAGTATATAAAGTATTTTAATGGCTTTCAAAAAGGTCTTGATTTTGATTTATAAAAACCAGTGTCCTATACAATAAGTCAATAATATTTTATGAGACTGATAGAAGTGACACTCTTTTGTAGAGAAATGACAAAAGGAGGTAATCAGAACCCTGCTAGAGCATCGAGCTCGACTGATCCAGTGGAACGAATCTTGGCTGTGCTAAAAATTTTGCGACAGGAAGCTGAGGAGAGTAGCCTGGCGCAACAGGCCTAAATGGAAACTCAGTAAAAAGAAGCTGAGGAACGTAGCATGGCCCAGCAGAGACAGTTGGATACCTTGGCTAAACCGTATATTCCCTAGCGGGCAAACCTAATACCACCGCAGCGAACAATGTAACTGGAACACCCGAGATTGGGCCCGTAGATGGTGACAAGCCCCAGCCAGCACACATGCACTCTTCCTTTAGGCCAAATGACTTCTTGGATGCGAAACCTCCGAAATTTGAGGGTAGGACATCACCAGATAAGGTGATGGACTGGATTGATAAAATGGAAAGTCTGTTCGCATTCATAGGAGTTTTAAGTAGAAAAAGGTAGTTTGTACCGCTTTGCAACTAAGACTGCGAGCAAAAGATTGATGGAATACGAAGAAGCCCGCAACTGCTAGGGGTGGAAAGATTTCTTGGACCTCGTTCAAGAAGGCATTTCTGGAGCAATATCTGCCTCCCGCCATCAGTGAGAAGATGGAGAAAGAATTCATGTCACTGAAGCAGGGGCATGTTCGTATAGGACTATGAGTCATAGTTTGTCGAACTCACAAAGTTTGCTGAAACAATGATTCTGAATGAGAGGGCTCATATGAATCAGTTCATCCAAGGTCTGAATGATGACATTCAAGAGAGTATCCTAAATCGTGAATGTGAATCATATACCAAGGCCTTTAAGGCGGCGGTATAGGTAGGGCAATTTAAGATGAGGAGTGAACCAGTAAAAGCTCAGAGTGGGCACAATCATTCTGGAAAGAGGTACTCTGATGGTGAAAAAAAGGCCGATGGGGAACTCTAAAATAAAACGGTGCATACCTACTACGGTCGAAGATGGTATGTTAAAGATGACTGTCGCTATGCAAAGGGAGTGGAATACGGGCACTGCGGCATACATGGGCATACTAAAGCGGAGTGTCATGCCGCTAACAAGGCTTGCTTCTGTTGTGGTAAACAGGGCCACGTTCTCAGGAACTGTCCGAAAAGAAACTATAACGATACTAAGGAGCGTGGGCCACTGAAGGATCCACCACCAATTCGGGACAACCTACACAATCAGCAGCTACGGAATGCTCGTGTTTTCATTCTGTCGACCTTGCTTGATCAGGGTCAGGATCGTGAAAGGTGAGCTTATTTTTTAAGTTTTGAGGACAAAACTTTTTCTCAGTGGGTTATTATGTACTGTCCTACTACTCATGGTCCACTATGTAATACCCACGCCTTGGTAGCTCAGTCTTGAACTGAGTATTTGGGAAAACCTTTGCCGGTATTGTCACTCCCATTTCCCGTTATACGTATTTTCGTATGCGTATACGAGATCTCTGATGTTTGTCAGGTGACCCATGGTTGGACTTGACTTGCTAGCCTAGTCTTGGTTGGTCATGACTTGGCTTGGCTTATTTTGGTTTGGCTTGGTTTGATTGGGCTTGGTTCATTATAAGAAAACCCTCCCCCTTTAAGGCCCAACCACCCCTTATTTATCTCTCTTCATTCATTACTTCTTCTTCTTCTTCCTCCATTACTCTCCCACCAACCTAGAGAGCTTAGGCAAGTACAACTTGCTTCATGATGGATCTTTTATTTCATTGCTCTATCTTCTTATCTACATGATTCTAAGCATCTTTAGAACTTGGAGTTTTCGGTTTAGACGAATGAATTTTTGTAGATCTAATTTTGTAGCCTTTTTGGTTTTCTTGGGTATTGATCTACCAAACTTCATTATTTTCAAGTTTTGATTATTTTATGTTGTAGAGAATTCGATTTTCCCCAAAATGGCCCTTTGAAAAGTTAGATTTTGACTTGTTTTGAGGAAGTTATGGCCAAATAAGATTTGGATATCTTCTATGTTCATCTGTCCTGGTTCTGGCAGGGATGATGAATAGTGCTAGCCGCATAGTGTTGGCCGTATAGCCGCATAGTGCTGGCCTCATAGCTGCATAGTGCTGGCCGTATAGCTGTATAGTGCTGGCTGCATAGCTGCATAGTGCTAGTCCGTGTCATGCCCCAATTCGGGAAATCATTCGTCCTCGCTTCGATTCACACCGAATCGTTCGTCCTCGCTAAGGCGTGATGCCGTACAAGTCTGGTGTTGCACTTGTACAAGGCAAGAACGTGCACTATTATGTCATTTAGAAATATTTAAAACTCAGCCACATTTCACAAACATTGAGGACACAATATAGGAACAAGTAATACTCATTTTATTGATAATTGTAGTCAGAGTACAACTTTTCTCAATAATATTTGAAATGCCCTTTCGGCTACATTGATTCATGAAAAGAAGTACAACTGATAAGCTGCCATGAAATAACTTCTCGTTCTATACATCATGCCCCTTTAGTAATTTGAAATATAAGCAACAATCTTTTAAAAACTCCGTAATACTTTGTACATCTTTAGGGAAAACGACTTGAAAGTAGTAGCAATTCAGAAAGCCTTAGTTCGGTCGTATGCCTGAGCCTTCTCCAGTAGCTGTAGAGGAGGGGTCAGCACATTATAACAATGCACTGTTGAGCCCCGTTGGCCCACTTAGCTAAACCAATATTTTATTAATGACAAGCATTTTATATCATGAACTTATTAGGAACAGGCGACATTCAAAGTAAATCACAATTTAAAATAACATGGTATTTCATGAAACCATGTTTACTTTACCATCGGCCGAACCCAGCTTTCCAGCATAAGATACATGATAATAATAACAATAATACTTACCGCCGCTGCACAAGACAATCGTTAGCATGCATTCGGACTGGGTCGTTGGTGAAACAGCACCGTAAAGGACTTTCCAACGGGTATTATGGTGTACCATTCCAGAGTAGGTTGCAAGCCTAGTCGAATGTCCCGTAATATCTCGTGCCACCATAGCACGACCAAATATTTTCCCCTAGGTCGAGCCGGTCCCTGGTGCCCCAAGTACCGTCCCGAGGAAACTACTTAAACCTTGTGCACAAAGACGTCCATGACTACATGAATGCATAACCGACTCAATAATACACAATTGCATGGTATTAGTAAGCCAACATTAGATACGCAACATTCTCATATTCAACATCTCAGGCATCAATTCATTTCATTTCATTTCAGCATTTTAATGTTCAAAGGACAAGCACAACTCTCAATGTTGTTAACAGTGTAATCGATTCATTCAATGTTCAATGTTCATTCTCTAGCTTCTTAGTGGTATTGGCTTGTGGCATTAGCAACTTGATACCAATCAACGGATGTTGCAAGACAATTATTTAGTTGGTATGAAGGAATAGCGAGAGGGAAAATACCACCACAGAGATCCACACTCACCAAATTTGATAATCGCAGAAAGAGACAGAGAGGAACACTTGCGCGCTTAGCCTTCCATCACACGTCAGTCTGCAATGGCACGAAAATTTGGTTAATACTCCGTCTCCTTATGTTCTCTTCTCTCAGAATTCTCAAGAAATGAATGCGCAAGAATCAAATCATCAAAAATCATTCAGAAAAGCATCCATCAAAACTAAGCAACAAAACCAGCAGTAAAACATCCAGAGAAAACTCTTGGACACATTTCAAGAGAAACTAATCCATAAGTTGAAAATGTTCTTATGCACTTGTCCGTTATCGATTCAGTGCCGATGGTAAGTTTCCCCAATACTCAATTCCTACCGAGTTAATCAAGCCACAAGCCTTACATAGTGAACCGCTAGGATCGGGACACTACATAATATACCACTAAGAGAAAGTTTCGTCCTCGAAACATAAAGCAAAAGTCCTACCTCAAAATTATCAAACAGCGAGGGGTATTTCACCCTCATCTCCTCTTCTAGTTCCCACGTCGACTCTTCGACCACATGGTTCCACCATAGCACGTTGACCAAGGATACTGTCGGATTCCGCAAAACATTCTCTTTCATGCCCAAAATCTGGATAGGCTCTTCAGCGTATGATAGGTCAGCGCTCAGCTGCAACTGATCGAAGTTCACTACGTGACTTGGATCATGTACGTACTTTCGTAGTTGGAACACATGGAAGACATCATGTACATCAGCCAGAGCCGGAGGTAGTACAAGTCGATAAGCCACTGAGGCGACCTTCTCCAAAATCTCGAATGGTCCAACAAATCCCGGGCTCAGCTTTCCTTTCATCCCAAACCGCATCACACCTTGCATGGGTGTGACCTTCAAGAAGACATGATCGCCCGCCGTGAATTCCAAAGGTCGTCGATGTACATCCGCATAACTCTTCTGTCGACTTTGAGCAACTCTAAGACTTTCTCGAATTAAGTGGACCCTCTCGACGTCCTCTTCCATAAGTTCTGGTCTGAGCACTTGTCGTTCGCCGACTTCATCCCAACATATCGGTGATCGACATTTCTGTCCGTACAAGACTTCGTACGGGGCCATTTGGATACTTGTCTGATAACTGTTGTTATAGGCAAATTCTGCCAATGCGAGATGTGCGTCCCAATTTGTCTCCGAATCGAGCACGCATAATCTCAACATATCTTCAAGAATCTGATTTACTCTCTCTGTCTGACCATCAGTCTGCGGATGGTATGCCGTACCGAAATTCAACTTTGTACCTAATGTTGAGTGTAGACTTATCCAAAATTGCGACAAGAATCGTCCGTCTCTATCCAACACTATAGAAGTTGGCACCCCATATAATCGGACAATTTTATTTATGTAGATCTGAGCCAACCGTTCTATGCCCTACGTAACTTTTATTGGAATAAAATGAGCCGATTTGGTCAATCTATCCACGATCACCCAAATCGCATCATTATCCTTCTGAGTTCTTGGCAAGCCGACTATAAAGTCTATACAGATATTATCCCACTTCCACTGTGGAATTGCCAAATTTTGTAGTTCTCTGCCTGGCCGTTGGTGTTCGGCCTTTACATGCTAAAAAGCTAAGCATTGTGACACGAATAGAGCCATATCCTTCTTCATACCGTGCCACCAAAATGTTGTGCGCAGATCCTTATACATTTTCGTGCTTCCCGGACGCAAGGAATACTTCACGAAATGAGCCTCGGTCAGTATTTCCTTTCTGAGCTCATCATCCTTAGGAACGCACAAACTTTCCTTGACACGATTAGTGTCATCTTCAACTGTAAAGTCGGACGCCTTTCTTGCTAGAATCAACTCGCGTATCTTCTGCAGAAATAGATCATCCTTCTGAGCAATCTTAATCCTTCCCTGGAGGCTCGGCTCAAGCTGCAACTGAGCCAACTGTACATTCTGCAGACGGATCCTGATTTCGATGCCAATCTCTTCAAGATCTCGTAGTGTCATGCCCCAGAACCAGAACACTGGAGAGCGGGGACAGACATAGCCAGCTACATATAATGAAATGGAATCCATCTTACCATACAGTCACGGCTGTCTAGGATATATGAGGGTTTAGCTACAAGCCAACAGTCTCTTAGGATCATGAATAAGCCTAGTGTCTCAATCACAAGCAAGTAATAACAGTCATAAGATGTAAGATCACCAAATATATAATAGCAAGGTGTCCCAAACATTACATATTCAGCTGATCATGAAGCTAGTTGTTACAAAATGTGAGGACTAGCAAGATTTTTAGTCATACATGATCAACCCTAGGTTGCCAATCATGTTACAGCCCGTAGGCAGACAGTAAGTAAAGGTGCAATACGAGCTAACACGTGCTCGCCGGCTAAACGCCTCAAAAGAATAATTTTTACAATAAAGTGGAAGGACAAAAAAACCCACTCGTTGCAAGGGTTACGCCTGGTGGTCACCATCTGGCTGGAAGACAGGTGGATCCTCTGGTGCTGCACCGATATCTGGCCACACAAAACCAGCTGGGTCAGACCCCAGACAAATAAGGGTTCACTTAGGAACTAAAACCAGCAATTAGCACAAGAATATAATTACATAATAAAAGACATTAATTAAGGAAAAACATGACAGGTGATATACGATGAGATAATCATGGGACTATTCAGATAACCAGGTTACAACCCGTAAACCAAACAAGGACCGGGGTTGTAACCCTTTGTCTGAACAGAACTTGGCTTCTCCCACCATTTATCAGCATGATAAATATAAGAAATCAGGTCAAGTAACAATCGTGTACATGACCAAGACAAGACTAGACTGATTGAACTCCATCCAACATTTCACGACCAAGCAATAAGTACGGCTTGATACTTTAACTAACTAGGGTTATCACAGGCCTAGTTACTAGCAAGATGCAGTGAGATTATTCTGCAGCCACAAGTCCTGTAGACCATCCAGGTTATCCAGGTCGAATATTAGTATAATAAGGGTGCAACACATGACAGTGTGCTGGAAATGTGCCCTACTCGTCGGCAGGCTACAGATCCCAAGTGGGGCACCCAGATAACGGGATTGCCTGTAGCTGGGAAAATCTCTTCATGACTACTGGAATATTCTAGTTATTAGCCTTAGTCAATTTAACTTAGGTACCCCTAACCGTGGTACTCAGGGGTCCATGTCCTAGACATGATGCAAGACAAGACGGGTTCATTTGTACAAGCACAATCGTCCACGGTGTCCAAGTCATTCATTCTTGTCAGGTTATGTCATCTTAGCCGTCGCAACAGCAATTCGAGAAATATATCATGTCGGGTTTACTTGTCAAGAGTGCGCCACGGCGGGCCACTATCGAGAATTATCATGTCAAGTTATCATATCAAATTATCATGTCAAGAGTGCGCCACATCCGGCCACTATCATTTCAAGTTTATTGTCAAGAGTGCACCACTACGGGTGTCAAGAGTGCACCACTACGGGTCACTGTCATGTCATGTCAATTGTCAAAAGTGCACCACAATGGGTCACCATCGTGTCAGGGAACATATTAAAATTAAATACGGCACAAGCATACAAGTGGTAATTAAATATTAGCAGGGGTAAGGACGGGGACTCATGCGGCTCAGGAAAAATTATTCATGCAAGCAATCATGCGGCCATAAATTATTATTTAACTGGCCATACAAGCAGTTGGCCATATTTGGCTGGGCAATTATTGGAGGGGTGCATATGCGGCTATCAAATGTTTCCTTGCAAGCACTTGCTGGTGCAAGCAAAATAATGAAGAAAAGCCATATACGGGTGACAATGGTCCTCATGCGGCCAAGTATGGTTTTTCCCATGCACGCGGCCAAGTATGGTGATGCAATGCTAAAGATGCAAGCATTAAATGCAATACTAAAGATGCTGATACAATACTAACAATGCATTAAATAATACATTAAATATAATGCATTTAATTAATGCATGGAACTTCTGTACATTTTCTAACAATGTATTAAATAATGCATTGAATATAACATGCATGCTTACATGCGGCTCACTTGGCATTTGCATGCGGCCAAGTGCTTGGCCTATTCATGCAGCCAAGTTGTAAGGTCATGCGGCCAGCAACCTTGTTCCCATGCAAATGCAAGCAATATAAGGCCATGCTAAATAATATAATTAATATAAGGCCATGTAATTAAATAATGCAAGCAACTTGTTCCCATGCGGCCAGCTTAAAATATCACATGCGGCCAGAAGAGAAATGGCCCATGCGGTCAAGATTAAATATGCATGCAAACAAATGTGCTTGCTAATAATGCATGCAAAACTAAGCATTAATTATATGCATGCAAAGCTTGCATTAACAAATATGCATGCAAGTCCTTCCTTACGTAAGCAAGCATTAAATGCATGCAAAGCTTGCATTAACAAATATGCATGCAAGTCCTTCCTTACGTAAGCAAGCATTAAATGCATGCAAAGCTTGCATTAACAAATATGCATGCAAAGCTACTATATGCGGCTCACTGTTGCTAGAGTATGCAGCCAAGCTTAAATTGCAAGCAAGCAAAAGCTTGCTAAAAAGGCCATACGTGTACGTATGCTAGCAAATGCTTGCATATGCGGCTCAATACTGTTAATACATATTAATTATGTAACATGGCATTTGACCATATTATATTAAATAATCATAGGCCTATGCGGCTCACTGCTTGCAAGCAACATAGAGCAAAGGCCATGCGGACTAAAACGCAACTGGGGCATACGCGGCCAAGAAAATATTAATTCAATTAAATGGCCATGCGGCCAGAGGACTGTTCTTTTTCTCCACTTTTCGAGAAGAAGAACACCATGAAGCCATACTTCCAAGCTCCATAAATTCGTCATCCAGAGTCCAAATCCGAACTTCTATATGTCAAAATAGGGCAGAACGAGATTCTCTACTACATGGAACCATCAAATAGCAAAAATATGCAGGTTTGTTAGATCAAAACTCGTGAGAACCAAAAATACCACAAAGCTAGATTTACAAGGATTTAACCATGGAAATGAAAAATGCTAAATACTAAAGTGGGTTAGAAACTCATGAGGAAAACAATAGAACAATAAAAAATTGGACTTCCTCCATGAAGCAAGATGCACTTGCCTAAGCCTTCCACTCTCAGGTTGGTGAAAAAGTAATGGTGGGGAAGAAGAAAGTTAATGTGGAGAGAGAAATGTTTGGTGGGATATTTAATGAAGAGGGCGGTGGTAGGTGGGAGTGGTTTGGTTCACATAAAATCTAGCAAAAACCGAACCATGTAAAACCAAGCCGAACCATGATAAACCCATCAATGAAATGCCAAATAAATCAAACAGTGAGACATGCAATACGGGTCAAAATACGTACGCGTATACCCACTGCGAGGGCACGAGTACGTAACAACGCCCAGCCTACGCCGTAGTGTTGGCGATAGAACGCTGTCCTAGGTCAACATCTAACAATATAAAGGTACCTGTACAGTATATACACTCCGAATGGAGATGACATAACAAATACAGCCTCAATCACTTCTAAGTTAGAGCATGATAAAAGATAGATAGATAGATAAGAACAGAATGAATCCACAGAGAAAATAATCCAGATAAAGTCTAAGATAAATACATATCCAGTAACATCTCATGAATAAACTTCCAGTATATACAATAATGTATCAATGAGAAGATAGGATGAGAGTCTAAGCTAGCAGTCTAGACCACTGGTGGTAGATCCTCTACTGCAAGTGGGTCCAAGTTGCAAGTGTCTAAAGCTGCACCATAGTGGGTAGACACTAGAGCCTCATCATTCAATGTAAAATTTTCAACAGGTCCAGTCAGGACGGGAGCGAGTACAGTACATCTCAACAAAATCATAACAGGTTAGGAAATATAAACATGCTAGAGAGTAAGATACAGGAAACTGAAGAAATAACATGATAAAAAGAGAGAGACTGTAAGTAAATAGCTGCAGTATATAGAGAACTAACAGTGCTAGTGATTCAGAGCACAAGATGGTTATGTAAACGGCATGATGTTGTACACGAGTAATCTACAGAGGTTTGTACACGAGTAATCTACTGGATTGATTACATAACCACTTCTACTCCCCCGCCCCAATCAATACACAAGGATCTAGCTAAGTTATGTTATTGTACACGAAGGTCATGTGAATACATGATTATACACGATTCACACGTTTCGTACACGGATATCACGAATACAAGGAGTACACGATGCTCACGATAAAGTACACGAACACGAATACCCTATGTATCCGCTAAGGGGATAACATCGCACAACAAGATCCATATAGTACTAATCTGTGTTACCAACGTGTCAGTATCATGTAAAGTATTCTAAAGCAGGAATATAATCCTAAATAAGATATGAAATGATCAGAGAATGTACTCGCCTGTATCCTGAGAATCTGGAGAATATCTACTGTCCGAGGAGTGGTGTATGTCTCCTATAGAATAGTACAAGTCACAACAAGGCCAGAATGGTAATAAGATGCACTACAATGCATTCTACATGAATCTAGGTCAATCTAGGCCAAAGTCAACTCTTGGTCAACTCTGGTCAACCCTAGAAGTCAAACTAGGTCAACCAAGTCAAACAAGTCTATACTAGTCTAACTAGTCTATTCTAGGTCTAACAAGGCTACACAAGTCTATCTAGACTCCATACTAGGCATTCAAGCCACCCATAGGCTATAGGCTATCATGCCTAAAAACCAAACCATAAATCACATAACCACATGCCAAATTATAAATATTTAAAATAACACACATATTGATATATTATATAATACAACATAGAAATACACTAGCATATAGGTTACCTATAATATATCACATATATATATAGGATACCTTAAGATGTAAAATCTCACATACACATATACATAGGGAATAGGAAATGTAAAGGAATGTATATGTTCATGTGTTCAAGTGTATGTGTGTGTGAGATTACAAGAGACATGTGTGTGTGTGTTAGTGAGACATGAGGGTGTGTGATATGGTATGTGGGTGTCTCATAGAGTGTGTGTGTGTCAAGAGTGAGAGTGATAGTCCACATGGACAGTGTAGTGTACATGACAGTGTGATACAAGTAGGAGTAGGAAAGCAATCAGTAGATAGTGTGTAGAATCCTGAATACAGGAACAGTGAGCATTTTAGGGGAAACTGGGAATGAAATGATCTCAGTTAAGGAATCAGAAAATCTCAGGTTAAAGGATTAAGCCATTTTAATACAGTGTAATAAAAAAAAGAAAGGAACTAATCCCAGGTTATAGGCTACTCATTAGGAATTAAATCTCATTTACATATAAAGTTAATTAATGAATAAATCAGTTCAATTTAAACAATG
The DNA here is from genome assembly GCA_029216955.1 of Iris pallida. Classification (NCBI taxonomy): domain Eukaryota; kingdom Viridiplantae; phylum Streptophyta; class Magnoliopsida; order Asparagales; family Iridaceae; genus Iris; species Iris pallida. The sequence continues at coordinate 1,448,208 of JANAVB010000798.1, read as the reverse complement.
GTGAAAACTGGAAATATAACAGTTGAAGGTTATCCATATACCTATATCTCAATTCTGTTTAAGAAAGAAGTAATCTCAGGTTAGGAAATTAAACCATTCAAACTCAATTAAATAGGAAGGGAATTCAGTTCAGGTTATAGGAATAGAAAATCAGTAACTAATGTTGGGAAAAATAGAAAACAAACCTAGAAACAGTGATCAGTGTACATGTGTTAAATGGGAAGAACACTCAAATATTAAGAAGTAGATCATTCAATCTCAGTTCAGTTAAAGAAGGAAAAATAGGGAATAATCATTTCAGCATTTTAAGAGTGAATCTCAGTTAAGAGGGAAGGAAAACAAATCCCAGTTTTCTATATTTGAAACCCACACACTCCAAATCCCATTCACAGGTCATAAAACCAAATTCGACTGAACTACTCCATTTGCATATACTAACAATCATGTAGGAGGAATTTATAGTTGAAACATCAATAGAATGGGATTAAATAGTTAAGAAAATCTGAATCCCAAGTGTTTCAGACATGGTATCAGTCAAATCCTGAAATTATCCCAAATCGAAACCAAATCCCACATCAAAAACTAAACTAACATGTAAATTAATTCTAACATATGTAATACATGATATTTAGGATCTAATTAATCATCAAAACACAAACTAAAACATTTAAAACTGAATTAAAAATAGTGAACCAAAACAGTGCACTGGAACGCACAGTGTACTGGAAAGCACAGTGCACGCGTGACCCCATGTCCGACACGACACGAGAGGTCGTAAAACTCTAGGAATCTCGTGTCAGTCAGTGTCCCAACACGTGTGTCCAAAATCACGTGTCAAGGTGGCGTGTGCACTGTGCAATCACCCCCGAACAGCAGGACAGCTACAGTGCCCCCGTGCACGCGTGTGCACCCGCATGTTCGTGTGTCCGTAGCGACACGACATGACACCAATAGCGACTCAGTACACTGAAAATCCATAAGCAAACACAAAACCTAAATTCCTATTCATAAACATTCCTAAAATCAAATCGAAATGCCCTTTGGGGCATTTCGTCAAACACATATATTCATGAACTGATACGTGTCCGACACGGACACGTACAGGACTCGAAACCTAGGATTAGCTAGTCCTACAGTTAGAATCGAATTTACCTATAGGTGTACAAAGCTCGAAAAGCCCCAAATGAGAATGGATCCTCAAGCCACCAAAACTCTTCCAAATTATTTCTTTCCTGAAATTTCTCAATACCAACAGCAAGTAAACTAAATTTAGAGCCTATTGCAATTAGTTTGGGTGGAAAAGGAATTGAAATGAAATTTCTAAGAATTAATGAAGATGGAGACTCACCTCTTTCTAAAACTTGCAAATATTCCTAATGGAGGCTAGCCCTAATTTCTAGGAGCATTAAATAGGGGGGGATAGGCTTGGCCGGCCATGGGTTGGGCTAGGGCAAGGTTCAATTGGTGTTGGACTTTGGGCCTCTAAGGCTTTAAGTCACAAGTCATGACTTGTGAAATCATAAACCATTCTCTATTCGATTTAATTCCTAATTCCTCCTAATAAATTCTAGTGAGTTAAATGTCACTAACTTAGGTCAAGCTAGGGTTCCATAACCTAACCAAATAGTCATGACCTAGGTTAGACTCTAGGATAGTCTCCTAAGTCAACATTAGTCAAAGCCTAAAATAGCATCAAATCAATTATACTAAAAATCACTAAAAATTCTAATAATTATAATTAATACTAATAATTCCAAATAATTCCAAAATTTTAAAAAATGACCAAAATACCCTCAAGCTAGAAAAGTGGTAGTGACAACGTCCATGACCACACGAATGCATAACCGACTCAACAATACACAATTGCATGTTATTAGTAAGCCAACATTAGATATGCAATATTATCATATTCAACATCTCAGGCATCAATTTATTTTATTTTAGCATTTCAATGTTCAAAGGACAAGCACAACTCTCAATATTGTTAACAGTGTAATCGATTCATTCATTATTCAATATTCAGTCTCCAGCTTCTTAGTGGTATTGACTTATGGCATTAGCAACTTGATACGATCAACGAATGTTGCAAGACACTTATTTAGTTGGCATGAAGGAATAGCGAGAGGGACAATACCACCATAGAGATCCAGACTCACCAAATTAGAGAATCGCAGAGAAAGAGAGAGAGGAACACTTGCGCGCTTAGCCTTCCGTCACGCGTTAGTCTGCAATAGCACCAAAAGTTTGGTTAATACTCCGTCTCGTTATGTTCTCTTCTCTCAGAATTCTCAAGAAATGAATGCTATGCAAATCAATAAAAACGGGCAAGAATCAAATCATCAAAAATTATTCAGAAAAGCATATATCAAAACCAAGCAACAAAACCAGCAGCAAAACATCCAGAGAAAACTCTTGGACGCTTTTCAAGAGAAACCAATCCATTTGTTGGAAAGGTTCTTATGCACTTGTCCGTGATCGATTAGGTGTCGACGGTAAGTTTTCCCAATACTCGGTTCCGATCGAGTTAACAAAGCCATAAGCCTTACATAATGAACCGCTAGGAGCGGGGCACTACAGTCCGTATGGGTGCATCGTGCTGGTTGTATAGTGCCAGTCCGTATAGCTGTATAGTGCCTGGCCGTATAGTGCCAGTCCGCATGGATACATAGTGCCTGGCCGCATAGTGCCAGTCCATATAGATGCATAGTGCCTGGTCGCATAGTGCCAGTTTGCATAGCTGTATTATACCTGGCCAAATAGTGCCAGTCCGCATAGATGTATAGTGCCTGGCTGTATAGTGCCAGTCCGTATAGATGTATAGTGCCTGGCCGTATAGTTCTAATTCGCATTGATGCATAGTACCTGACCGCATAGTGCCAGTCTGCATGGATGCATAGTACCTGGCCGTATAGTACCAGTCCGCATAGATGCATAGTGCCTGGCCATATAGTGCCAGTCCGTATAAATGCATAGTGCCTATTTTGGTTGTTTTTGGCTGTTTTATGTCCTATTTGGCTGATTTATGGCCAGAATTTCCCCAACTCCCAACATGATTATCGATCTTTTCTTTGGCTTCAAGAATATGTTACTAGCTACTTTATGCAAGTTTCTCTCATTCATGATAATATAAGGATAGAATATGATAATGGCCTATTAAGGTGCACTCTTACCAAGTAACAAGTAACATGACATGATAGTGGCCCATCGTGGCACACTCTTGATAAGCGACCTTGGCATGATAATACATGATAGTGGCCCGTCGTGATACACTCTTGACAAGTAAACCTAATATGATAATCTTGATATACTGTTGTGACGGCTATCTTGACTTGCTAAGTAACTCTTGTCTTGAAATCGTGGATGTTTATGCTTGTATAAGCTACATGTCTCATCTTGCATCATGTCTAGGATATGAATTCTTGGTTACCACGGTCATGGATTTATACTGAATCTGACTAGGATAATGACTAGAATGATCAGGTAGTTCATGAAGAGATTTCCTAACTACAGGTAGTCCCGTTATCCGGGCACTTTAATTAGTCTTGTAGCATGCCGTCGAGTATGATACATTTTCAGCACATTATCATGTATTGCACCCCTAAGTCACCTAATCCAACTCTCTCAACTTGCAACTGGATAACCTGGATTAAGTCTGCAGGGCTTGTAGCTGTTGAAATATTTTAATGCATCTTGTTAGTAACTAGGCTTGTGATAACCCTAGTTAGTTAAAGTATCAATCCGTACTCATTGCTTGGCCATGATTGATGGATGGAGTCTAGTCTAGTCTTGCCTAGACAAGGCCAGTACATGGTTTCTTCAGCCCGTTACTATTATGATTTACATATTCGATAATTGGTTAGAGACTAAGTTTTGTTCAGGTGAAGGGTTACAACTCCGGTCCTTGTTTGGTTTACGGGTTGTAACTTGGTTACTGGAATAGTCCTTATGTTATCTTATCGTTTATCACCCTATTTTCTATAATTCATGTTTTTTGTTATCCTTTATGTATCATGTGCTAATATGCTGGTTTTAGTTCTTAAGTGAAGCTTTCCTTGTGGTACTTTCTCTTTCTGGGGTATGACCCACCTGGTTTTTTAGGGCCAGATTTTGGAGTAGCTCCCAAGGATCTTCCAGCCTTCCTCCAGATGGTGAATACTAGAAGAAACCCTGGCAACGAGTGGGTTTTTTTTTGCTCTCCCACTCTATTGTAAAATTATTCTTTTGAGACGTTTAGCCGCCGAACAAGTGTTAGCTCGTGTTGCATACTTTACTTACTGTCTGCCTACGGACTGTAACATGATTAACAAATCCTAGGGTTGATCATGTATGACTGAAACTCTTGCTAGTCTTCGTATTTTGTATGACTAGCTTCATGATCATCTGAATATATAATGTTTGGGATGTCTTACTTTGTATGTCTGATGATCTACCATCTTGTAACATGTATTTACTTGCTTGAGATTGAGACACTAGGCTTGTTCTTGACCTTAAGAAACTAATGGCCTGTAGATAAACCCTCATGCATCTAGACAGTCGTGACCGTATTATGAGATGGGTTTCACTTTAATATACGTAGCTGGCTGTGTCTATCCTCCTCTCTCCAGTATTCTGGTTCTGGGGCACGACACGTTTTAAGTAGTGGCCCATACAGGTCCTGTACATCAAGATGTGTAAGAGTTTTACCGAATAGATGTCTCAAGTAGCACTTGTCCTTGATCTCTACTCGTGTCTCCTAATCTTTATGAAATCTTAACCTGATCACATGCTTATATCCTCAATCTATCTCGGTCCTTCTTTATTGTTTTCCATGTCATTTATTCAGTAGCATTATTCCTGGTCCTGTCGATCAGCCCGACGGAGCACCTCCAGTGAACCAGCAACAACCTGGGGACCAAACCCAGCACTCAGGGGTAGCCTCCAGAGTCATTCCTTCCGGAGGTCAAGAGCCGTCGGTTCAGCCATTCCCGCCTGCAGAACCTGACAATAGAACCATGGTGGGACTCATCCAAGAATTGCTTGCATCACAAGAACGTCGAAGCGATGCCCTGCACCAGATAGTACAAGATGCCATGGGTAGAGTTGGTTACCAAAGGGACAATGCAGCCAACAACTTCAAGCGCCAGAACCCTCCTTTCTTTAACGGAACTGAAGATGCTATTGCTGCTGATGCATTGCTTCAGGACACAGGGGTTATCCTGGAAGCAGCTAGGATTCATGAGGATAAGAAGGTGGCCGTTGTGCGCCTACAATTATTGGACTTAGCTCGCACCTGGTGGGCAATGCTAGCAGTGGGTTTGGCGATACTTGTTTTGTGGGCGATATTCAACTACAAGTTCCAGACGAAGTATTTTGACGCAGTAGCTCGCTATGATCTGCAGACGAGATTTACCAATCTTAAGCATATGGGAAGGACGGTCGATAGATATACTGTCGAGATTTCTAGACTTAGTCGGTTTGCTCCCACCTTGGTGGTAACTGAATTGGACCGAGCGTAGTGATTCCAGCAGGGACTCCACCTAGAGATCATTATATCATACTACTAAAATAAGGCAGATTAGCGACTTCCAGATACGTCGCTAAAGGTAATTAGCGACGGAAAATGAAGGTCGCAAAAAAGCTAGTCACAGATGACAAATTTGTCGCCCTACGTCGCTGTTTGCGACGTCACTTCCGTGTCGCTGGGTCGTCGCAAAGTTAGCGACGGAGAGCGACGAAAACATTACGTTGCCAAATTAGCAATGTATTGCGACTACTTAGCGACGTTCATTGCATGCTATATGATGACATGGCATGCCTGCCACGTCAGCAAAGTAGCGACGTACAACGACGTAACACCGCTAATTAGCGACGTATTAGCGACGTCCCCGTACGTCGCTATACGTCGCAGATCCATCGCTATCCGTCGCATAATAATAATAAAAATTTAAAAAAATATGATGTGTATTTTTGTTATGCTGTGTGTCTGTGTTTACAGTGTGTGTGTGTGAAGTGCAGTATTCGAACCATCGACAGTTTTGCTTACTGTTCTATGTTTTATCTTGGAAAGAAAGAGCAACAGTTCAGGATGCACTTCTCAGAGCTTCCTCTTCACGTCCTTCACCTTCTCGGGATCCTGTATGACGTCCCGAGAGAATGAAGGATGTGAAAATGAAGCTCTCAGAAGTACACCTTGAACAGTTGCTCTTTCTGTCCAAGATAAAACATACAACAGTAATCGAAACTATCGATGGTTCCGAATATTGCATTTCATATACACTGTAAACACAGACACACATCATCACAAAAATACATATTATATTTTATTTAAAATTTGGGCAGTACCCCCTTTGTATATCAGATCATCGCTTATAACCCAGCGTAGGTATATTTATCATCCCCGTCGCAGATATCATCATATATAATTAACAGTCTCCCATCATAACAGTCTACAACTAATATATGAATAACAGTCTCCCATCATAACAGTCTACAACTAAATATCATACATGTACTCAATGAAAATACCAATAAATTAAATATCACAAACATACATGTCCAACAAACATACATGTCCAACAAACATACATGTCCAACAGAGTCAAATAATAATGAAAATCAGTGTACAGAATGATCAATGGGCCCATAGGGCCAATACATATAAAGATGATAAAAAAATCTACGGGATTACTGAGGACCCCTGCCGCGCATCTGGGATAGCATGTACTCAGACTGCTCATGTGTGAGATGCACCGTAGGGGCAGTAGGAGGCAGTGTAATGTCTGGAGTCGGTGCCGTCGATAGACCGGAAGGACGTATCTGCTCCAACTCTCGCAGTCGCTCACCATACGCAGCAAGAGTACTCACCATCCTCTGAGTACTCTCCTCATTCGAAGTTTGTACCTGAGTGAGTGAGGCAGACATGGTCCTCTGCGATCCCTCCTGCTCAACCTGTCTACGCTCTGTGCGCTACGTAGACTCGATGAGCGTGTGCAAGTTGGCAGCTGTAGCCTGCTGCAGACTCATCAGCTCCTGTATACTGTGCTCGACCGCATCAAATCATCTGGTGATCATCGGAGGGTCGGATCGTCATTCTGCGGTAAGGTGATCAGAAATCTTCTATTGCAACTCGCGACGCAGCTCATCGATTTGACAACGAATATCCTGAGCTCGTGATGACGCCTGTGAAGCTGGAGACTGCGTACTGACAGAGGGGGCCCGGGATGACTCTGAAGCCAAATAGGCGCCATAGGATCCCGTACCGTAGTACGTATACTTCTGAAAACCGCCAACAGCGGTCATCCAGAGGTCGTCCGACGATGGAGTTGTAGGCGGCTGGGAGGAAGTACCAGCCCCTCCTTCTGCTGACGCACTAGCAGCAGCAACCGCCTCCTCTTGTAACCGACGAAACTCGGCCTAGAACAATGTTTGCTAACGTGTAAGTGTTTGCTAAAGTCTATATTGATATCTATTTTCCTGTTTTCTAAATTATAGTAAATTAATATAAAGAATAGAACGTATATATGCTTGCGTCGCCCTCTCGTCAATGAACTCCCCAGCCCTCCGATGGGTGACCAGGAAGACGTTCACCATGTTCGGGTCCTCACCCTTTTTTACCTGTTAAAATATATTATCTATTATAAGTATTAAACATTCTATCCAACTATATATAAAATGATGTCCATCATAGGAAATATACCAGACGACAAAAATGCTCTTTCATCGGAATGGAGCCACCACACCACTTACTGGCGCTCGATCGCACCACCTTGGCCTTGTCAGACCGCTCCTGGTACCTGGCCTCGGCAAATCTAGCCTTCATCGCAGTCCACTGCTCTGGCGTGATCCAACCATGGATCGACTTTTCGGAGCGATCACGAGACTTCTGGTCGTAGATCGCATCACGGATGAGCTTGCCTGCGACGGTAGAAAATTGGGCCTCGATCTTCGTCGTCCGGTGTGGTGGATAGAAATAGGTCCTCTACAAGAAGTAAAATAGAAAAGTTATATAATATACACAAATGATTATTAAAATTTAAAAATAAACAAATTTTTTACCTTGAAGTAGGCCAACCAAAAGGCCTTCCTATCTACGGGAGCATCTGAGTAGTTAATCCAAGGCCCACCATAGTTCTGCCTCAGAAATAACCCCATCTGTCTCTGTACTGCAGGAGGCCGATATCTATACAATAATAAATTTTATGAATATATATGTACATATAATTATTTGAGAAATATATATTAACTAATTAACTTACTTCGTAGGCCCGTCCGACCAAATCTCCATACGTGTCTCGTCCGGGGGAGCGCATGGAGGGTCGCTCTCACCTCTTGGCTGGACAGGATCAGTCTGATCATCGTCCTCCATATGCTCGGCGTCGGCTCTCCCCATGGAGCCATCGGCAGGAGGAATGCTGGACGCGGAAGGAATGCTGGACCCGGGATCAGGAATGCTAGACGACGAGGAAGGAGTCGCCAACCTGCTGGAACTGCCCTGTCCCGGTAGTGGACCGGGAACAGAACGGTACACTAGCGTACTCGAAGATGAGGATGAGGGTACGGAATCTGCATCCCCAGCCCGAGGCAGATGGGACTGTCTAATATAATATCCTCCGTGTCTAGTCATACCTGATAATAACATATAACAATAAAATAAATATACATATTTATATGATAGACATCACAGATTTTTCAAAAATCTCATAGTCACAGATAAAAGTGTCACTAAAGTGTCAAAGATTTATATGATAAAAGTGTCACTAAAGTGTCAAATATGATGATAAAACAAACGTACAGATTTAATCCTCTTCTGAAAATTCATCTAGTTTATTTAGCTCATCTTATTCTTCTTCTTCTTCTTCTTCTTCTTCTTCTTCTTCTTCTTCTTCTTTCTCTTCCTCTACATCTTTACTTTCATCTGCGTCTTCCTCTTTAGATAATTCTACTTCTTCTACACAATTAGATGTGTAATGAAGAACTTTCGTCGTGTCCACTTCTATAATATTTTGTACAAGAGGTAGTTCATCCTCCTGATAATCTATATCATCAACCTCAAAGGTATTTCTAGCTTTGGTCTTGCATACTGCCCACCAGTCCGACCTTGTTGTTTCCCATTTAGGATAACTTGTGAAGTACACAAGCTGAGCATGACTTGATAGGACAAATGGTTCATAGGCTTGATATCGACGTCGATAGTTTATATCCACAAGACCGTGCTTGTCTACTTTCCACCCTTGACCTTCAATCGGATCGAACCAATCATACCTAAATAACACAATCTTAGCAGGCTCTATTCAATAACTATATGTCAGCCCCACAATCTCCCGTAGGACGCCGTAGAAATCGTTGCCCGTATCAACATCTTTGTAGTTCGAAGATGTGATAATCAAACAACTGTTTTTGGTGGAATCGAGATCCACAAAGTTGTCTCTGATCGGACAAGTTGTTGACTTGAACATAAACCCATTAACACAGTAGCTTGGCCATATTTTTGCAGCATAAATTGGTCCCTTGGCTAGCGTTCTAATAGACTCATTCTCAAGTCTTGTGTATGGACGATCGACCTAAATACCACAAAAAAATAAATTAAGCTCATTCCCAAGTGCATATACAGAAAGATAATTACAGAGTTCTCAAGTCTTACATATGTACTCAACCATGATAGAAAATAATGCCTCATTTCTTGTTCTAGTTCTTCTTCTGTTATGTGTGGCCTACCTGACCTCACATCATCATTAAATATGCTGAAAACAACATCGTTCAATTAATGTAATAGTATAATAATCAATACTATTAAAATAATGTAGACATATTAATTACTTATCCCTCCAGCTTCTCTACTTCATCATCGCCGCAGTTGAGTAATACATACACCTGAGCAGCCCTTAGCTCATCATCGTTCAGATATCTCTTCTTCATTTTACCCGATGGCTTTCCTGGGGCATTGAATACCTTCAGTATTGTATCATTACATTCATGATCTCCGTCTTCATTTCTGGAAGCTCTCGTTCTATTAGTTGCAACATGAGGCTTGAAATACATCGAACAATAGTTTGTGATCTCCTCAAGAATATAGACTTCACAAATAGAACCCTCGACCCGTGCCTTATTTTTTACCTTTCTTTTTAGGTGATTCAAATATCGCTCGAACGGGTACATCCATCAATATTCGACGGGTCCACCAACACGTGCCTCATAGGATAGATGAATCGGCAAATGCTCCATAGAGTCGAAGAATTCAAGAGGAAACACCCTCTCTATCTTGCACAGTGTTACCGCAATGTCCTTCTCTTACTTTTCTAGACGATCAACGAGCAATTTCTTAGAACAAAGATCCCTGAAGAATATGCTAAGCTCCGTCAATGGATCCCAAACTGCCTACGGTAAGAATTCCCGAAATACAATTAGAATTAACCTCTCCACGAATACGTGATAATCGTGGCTCTTCATACCCATCAATTTACTTTTCTTCGGATCGAAACATCTTCCCAGATTTGACACATATCCACCTGAAAATTTTAGGCCCTGGATCCACCGACAAAGTCTCACTTTATCCTCCTTGTCCAGCGAGAAAATTGACTTTGGCTGGAACTATTTTCCATTCTCCTCTTTTAAATGCAACGTAGGGCGTTTGTATATTTCTTCTAAGTCCAACCTGGCCTTGGGATTGTCTTTCGTTTTTCCCTTTACGTCCATCACAGTATTAATTATGTTATCAAACACATTATTCTCAATATGCATGACATCAAGATTATGTCTGATCAGATTGGTACTCCAATATGGCAGATCCCAGAATATGCTCCTCTTTGTCCAGTTATGATCTCTACCAAATCCTTCGCACTTGTACCCAGTTGTAGGATCTTCGATAACACTTGGAAAATCTCTAACCTCCTTCCATATTGTGGCTCCGTACCACCTTGGCGGTGGATCACCCTTCTCTACAATACCGGCACGGAATGCATTCCTGTTCCTTCTGAACGGATGATCTTTTGGCAGAAATTGTCGATGACAATCAAAGAAGCATAATTTTTTGCCGTATTTCAAGCGGAAAGCCTTAGTACGGTCCATGCAATACGGACATGAGAGACGGCCATGAGTGCTCCATCCAGATAACATTCTATAGGCCAGAAAGTCATTGATGGTCCACATAAGGGTTGCCTTCATCTGAAAATTTTGCTTCCTGGAAACATCGTACGTGTTAGCGCCTACTTCCCATAACTGATTCAACTCATCTATCAAAGGCTGTAAGTACATATCAATGTTCCTCTTGGGATTGTTCGGACCAGGAATTATAACGGTTAGAAACATGTACTAAGTCTTCATGCACATCCAAGGCGGTAAGTTATACGGAGTGACATTCACAGGCCTGTAAAAGCATGAAAAATATTGCTTTTAGTCCCACATCAGTAAGGAGAAAAAGAAAGGGCTCACTCCATTCTATAAATATAGCCCCCTTTTTTCCTTTGAAAAGGGCACCAACTTCTCTTCCTTCATTCCAACTTGGACTCTTCCTACTATGTACCTTCGGGTGCTAAGTCGAAGAAGTCTAGGGCAGCGCGGGCTCGTCGAGCTCAGTCAGCTGTCCCTACCTCTGACCATCAGAGCGTCCCGCTACGCAGTCCTCTAATGGAAAGTTGTACAGAACCGCCCGTGTCCAGCCCCCGGCAGCAAACAGACAGGGTGGTTCTCAAGAGTCTCCCAACAATGATCAAGGGCAAGTATTTTTACTAGTTCCGCATCGGAGAGCAAAAAGGATACTTACGCACTCATGTGCTCGAGATACCCGGGTCCACAAAGCGAGTGCAAAGGTTGATCGAGATGTCCATAACTTGCGAGATGTGATCCTTCACAAGCACAAGGAAAAAAGGGGAGCCTCATGCGGCTGTAAACCCAGAAAGCTCCATGTGGCCCATGAGAATTTTATGCGGCTCAAAATCCAGAATGCTTCATGCGGCTCAGAAAGCTTCATGCGGCCCAAAAGCAGCAGGAGGGCCTTATGCGGCCCAAAAATCAACAGGAAAGCCCATACGGCTCCAAATAGAAGGAGCCTCATGAGGCTCAGGAATCCTTCAGAACTTTATGCGGCTCGAAACTCCACAACAACTCCATGTGGATCAGGCAAAGACACGTGGCCATGCGCTGTCCGCTTCTACAGTTGGCCATAAAGCAGACTCCCAATTAATTGCTCTGATGACAGCTCTAACGCAATGAATGACAGCTCTGACACAATGAATGACAGCTCTGACATAAAGCTGAAATAATGATGGCGTGTACCTTGGGAAAAGAAAAAATCTTTTATAACTGGCAGGATCCGTCGAGTCCCAAGCACCCCTATGCGGCTGTCCACCTTATGCGGTTGTCCACCTTTATGCGGCTGCCATCTTCATGCGGCTGCTCACTTCATGCGGCTGCTTCCTTCATGCGACTGCTTCCTTCATGCGGCTACCAACTGCATGCAGCTGCTTCCTTCATACGGCTACCCACTGCATGCGGCTTCTTTCCTCATGCGGCTACCCGCTATATGCGGCTACTTCCTCCATGTGCCTGCTCGCTTCATGCGGCTGCCCCCTTCATGCGGCTGTCACCCTCATGCGGCTGCTAGCTTCATGCGGCTAGGATCGTGGGTGTCATGCCCCATTTCCGTAGAATCGATAGTCGTCCCCCGGGCGTGATGCCGTATAAACCTAAGTTGCGATCGCACAAGGCATAGTCATAAGGTTATCCGAAACACAACATCAAGTTAGAGTACGCAATGAAATTGAATGACACATTTGAAATAGAAGTAGACTTTTTCATTGATAAAACTTTATTTACATTGACTTCATTACATTCATTGCCGCACGGGCTACAATATGACTCGACTTACAAAATGAACGCCAATGAGATAGTCATTCCAAACAATACATCCCTTTTTTACAAGCAAAAACCATTACACATTTCCACCTGCGATCGAGGAAAGCCGAGCCGCCATTGGTCTTCTTTTGTACTGAATGCGGAGTCTTCAAAAGGAATTCAGAAACAAGCCTTTACACGGACGAGGCTTCAAAAGTGTCCACGCTGCCTTGAGATTTTAAGCGGCACGCCCTTCGTAGATTGGGGTACCTGCGTGGAGAGCGAGGATCAGTACATTACACTTTGTACTGGTGCGTGGTTATTTAAGTTCCAAGCTCTCATTTGGTTGAAGAGTTTATATGACTTAGTTCATGAATGTTTCTAACCATCCTAATGAATTTCACACGTGCAATGACAAGTAAAATATAATTTACTGCGGAACTTACCCCCGGCGGACCGTGCCGCGCCTTATGAAACTTACCATGTTCTTCCCTGTCAATTGTTATCATTTCCATACCAAGTGCAACATTACGTGTGATTGGTCACTGGCATCATAAGCCATCCTGGACGTATTGCTTTGTTAATCGGGGTCCTTTCAACGCAAGTAGCTAGCTCCGTTGCAAGTCCCCGCTTAACCTATGCTGAAACCTTATGCACGACTATACCCTGTTTCCTCCTAGGCTGAAACGGTCCCGTGGCCTCGGGTTGCCGCTCGAGGAAACTATCGCCTTGTCGACAAGTTGTCCATAACTGTATAAAAACATATTTTCCTTTTTAGTTATTAATACATAGCCTACATTCTCTTTGAAAACTCAATCCTTTTTCTCGTGTTTGTGCCCTTGCATTTATCCTTTCATTCGCAACAACACTATCGATTTTGCTTAAGAAGAGGGTCGAGAAGAGAAGCGGCAGCCACTCACCTTGAGTTTACTTCGACGAGAGAACTTGTTGGTCGTGCTAGACGTCGCCTACGCGATTACCTGAAATTGCACAAGCAACCGATTAGAACACTGCATTATTCAAGGAGTTCGATAGGAAATGCGAGTTCGAAATGTAAGCCATGAAAACCATCGAAAACATTCACAAAAACGCATTCAGAAAACAAAACCAAAACCAACACAAGCGGCGTGAAAAGCAGAGCAATGGAATGTCTCTCCCGACTCAGCCGCAGAGTCAATTCTCGAGGCGCAACCCGCTGAATATGGGACATGGTTCCGAAGAAGACATTCCATAACGAGGAATGGATCTTAATTCAACCGTTCCCGTTTGATCGACTCGGCCGATCCCGACCTATCGGTCCCGACCGAATCGATAGCGACAGTGTTCCTTTCTCGCGCACCCCGTAGACAAGTATGAGGTACGATGTAGGGACGGGGCACTACACCATAACCAACTAAGAAAAAGTTTTATCCTCGAAACTTAAAATAGAACCTACCTCTACGAGAATAATGAAGGGAACTTCTCCTTTATTTCTGACTCAAGCTCCCACGTCGACTCCTCGACCGAATGGTTTCTCCAGAGGACGCGGACTAGAGGAATAGCACGGTTGCGGAGAAGTTTATCCTTGTGCTCCAAGTTTTGTACCGACTCTTCGACATATGATAAGTCCGCCTTCAGGTCCAGCTTACCCAAATCTACCACATGCCCCGGATCGTGTACGTACTTCCACAATTGCGAGATGTGGAAGACGTCATGTACCTCTGACAATGCAGGCGGCAAGGCGATTTGGTAAGCTACCGGGGCGACTCGCTTCAATATTTCGAACGGGCCAACAAATCTTGGACTCAACTTTCCTTTCGCACCGAACAGGGAAACTCCACGCATAGGCATCACCTTCAGGAATACATGGTCGCCTTCTGAGAACTCGAGGGGGCGTCGGTGCGTGTCGGTATAGCTTTTCTGTCGGCTTTGTGCTATCTTCAATCTTTCTCGTAACAACTTGACCTTCTGTACAGTCTGCTCCACCAGCTCCGGACCAAGTATCTGCCGTTCCCCGACTTCATCCCAGCAAATGGGCGATCTACACTTCCGACCGTACAAAGCTTCATACGGCACCATTTGGATGCTGGACTGATAGCTATTATTGTATGCAAACTCGGCCAGTGGTAGATGGACGTCCCAACTTGACTTCAAGTCGATCGCACAGAGTCCTAACATGTCTTCGAGAATTTGGTTCACCCGCTCTGTTTGGCCGTCAGTCTGAGGATGATAAGCTGAGCTGAACTTCAACTTAGTCCCCAATGCTGAATGTAGACTACTCCAGAAGTGCGCTACGAACCGTCCATCCCGATCAGAGACGATAGAAAGTGGGACCCCATGCAGCCGAACTATTTCATCAAGGTATATCTGAGCAAGGCGGTCGACGCTCCAAGTAACATTAATGGCGATAAAGTGCGCTGACTTGGTTAGTCGATTGACGATAATCCAGACGACGTCGTTTCCCCGCGGCATCCTCGGCAAGCCAACAACGAAGTCCATAGTGATGTGATCCTACTTCCACTCTGGAATGGCAAGGTTCTGCATCTTCCCGCCCGGTCGTTGGTGCTCGGCTTTGACTTGCTGACAGGGCATACATTTTAACACAAAGAGCGCTACGTCCCTCTTCATGCCATGCCACCAAAAGACAACGCGGAGGTCCTTATACATCTTGGTACTGTCAGGATGCAAGGAATATTTGGCATAGTGCGCCTCCGTCATTATCTCATTTCTAAGTTCTACATCGTCCGGTACGCATAGCCGTCCCTTCACGCGCAACACTCCCGACTCGTCCTCTGCAAAGTCGGACGCTTTCCCTGTCGATATCAGCTTCCGCATCTTCTCCAGGTATGGGTCGTCCTTCTGTGCAGACTTGATCCTCTCCAGTAGGCTCGGTTCCACCCGCAGTTGCGCCAGTTTCACGTCTCTAAAACAAACTCGGAGCTCGATGCCCATTCCTTCCAAGTCACGCAGCAGTCGATCATTGATGCATAATGAAGCTAAGTACTTTTGGCTCAGCGCATCCGTTACCACATTTCCCTTACCCGGCGTGTAGTTGATCGATAAGTCATAGTCTTTGATTAGTTCGAGCCATCGCTTCTGTCGCAAATTCAGTTCTTTCTGGGTGAAGAGATACTTGAGGCTTTTGTGGTCCGTATAAATCCTGTACGCCACGCCATAGAGATAGTGACGCCACAGCTTTAACGCAAACACAATTGCCGCTAGTTCTAGGTCGTGCGTGGGGTAGTTCTTCTCGTGCGGCTTCAACTGCCGGAAAGCAAAAGATATCACCTTATCCCGCTGCATGAGCACACACCCCAAGCCCTGGCCAGAAGCATCGCTGAAGATTTGAAATCCCTCCGTCCCTTTAGGAAGAGCAAGTCTCGGGACCGAAACGAGCCGTTGTTTGAGCTCCTGGAAGGAAGCTTCACAGTCGTCTGACCACTTGAATGCGACTCCTTTCTGGGTGAGGCGAGTCAACGGCGATGCGATCTTCGTGAAGTCCTTCACGAAGCGTCGGTAGTATCCCGCCAAGCCTGGAAAGCTTCAAATTTTGCTAACTGATGCGGGCTATTTCCAATCAGCAACTGCCTCGACTTTCTTCGGATCGACTGCGATGCCCGCGGCGGAGATGATGTGCCCAAGGAATGAGACGCTGTTCAGCCAGAACTCGTACTTGCTCATCTTCGCGGACAACTGATTCTTTCGAAGGGTTTGGAGTACCGTCCGCAGATGCTCTGCATGTTGCGCTCGATCCTTCGAGTAGACGAGGATGTCGTCGATGAAGACTACTACGAACTTGTCAACGAACGGACGAAACACCCGATTCATTAGATCCATGAAGACGGCGGGGGCGTTTGTCAGACCGAACGGCATTACCAAGAACTCGTAATGGCCGTAACGAGTGCGGAAGGCAGACTTCGGCACGTCATCTGGCTTGACTTTGAGTTGGTGATAACCCGATCGTAGATCAATCTTCGAAAACACGGTTGCACCTTGGAGCTGGTCGAACAAGTCGTCGATACGGGGTAGGGGTATTTGTTTTGGACGGTGGCTTTGTTCAATTACCGATAGTCGATGCAGAGCCGCATCGATCCATCCTTCTTCTTCACGAATAGCACGGGCGCACCCCATGGCGAGACACTCGGACGGATAAACCCTCTGTCGAGTAATTCCTGTAATTGTGCTTTTAGTTCTTTCAATTCTGCAGGGGCCATTATGTACATAGCTTTTAAGATCGGTCGGGTGTTAGAGAATGTGTCGATGGTGAACTCTATTTTTCAATCGGGCGGCATGCCAGGTAGCTCATCCGGAAATACGTCTGGGAATTCCGCCACAACGTCGGTCTGACCCACGTTTGCACCATCCTGTCGCATGTCTTGAATGGAAGCTAGATAGCCTTCGTACCCGGAATGCAGCATCCGTCGAACAGATATTACGGAGATCACCATGCAGGTCGGCGACACCTCACCACACGAGTATCAGAATTCAGGCACTCCAGGCATGCGAATATGACATTCTTTTCAGCACAGTCTATGGTTGCGTTGCATGGCCCGAGCCAATCCATTCCCAGAATGATGTCAAAGTCCTTCATATCTAGAACTATCACATCCAGACCGATCTTTTAACCGTCGATACAGATAATCCTGCCGGCGCAAGCTAAGTTTATGAGAATTGGTGTACCCGAAGACGTGCTTACGCTAAGGTCGAGATCTAATGATATTACAGGAAATTTGTGCTCGGCGACAAAGTTCGCCGATATGAAAGTATGCGATGCGCCTGAATCAAATAACACACGAGCAGGTACATTATTGAAGTTCAATATACCTGTCATGACAGTATCGGAAGCAAACGCCTCGTCTCGAGTTAGAGCAAAGACACGCCCCTGAGTATTAGGGCGTCGATCTTGGTTGTTGGATTGAGTGTGCTGAGGAGGTCGGGGCGCTTGTCCTCGATTCTCCTGGCGGTGTTGTTGTGGTGGTGCATTACGATTCCCTCTCCGGGGGCAATCTTGTTTATAGTGACCCTTTTGTCCGCAAAAGAAGCATCCTCCCTCGACGACAAAGCACTTGCTCGCCTCATGCCCAAGGGAACCACACTTGGCACATCGTGATGATGAGTTATGTCCCTGGTAACCGCCATGGTTCGAACACTTTGATGCGTGATTGTTACCTCCCGTATAGCTATGACGTTTGTGATTGGAGTGGCGCACAACGTCGTCAACACCGGAAGGATACAGTTTCTCAAGGCGGAGGGCGTGATTCAGAGCCTCACCCGCGGTCTTGTACTCCGAGACCCCGACATACGCACCGATAGAGTGTCGCAGACCCACTTCGAACCGTCGCACACGACACTCCTCTTTAGGCAGAAACGCACTAGCAAACTTGGACAACTTATTGAATTCTGCAGCGTACTATTCTACTGTCCGATTTCCCTGCCTCAACTGCATGAATTCATTCTCCTTCGCTTGACAAACGGCTGACGGAAGGTACTCGACTTCAAAGGCTTTGCGGAACGTGGCCCAAGAGGTCGGCGCTGAGTTATTGTCGCGTCGGATCGCTCGCTTATGTACGGCCCACCAGTCGTGCGCGTTCAACCGTAGCTGAAGTTGTGTGCAGGCGACTTGCTTGGATTCTTCAATGCCGAGCAGCTCGAAGTGATCTTCCAGCTCTACCAACCAGTCGATTGCCATGGAGGGACCCTCGGTGCCGCTGAAGGAAGTGCGGTACGCCGTTTTGAATTCTGACACTTCAAAGTTGTACTTTTTCAGTGTCGCTGGTTGTTGCTCGGGCTCCGCCGTATCGACTTCAATGGGTTGGATCGTCGGCCCGGTGGCAGTAGGTGCGGTAACGGTAGACGCAGTCACAGAATTTTTGTTGGCCGTCATTGCTTGGACTATCTGCTGCAGGGTATCCAGCTGCTTTTGTTGAAGTTTCGCGTGCGCGTCGAAGCGAGCTTCGAACTGGGCCTGTCGTTCCTCTACCTGTTGATGCCGGTTCTCGGACTGGTTTCGCTGTGCCTCCATCATGCGCAGCATCCTTTCGATGGTATAGTTAGAAGGTCCGGCCCGCGAACGATATGAACTACTAGAGCCGCTTGAAGCGCTCTGTTCTTGCTCGGCCGTAGGCTCCGTCACTTCTGCGATACGAAGGCAAACGCATCAGTCACAAATTATTACGGACTCATTGTACGGAATAACTTATCTCATCGATGCGAGGACAAAGGTTTGGAACACTAGACGCGAGGCCAAAGGATGTAAAGCCGTGCTCTGATACCATTATGTCACGTCCCAATTCTGTAGAATCGATAGTCGTCCCCCGGGCGTGATGCCGTACGAACATAAGTTGCGATCGCACAAGGCATAGTCATAAGGTTATCCGAAACACAACATCAAGTTAGAGTATGCAGAGAAATTTAATGACACATTTGAAATAGAAGTAGACTTTTTCATTGATAAAACTTCATTTACATTGACTTCATTACATTCATTGCCGCGCGGGCTACAATATGACTCGACTTACAAAATGAACGCCGATGAAATAGTCATTCCGTACATTACATCCCTTTTTTACAAGCAAAAACCATTACACATTTCCACCTGCGATTGAGGGAAGCCGAGCCGCCATTGGTCTTCTTTTGTACTGAATGCGGAGTCTTCAAAAGGAATTCAGAAGCAAGCCTTTACACGGACGAGGCTTCAAAAGTGTCCACGCCGCCTTGAGATTTTAAGCGGCACGCCCTTCGTAGTTTGGGGTACCTGCGTGGAGAGCGAGGATCAGTACATTATACTTTGTACTGGTGCATGGCTATTTAAGTTCCAAGCTCTCATTTGGTTGAAGAGTTTATATGACTTAGTTCATGAATGTTTCTAACCATCCTAATAAATTTCACACGTGCAATGACAAGCAAAATGTAATTTACTGCGGAACTTACCCCCGGCGGACCGCGCCATACCTTATGAAACTTACCATATTCTTTCCTGTCAATTGTTATCATTTCCATACCAAGTACAACATTACGTGTGATTGGTCACTGGCATCACAAGCCATCCTGGACGTATAGCTTTGTTAATCGGGGTCCTTTGAAGGCAAGTAGCTAGCTCCGTTGTAAGTCCCCGCTTAACCTGTATTGAAACCTTATGCACGACTATACCCTGTTTCCTCCTAGGCCGAAACAGTCCCGTGGCCTCAGGTTGCCGCTCGAGGAAACTATCGCCTTATCGACAAGTTGTCCATAACCGTATGAAAACATATTTTCCTTTTTAGTTATTAAGACATAGCCTATATTCTCTTTAAAAACTCAATCCTTTTTCCCGTGTTTGTGCCCTTGCATTTATCCTTTCATTCGCAACAACACTATCGATTTTGCCTAAGAAGAGGGTCGAGAAGAGATGGGTCAGCCACTCACCTTGAGTTTGCTTCAGCGAGAGAACTTGTTGGTCGCGCTAGACGTCGCCTACGCGATTACCTGAAATTGCACAAGCAACCGATTAGAACACTGCATTATTCAAGGAGTTCGATAGGAAATGCGAGTTCGAAATGCAAGCCATGAAAACCATCGAAAATATTCACAAAAACGCATTCAGAAAACAAAACCAAAACCAACGCAAGCGGCGTGAAAAGCAGAGCAACGGGAGGTCTCTCCCGACTCAGCCGCAGAGTCAATCCTCGAGGCGCAACCCGCTGAATATGGGACATGGTTTCGAAGAAGACATTCCATAACGAGGAATGGATCTTAATTCAACCGTTCCCGTTTGATCGACTCGACCGATCCCGACCTATCGGTCCCGATCAAATCGATAGCGACAGTGTTCCTTTCTCGCGCACCCCGTGGACAAGTACGGGGCACGATGTAGGGACGGGGCACTACAGTGGGGGCCACCCATATGCGGTTTACTTATAGACCGCATTCATACGGCTCAGTCAGGACGTCCCACTCACGACAGAGAAGACACGTGGCGATCTTCATGACAGTTGAGACACGTGGTTGTCTTATTCCCTCGAAATTATGGCTGCTCGTAAATCATAACAACCAGATTTAGTGCAATCACCATTATTACTCAAATCAAATAAGATTTGTTGTAATTAAGCAAATTAGACACGTGGCAGGAGATCCGAGTTTATCACAAAGATTTATGCCAATTAGCATTAATTGTCCATACGGATTTGGCGCAATCAAAAATTAATTGCTCCGATTTGCTGCAATCAAGATTAATGGCCCAGATTATTGGCCGTCGACTTTTTTTGGATGATCATTGCAAACCCTAATGATGACACCCCACTCCTATAAATAGCAAGGAGCCATTCCCTTATAAAAATGATCGGATCCAGAGAAACAAAAAAATATAGCAAGGTGTCATTCCCTTGCAAAAGAGATTCTCTCCACCCGGCTGGACACACAGAGAGACAAAGGCGCGCATAGAAGAGTCTTCCCATCTTGAGAGCAGTTCTTCACTGGAGCCAAGGCTACGTCTGATCGTCCAAGAAGTAAGGCAGAGCGGCCGTCGCTTTCCCGAGCCTCTACCGTCACCCCCCCAGAATCAAAACTAAACAATCGTACTTAGATTGATGTACCTAGGTTTTTGTCCCTAGGCTTTCTTTGTACGAGCGAGTTTCTATTTTGAAGTAAAAGTCCAGTCCTCCCATATATATTGTTCTGTTCTTTTACAATCAATGGCAAACACGATGGAAAATATTGCTTTTATATTGTAGAAGCATGGAAAATATTGCTTTTAGTCCCACATCGGAAAGGAGAAGAAGAAAGGGCTCACTCTATTCTATAAATATAGCCCCCTTTCCTCCTTTGAAAAGGGCATCAACTTCTCTTCCTTCTTTCCAACTTGGACTCTTTCTACTATGCACCTTCGGGTGCTAAGTCGAAGAAGTCTAGGGCAGCACGGGCTCGTCGAGCTCAGTCAGCTTTCCCAACCTCTGACCATCAGAGCGTCCCGCTACGTGGGCCTCTAATGGAAAGTTGTACAGAACCGCCCGTGTCCAGCCCCCGACAGCAAACAAACAGGGTGGTTCTCAAGAGTCTCCCAACAATGATCAAGGGCAAGTATTTTTACTAGTTCCGCATCAGGGAGCAAACAAGATACTTACGCACTCATGTGCTCGAGATACCCGGGTCCACAAAGCGTGTGCAAAGGTTAATCGAGATGTCCTTGACTTGCGAGATGTGATCCTTCACAAGCGCAAGGAAAAAAGGGTAGTCTCATGCGGCTGAAAACCCAGAAAGCTCCATGTGGCCCATGAGAATTTTATGCGACTCAAAATCCAGAATGCTTTATGCTGCTCAGAAAGCTTCATGCGGCCCAAAAGCAGCAAGGGGACCTTATGCGGCCCAAAAATCAACAGAAAAGCCCATGCGGCTCCAAACAAAAGGAGCCTCATGCGTCTCAGGAATCCTTCAGAACTTTATGCGGCTCGAAACTCCCCAACAGCTCCATGCGGCTCAGACAAAGACACGCAGCCATGCGATGTCCGCTTCTACAGCTGGCCATAAAGCAGCCTCCCAATTAATTGCTCTGATGACAGCTCTGACGCAATAAATGATAGCTCTGATACAATGAATGACAACTCTGACATAAAGATAAAATAATGATGGCGTGCTCCTTGGAAAAAGAAGAAAAAATTTTATAACTGGCCGGATCCGCCGAGTCCCAAGCACCCCTATGCGGCTGCCCGCCTCATGCGGCTGCCCACCTTTATGCGACTGCCATCTTCATGCGGCTGCCTGCTGTCATGACCCGCACCCTAGAGTTAGGGCACGAGAAGTGGGTACGTCCAGCCTACGCCGCAGTGTCGGCGGTAGAACGCTGTCCTAGGTCTCATGCATCTAACAGTATAAGGCTAAACAGTTTATACTCCCCGAATGGGGGTAACATAGCAGGTACAGACTCAATCACATCTAAGGTAGAGAATGATAAGGATAGATAAAACATAAAATCTAAAAGAGGTATAACAGAGAGAACTCTAAGTGTCTAAGATACACAAATCCAGAAATACATCTCAAATCTTCAAACTCAAATACAGTAATCCATAAAGTAAATACAACTCCAGACAATTGAAATAACTATCTAAACAACCTCTAATGTGTCTCCTCTAGGCTAGCAGGCAATCTCCAAGCTATCTGTAAAATTTATCAACGGGTCCAATCAGGATAGGAGCGAGTACAGTACATCTCAACAATATCATAACAGGTTAGAAAATATAAACATGCTAGAGAGTAAGATACAGGATCTGAAAAAATAACATGATGAAAAAGAGAGAGACTGTAAGTAAATAGCTACAATATATAGAGAACTATCAGTGACTAGTAATTCAGAGCACAAGATGGTTATGTAAACGGCACGATGTTGTACACGAGCAATCTACAGAGGTTGTACATGTGTAATCTACTGGATTGATTATATAACCACTTCTACTCCTCCGTCCCAATCAATACACAACGATCAAGCTAAGTTATGTTATTGCACACGAAGTATAGTCGCACACGAGATCATTTGAATACATGAATATACACAATTTTACACGATTTGTACACGAATGTCACGAATACAAGGAGTACACGATGCTCACGATAAAGTACACGAACACGAATACCCGATGTATCCGCTAAGGGGATAACATCGCACAACAAGATCCATATAGAACTAATCCGTGTTTCCAATGTGTCAGCATCATGTAAAGTAATCTAAAGCAGGAAATATAATCCTAAACAAGATATAAAATGATCCGAGAATGTACTCGCCTGATATCTGAATGTCCAAGGTAAAGATACTGTCCGAGGAGAGGTGTCTGGCTCCTAATTAGAACAGCACAAGTCACAACATGTCCAGAAGGGTAATATAAAGCACTACAATGCATTCTACATGAATCTAGGTCAAACTAGGCTAAAGTCAACCCTTGGTCAACTCTGGTCAACTGCACTAGTCAAACTAGGTCAAACTAGGTCATGTCCTAATCCAGCAAGTCTTACTAGGCCTAACCAAGACTATCCTAGCAAGCACACATCAATACAAGGCTATACAAGCCAACATACACCCAACTCTATATAGCATACAATTATTCAATACTCAAATAGGCAAAAATTCATATTGGATATACACTAGGTAATCTATTATTTTAAGCTATATATGTCTACACATATATACACATGCATATATTGGTATTCAACATTAGGTCTATAATCATGGCATTTCAAATGGTTATATAAACTTATATATTACAACACAATATGCTAACATATATATAATATACATACATAGCTAAGTTAACTATATTCTTAAATACTTATTTAAGAGGCTATGTGTGTGTATGTGAATATGGCAAAGGGGCAAGTGAGGGTTAAATGGGCATACATAGTGTATACATATCAAAGAGTGTCAAAGTGTAAGTGAACAAAGTGTCAAGTGTGATAGTGTCAACATAGTGTAAGGGGGTACATGAGGTAATATAGGATTTGTGTTAACATAGAACATTACATCTCATTAACTTGTATATTGCATACATTACATCTATTATTATATTACATTCATGCTTGCATTCATTCATCATTCATTTATTCTCTTGCACTACTATATGCACCATACATTACATACTATCGAACCTACATATTCACTACAAGCCATACTTATACATGCTTACATTAGATAGGATACTTACACCTCATACATCATTTATTTAACCATTTACTCATGCTTGCATTCTCTATTTAATTACATAATGTATATACATTAACATGGGTTAAAATCAAATAGAACATTATATTACACACAAGGGTGCACAAAATGCATATGCCGAATAGTAACTCCTACTAATAATCAATACTGTACCATCTCAGCATGAATTAAAATCTAGTATTAAAGTATGTTATAGATCTATGTGTTAGCTTTCTGAAACTTTAAACGGATCGCGTTTTCGTTTCCGGAAACTCCCGGAATCGCGAAAATACCGAGAACGCGTTTGTCTTTCGTACAGCTGACACTCAAATAATTATCCAGAAAGTTACAGAAAGAATTAGGCCTACTAATACATGTTTTTGGAAATCTAACTTCAATACGCTTCTTTTAAAAAAAACAGGAGATTAAACCGAGCTTTGAGCTAGAAGTTATGACATTTCTAAGTTATGGCTGAAATTAAAAACGTGGATAAAAATCATGACGGATTTAGATAGTTTGAGCCAAAAGAATACACAATATATATCCTAATTATCCACAACAATAATGACAATAATAATATGAGGAACCACACTCACAAACTTGATTATACAATCATCATGAACCATTTATTACATATATAAATATAGGTACACTCTCATTACAATATATTTTACACAAATCTATATATGTAACATGAACACATCTATAAGAGATACATGAATGAAATGTAAAGTACTCAAGAACACATCTCTACATATTCAAATCTGAGATTTAATATGAATTAATTCATTTAATCAATATTTTAAATATAAAGTGTGTCCAAGTTTGGGAGTTTTCCCCATGAACACAAGACACAACAATAATACAATAGAAATCCCTAAAGGACACATAATGGACACAAGAGGACACAAAATAGGGACACAACAATGGGGGTCATTCCTATGGTTAAAACTTTCCTAAATGCAAAATGGAAAAATAAAAGAGAAGGAAATATTACCTAAAGGAGAGAAAATCCAAGGAGAAAGGCTTCTTCCTTGGGAGAGCTTGAGAGCACTTAGGGAAGAAGTCTTCTCAAAGAAAGGAAATGAGATGAGAGTCCTATTAGGGCCGGCCAAAATGGTTATCCCCCCTCCCCCCCCCCCCCCCCTCATTGAATATTACAAGTTTGCCCCTCCCTTAGTTACAAGTGTTTAAAACAATTTTCGTTAGGGTTTGGGGGTAAAAGGGTCAAAATAAAAACTCTAAATGGTTAACCTAATAATTAGGATTATGACTAATCTTTCTAACATGACTAATTAAAATGTGGGCCATGGCTAACTAATGCATGGGTCCAACTAGAGTCTAAGTTACCCCGGGTCCCCGTTACAAGTCGGATTGAGATGAAATTCGAACCCGACTCAAATAATCTCAAAACAATATCATAAATAATAAAATAATATCAAAATAATTCAAAGAGGTCAAATGCAAAATATCCTTAGGCCAGAAATGACATTAAAATATCATAATCACATGGTTAGGCTCTAGGTCAAACAGTCTCTAGGGTTTCACTAGCAAAACGTCAAAACCACAAGTCATTGATTTAAATAATTTTAAAATGATTTAAAATCACCAAAAATCATATCATGAATTAAATATCATTATTAAAATAATTATAAACACGAAATTTTGAAATTATCCTCATTTGGAAAACTGGGTGCTACAACTCTACCCACCTTAGAAAAATTTCGTCCTCGAAATTTAAGATCGATAGTACTCCTTCTAGAGCCTCTAACCTACCCAATATCTAAGGTAACACTTCCTAACACTGGAATAATAAACAGATATCTAAATAGTGTCAATCTAGGAATACCTCCAATACTGCTCTACTGTACGGCGGTAATGGAACTTCAATAAAATATGGACTGGAACCTATATCCAAGGGACTGGACCTATTTTAAAGTGGTCTTAACTAAGGATGAAAAGGAACTGATCATAGGCTATAGGTATGCTCAAACTATTATCTTCCTATTAACCATCTATTAATACATTCTATTATCATAGGAACGATACATTACTAAGACATATAGGCCCCTATCTCTCATAACACATTTATACTCACCAAAAGACTAGTACATCCTATCAAGCCTGATACTATAATCTCTCCTAAATCTCCTAAGCTACATGTTTATAGACACACATCCCCACATCAAGGACTAACCCATATATATCTACAACTGATACTAATGGAGTGACGTCCCTATTTCCCAACAATCAAGGTCTAAAAAAATTTATCTAAATCATGCAATTTGAAGGAATAGTATACAAGGTCAGGGCATACCGTAGCAGTTGGAAGTCTCACCTAGGTACACTAATCATTCTAGGTCAAAACAGTACTATGGTATCAACACACAAACAATATAGGGTGTCCTAATTGGAAAGGTAAGGGAACAACAATCATCAAGGTTGTAGGGCTGTCTACCATCCTATATGAAAATTGGTTATTAACAAGCAACTAAGAAATTATTAAAAGGTTACTATTCCATAAAATGGCAAAAATTGAAAATTTAGACACAACAAAACACAAATAGATTTTTGTCTTGACACGATTTAAGTTGATCAATTTCGGGATAAAACGAGATTTGGGCAAGAAGGAAAATCAATGAAATCAAAGTATGAGCACGAGCATCCAATGATGGAGGTTCAGGTCATGATTAAATTTAATTCGACTGAGTACGAATAAGAGGTTCATAGGCGATGAAAAGATTTCAAGGAGAATTGTCAAGGCTGTCGCGAATGAGACTCTAGGGTCAAGTTTAACTATGTCTCCATTCTCGTAGATTGATACATGAAAAAGCGAACCAAAGTACAATAGGTTGATCAGACCATCATGTATCGGTTCTGATTAGACAATATGTTAGTGGGTGGCGACCCAATAAAATATGTCATGACCAAGCTCAAAAATAGATAAGCTTGCAAAACTAAGGCTAATTTAGCAGCATAAGATATAAGGGTGGTAATGATGAAAAGAATTACATAGTCCAAGTTTCTTAACCAACGGGTCAAGTAATCAGATAAGGTACAAGGTTAAGCATCTAAGGAAACAAGCAGAACACCATTACATGTCGGGTCGAAAGAATTGAGTCAAGGCTGGATTTCTAATTGAAATAAGAAGAAATTTAGTATAATGGTAGAGGTTATAGTTTAGCCAGTTGACCAGAAAATTATATCAAGAAAATAGAGTACAAGAAGACGGGTTTTAGTAGGACATGATATACCTACACGAAGGTGAGCTCGTCTAGGTCTTGCATATAAGATTTGTTGGAGGGTAACAGCTAGTATTACATTCCGAATATCAAAGTCACGATAAGGAACGTCAAGGATCTCAATTAGAAAGTGGGAGTTCAAGAGGTGGTAATTAATGCACAAAATAATGAAGATCGAGTTAGTCATCTGCTTCTGATACTCTTAAGTTCATCTGGTCATAACTTGCCAATAATATCTTTACCTCACCAGTCTCCATATGAAAATTTAACCTTTACATAAACCCTTACCATGACTACCGTAGGCAATTCCTAATTTCTAAACATCACTCTTGAAGCACAGCCCTCACATTTAGGAATCAACATTAACCATTTATTTAAATTTCCAAGTTCTTTCACCTTGTCTTAAATTTGACCCAAAACCTCTAAATCCCGTTTACGAATTCCTTGAACTTGTTCAAATTGTTCTCCTCGTATTATTTAATTTAAATCTCTAGGCCTTACAAAACTTATCTTCCATCATAAAATCAACTTTCGTATTTTCTTCGACATACACCCTTGAATATTATTCTCCTAAAAATATTTCACAACAATCTCTAAACTTCCATAACTTTGTGTTCTCTCTATCCCTAGTCATTTTGTCGCAACATCTTGTTTAATATTCTTATTAAACATAATTAACTTCTCTTTTCCATTACTAACCTTTTATATAGCCTCAGAGTAAAAGTTTTCCCCAGAATCAATAACCAAGATTTTCTAAGTTCTCAAAAATAGGTTGACCTCTGATATCCTCATTAGTTTTGAATACACCTATAAACTATCTCATAACCCCAAAATTTCTCTAAATGTAATTGTTTCCAGATTGGCAGTATACATCTCTTTATTCTATTCGAGACCTTTACCATATTTCTATCTCAAGTTTCCATATGGAACACTCCACATTTGATTTTCTTTAGATCATCATAAAATAACCAGTTACGTCTTCTCTGAGCTACATAATTTACGTCACTTTCTTAACATTTCTCAGGCAAAATAATATGAAGATTCAAGAGTTGTCAAGGTATAGCTGACAGAATTATATACGAGACCGGGAATTGATATAATCAGGACAGGTATATAAGACAAGGAATGATGGTAGTAAAAATATTGGCAGGAAAAGAATGATAATAGAATTTGTTCTGCTTATCTATTTAAAAGAGGGACCCATTTTTTTTGAAACAAGAATTATAATACCAAATCCAAAATAAGGCCTAGCAAAATCATTGGTTTATTGTATTAAGAAGAAATTAATTTTTGTAAGAAGTTACACAAGGTTTATAAAAATAGCTAAAGCTGCATCCTAAGTAAACAATGAGAAACAAAACAAAACAAAACAAAACAACAATAATTCTTTCTCTTTTTTTTGAATGACTGAAACAAAAATAGCAAAAACATGTTCGAAAATATTTAAGGTACAATCTGATAATCATATGCATCTATCCAAAATCATGGTACTCTAAATCCTCGTCATACTAGTAAGCAAGGCAACGATAATCACAAAGTCCTTGACTTATGCACATACCTCTAGAATCATGGTATTTAACATTTTCGCGATGCCGCTAGCTTGGCTGCGAAAACCTTAAATTTCCACACCCGAGAAATATATCCAAAATTAGACTATATGTCCTCACCATGCTGGCTAATGTGACTATAGAAGACAAGATTTCCATAACTTAGATGACCTAGCCCATATAATTTCATCTTGCCAAAAATTAAATTAATCAACAATGAATACCCAAAAAAAATCAAATTTATCAACGAACATCAAAATTCAGAAATGAACAAAATCCTTCAAATCATATAACTACAAACTCGGATGCTATAGCTAACATCAAGATTCAAATTTCAACAATCTTCATAAAAATTAATAAATACAAACTCAAATTCAATAATAATCCATCAAAATCAAAATCAATAGCAGAAAGTAAAGATAAATCAAATCAAGAAAAAAAAGAAAAGAGTTTTCAAATCGGAGTTAAACAAGATTCTCAAGGTTCGTCCCAGGAATCTCTCAAGGGATCCTAATTGTGATTGAGTATCTTCAAAAATATATCCTAATCCTACTGCAGGCTGTAGTGGTACTCTAGTTCGAATACCACTACACAAACTCGACCTGCATAGGCCACCACTAAAAACGTGTCACGACCCGCACCCTAGAGTTAGGGCACGAGAAGTGGGTACGTCCAGCCTACGCCGCAGTGTCGGCGGTAGAACGTTGTCCTAGGTATCATACATCTAACAGTATAAGGCTAAACAGTTTATACTCTCCGAATGGGGGTGACATAGCAGGTACAGACTCAATCACATCTAAGGTAGAGCATGATAAGGATAGATAAAACATGAAATCCAAAAGAGGTATAACAGAGAGAACTCTAAGTGTCTAAGATACACAAATCCAGAAATACATCTCAAATCTCCAAACTCAGATACAGTAATCCATAAAGTAAATACAACTCCGGACAATTGAAATAACTATCTAAACAACCTCTAATGTGTCTCCTCTAGGCTAGCAGGCAATCTCCAAGCTATCTGTAAAATTTATCAACGGGTCCAGTCAGGACAGGAGCGAGTACAGTACATCTCAACAATATCATAACAGGTTAGGAAATATAAACATGCTAGAGAGTAAGATACAGGATCTGAAGAAATAATATGATGAAAAAGAGAGAGACTGTAAGTAAATAGCTACAATATATAGAGAACTATCAGTGACTAGTGATTCAGAGCACAAGATGGTTATGTAAACGGTACGATATTGTACACGAGCAATCTACAGAGGTTGTACACGAGTAATCTACTGGATTGTTTACATAACCACTTCTACTCTCCCGCCCCAATCAATACACAAGGATCACGCTAAGTTATGTTATTGCACACGAAGTATAGTCGCACACGAGATCATGTGAATACATGAATATACACGATTTCATACGATTTGTACACGAATGTCACGAATACAAGAAGTACACGATGCTCACGATAAAGTACACGAACACGAATACCCGATGTATTCGCTAAGGGGATAACATCGCACAATAAGATCCATATAGTACTAATCCGTGTTTCCAATGTGTCAGTATCATGTAAAGTAATCTAAAGCAGGAAATATAATCCTAAACAAGATATAAAATGATCAGAGAATGTACTCGCCTGATATCTGAATGTCCAAGGTAAAGATACTATCCGAGGAGAGGTGTCTGGCTCCTAATTAGAACAACACAAGTCACAACATGTCCAGAAGGGTACTATAAAGCACTACAATGCATTCTACATGAATCTAGGTCAAACTAGGCCAAAGTCAACCCTTGGTCAACTCTGGTCAACTGTACTAGTCAAACTAGGTCAAACTAGGTCATGTCCTAACCCAGCAAGTCTTACTAGGCCTAACCAAGACTATCCTAGCAAGCACACATCAATACAAGGCTATACAAGCCAACATACACCCAACTCTATATAGCATGCAATTATTCAATACTCAAATAGGCAAAAACTCATATTGGATATACACTAGATAATCTATTACTTTAAGCTATATATGTCTACACATATATACACATGCATATATTGGTATTCAACATTATTTCTATAATCATGGCATTTCAAATGGTTATATAAACTTATATATTACAACACAATATGCTAACATATATATAATATACATACATAGCTAAGTTAACTATATTCATAAATACTTATTTAAGAGGCTATGTGTGTGTATGTGAACATGGCAAAGGGGCAAGTGAGGGTTAAATGGGCATACATAGTGTATACATATCAAAGAGTGTCAAAGTGTAAGTGAACAAAGTGTCAAGTGTGATAGTGTCAACATAGTGTAAAGGGGTACATGAGGTAATATAGGATTTGTGTTAACATAGAACATTACATCTCATTAACTTGTATATTGCATACATTACATCTATTATTATATTACATTCATGCTTGCATTCATTCATCATTCATTTATTCTCTTGCACTACTATATACACCATACATTACATACTATCGAACCTACATATTCATTACAAGCCATACTTATACATGCTTACATTAGATAGGATACTTACACCTCATACATCATTTATTTAACCATTTACTCATGCTTGCATTCTCTATTTAATTACATAATGTATATACATTAACATGGGTTAAAATCAAATAGAATATTATATTACACACAAGGGTGCACAAAATGCATATGCCAAATAGTAACTCCTACTAATAATTAATATTGTACCATCTCAGCATGAATTAAAATCTAGGATTAAAGTATGTTATAGATCTATGTGTTAGCTTCCCGAAACTTCAAACGGATCGCATTTTTCGTTTCCGGAAACTCCCGGAATCGCGAAAACACCGAAAACGCGTTTGTCTTTCGTACAGCTGACACTCAAATAATTCTTCAGAAAGTTACAGAAAGAATTAGGCCTACTAATACATGTTTTTGGAAAGATAACTTCAATACGCTTCTTTTAAAAAAATAGGAGATTAGACTGAGCTTTGAGCTAGAAGTTATGACATTTCTAAGTTATGGCTGAAATTAAAAACGTGGATAAAAATTATGACGGATTTAGATAGTTTGAGCCAAAAGAATACATAATATATATCCTAATTATCCACAACAATAATGACAATAATAATATGAGGAACCACACTCACAAACTTGATTATATAATCATCATGAACCATTTATTACATATATAAAAATAGGTACACTCTCATTACAATATATTTTACACAAATCTATATATGTAACATGAACACATCTATAAGAGATACATGAATGAAATGTAAAGTACTCAAGAACACATCTCTACATATTCAAATCTGAGATTTAATATAAATTAATTCATTTAATCAATATTTTAAATATAAAGTGTGTCCAAGTTTGGGGTTTTCCCCATGAACACAAGACACAACAATAATACAATAGAAATCCCTAAAGGACACATAATGGACACAAGAGGACACAAAATAGGGACACAACAATGGGGGTCATTCCTATGGTTAAAACTTTCCTAAATGCAAAATGGAGAAATAAAAGAGAAGGAAATATTACCTAAAGGAGAGAAAATCCAAGGAGAAAGGCTTCTTCCTTGGGAGAGCTTAAGAGCACTTGGGGAAGAAGACTTCTCAAAGAAAGGAAATGAGATGAGAGTCCTATTAGGGCCGGCCAAAATGGTTATCCCCCCATTGAATATTACAAGTTTGCCCCTCCCTTAGTTACAAGTGTTTAAAACAATTTTGGTTAGGATTTGGGGGCAAAAGGGTCAAAATAAAAACTCTAAATGTTTAACCTAATAATTAAGATTATGAATAATCTTTCTAACATGACTAATTAAAATGTGGGCCATGGCTAACTAATGCATGGGTCCAACTAGAGTCTAAGTTACCCCGGGTCCCCGTTACAAGTCGGATTGAGATGAAATTCGAACCCGACTCAAATAATCCCAAAACAATATCATAAATAATAAAATAATATCAAAATAATTCAAAGAGGTCAAATACAAAATATCCTTAGGCCATAAATGACATGAAAATATCATAATCACATGGTTAGGCTCTAGGTCAAACAGTCTCTAGGGTTTCACTAGCAAAACGTCAAAACCACAAGTCATTGATTTAAATAATTTTGAAATGATTGAAAATTACCAAAAATTATATCATGAATTAAATATCATTATTAAAATAATTATAAACACGAAATTTCGAAATTACCCTCATTTGAAAAATTGGGTGCTACACCCGCTTCATGCGGATGCTTCCTTCATGCGGCTGCTTCCTTCATGCGGCTTCCCGCTGCATGCGGCTGCTTCCTTCATGCGGCTATCCGCTGTATGCGGCTGCTTCTTTCATGCGGTTACCCGCTGCATGCGACTACTTCCTCCATGCGGCTGCTCGCTTCATGTGGCTGCCTCCTTCATGCGGCTGTCACCCTCATTTGGCTGCTAACTTCATGCGGCTAGGATCGTGGGGGCCACCCGTATGCGGTTCACTTAGAGACCGCATTCATGCGGCTCTGTCAGGACATCCCACTCATGACAGATAAGACACGTGACGATCTTCATGACAGTTGAGACACGTGGCTGTCTTATCCCCTCGGAATTATGGCTGCTCGCAAATTATAACAACCAGATTTAGTACAATCACCATTATTACTCAAATCAAATCAGATTTGTTGTAATTAAGCAAATTGGACACGTGGCAGGAGATCCGAGTTTATCACAAAGATTCATGCCAATCAGCATTAATTGCCCATACGGATTTGGCGCAATCAAAAATTAATTGCTCCGATTTGCTGCAATCAAATTAATAGCCCAGATTATTGGCCGTCGACTTTTTTTTGGGTGATCATTGCAAACCCTAATGATGACACCCCACTCCTATAAATAGCAAGGTGTCATTCCCTTGTAAAAAGGATCGGATCCAGAGAAACAAAAAAATATAGCAAGGTGCCATTCCTTTGCAAAACGGATCCTCTCCACCCGGCTGGACACACAGAGAGACAAAGGCGCACACAGAAGAGTCCTCCCATCTTGAGAGCAGTTCTTCACCGAGCTAAGGCTACGTCTGATCGTCCAAGGAGTAAGGCAGAGAGGCCGTCGCTTTCCCGAGCCTCTACCGTCACCCCCAGAATCAAAACTAAACAATCATACTTAGATTGCTGTACCTAGGTTTTCGTCCCTAGACTTTCTTTGTACGAGCGAGTTTGTATTGTGAAGTAAAAGTCCAGTCCTCCCATATATATTGTTCTGTTCTTTTACAATCAATAGCAAACACGATGGCGACTCTGCTGGGGACTAACTTCTCCACGGCTGAGGAGTTGGTGACACAATCAGACGCAGCCAAACTTGGCTCCACTCAACAAATGTTGGTCGCCCGGTTCGACCAACAGGCGTTTGAAGAAATGCTTTCCGACGGGAGCACTGGCCCGGTCTAGCGGTGAGCCCGCACAAAGAAGGCCCATAGGGAGTGGAGACCCAAAAATTTTGCTCCTCCCCAAGCTCTCGAAGAAGTACTCTCTGTTGCCCGAGACAGTGGAGAAGTCTTGCGTGCGGCCCCACTTCAGACCACAGAGGACTCTGCTGTTCCCAAGTCCGACAGAAGAAAATACTATGATGCCGGACTTACAGGGCAAAGAGGAACTCTGTGCAACCCAAGCCGCATAAGGGCGCCAGCCGTATGAATGCTCATGCGGCCGCAACTGTCGACCGAATGGGAAGAACTCATGCGGCCACAAAAGTCAGCCGCATATAGAAAGCCCATGCGGCCAGAACTCCCAGCCGTATGCAGATAGCATGTACGGCCACGACTTCTAGCCGTATACAGAAAGATCATACGGCCACAAAGGATAGCCGTATGCAGACAGCCTGTACGGCCACACATACCAGCTGTATACAGACAGCCTGCACGGCCATACATACCAGCCGTATGCAGACAGCCTGTATGGCCACCGATCCCAGCCGCATATCATCTCTTCCATGCGGCTCACGGTCAGTCTTTGACCGCCTCTCATACGGTCTTGACCACGAAGGCTCTTTGGAGCATATGCCAGACTCTGTTGTGACCAGCTTGGACTCGTCCTACTATGCACTCTCAGGTGCTAGAAGGAAGAAGTCTCGGGCAACACGGGCTCGACGAGCTTAGTCGACTGTCCCAACTTCTGACTGCCAAGGCGTCCCGCTAATTATTACTCGGGCCCCTGATTGAAAGTTGTACAGAACTACCTGTATCCAGCCCCCGGCAGCCAACGAACGGGATAGTTATCAAGAATCTCCCAACAAGGATCAGGGGCAAGTACTCGTGCTACCCCCACATCAGGGAGCAGACAGGAGGCCAACACACTCATGTGCTCAGGACTCCCCAGCCCAAAAAGCAGGTGACTCGCGCAACGCGATTCTTCACAAGGGCAAGGAAAGATACGAGGATTTGACGTGCAAAGAGTCTGGTCAAGGACATCAATGCACCCAAGTTATTGTCAACTGCTGCTGCAACAAGACAGCAGTACAAAAAGACCGACGGTCCATCTTCCAAAGGCTGCAACGCCCAAGCTCAGAAAATGAGGTGCTTCTCATCGCCTCTTGTAATTCTGCTCTGAAGATTCCTGGCACCGAAAGAGGAAAAAAGACAAATGTCTCCAGCCCAAAAATTTCAGTCGGTGTAACCAAGAAAATTTCTTCTAAACGGTTGTCTACCACCATCGCAGGAGGAGTTTACCAAGGTCCCGCTCAAAGACAAAATCTGCCACACTGGGAGACTCGTCCACATCTATGGAAAACACCGGAGCCGGGGGTAGCATTCCTCCAAACATCCACAACAACCCGGTGTTCCAAAAAGATAGTCCGGGGGAAATGGCTCACCCAACAGATGTAGCAGATCCCGACATCCCTGAGGACGTCCACAATTCTCAAGACGAGGCAAGCTCTGAAGCTGGGGGTACCACCCTTTCTGAGTCCGAACCAGAGGAGAACATTCCCAAATACCCTGACGACTTTTCTGTACGAGGGTACGACTCAGAGGGCACATCTTCTACCGTTCCTTCCATCTCTCATCATATAAGGATGGTATTTATGACAGAGAGCAACCAAGAGGGTCCAAGTGATCGCCAACGCATCGATACTCTGGAGGCCATACTGCATGCCTTGGTCAAATCCGTGGACGAGATCAAAGCGGCCCTTCCGACTTTGTAAGGAAGGACGTCTGGCCAAACAAGTTTGGGTCCCACGGTCAATGCAGACTCGAACTCAGCTGCACCAAACCCGGACGATAATTCTCCTTAAATATCGGCTCCTACCGCTGCAGACGAGGCCAGGGAGGCAAGAAGACAGGTCCAGGAGCTCCGGGCCATGTTCCATGCCCAAAAAAATTGCCAGGACCTCAGGATACGACAATCGTATCCCGCTGCGTGGAGAGATGTTCCCTTTCCACCAAAATATAAACCATTCCACATCAATCCATATGATGGGAAGACATCTGCAAGCAGGTATATCACCTACTTCAAAGTCACAACCGACCATCTGCCTCTTGACGATGCCATCCTTATGCGACTGTTCATCGGAGCCTTGGAAGGGGTCGCCTTCGACTAGTACCGCAACTTGCCGGACAATTGTATCCACTCCTTCATCGGCTTCAAACGCATGTTCCTAGAGAGGTTCTATGAAGTTGGACAAGACGTGACAATGTCCACTCTTATGGACGTTGTTCAGGAAGAAAAGGAGCTGACAAGAAACTACATCGAGCGGTTTCGCCAGACTGCGATGAAGTTGCCTTCCGGTAACCCTGATTCCTCCTTAATTGAAATTTGCCAAAAGAGGCTGCTTTCCACGATCAGCCTCTGGATGGGCGAAAGTCAGTTTAAGGACTGGAAGACTTTCATCATCAACGCCACTAGCGCAGAGGACAAGTTGAAGAAAGCTCGCCAACTGGGACTGCATATCTCGAATGGAGAGGATAAGGGCAAACGCCCTAATACCAACCAACAACAACGACAAGTTCCTCAAGAAGTACTATGTCTAAACGACACTATCGCTCGAATTGTGAGTCATATACCCGCAGGAATCGCTAAACTTACACTTTGACCCCAAATATCCCTGATTGATGGGTTATGTACCCCTGGTACCGCTGAACTCACTTCCCGACTATAAATCTGCCAAATTGACGAGTTATGTACCCTCTTGTACCGCTAAACTCACATTCCAACTATAAATCTCCAGATTGTCGAGTTACGTACCTGCAGGTACCGCTGAACTTACATTCTGAACCCAAATCTCCAGATTATCGAGTTATGTACCCGCAGGTACCGTTGA
Organism: Iris pallida; assembly: GCA_029216955.1. NCBI lineage: Eukaryota > Viridiplantae > Streptophyta > Magnoliopsida > Asparagales > Iridaceae > Iris > Iris pallida. The sequence continues at coordinate 1,410,682 of JANAVB010000798.1, read as the reverse complement.
AATTATACTCTGGTCACTACAGATGAATTTATATCGCATCTTTTAGGTAGTAAGTCAAGTATGATCATACCTCTGAACTTTTCTCCTAAAAGAGCCCCCTCTTTATGATCCAATACCCGCACTTTCAGTGCACAAAAAGGGTAACAGATCCACAGATTTTTCGAAACAACCACGTCGATGTTACCTCTGAGTAAGTATGTTTTCCTTCCATCAAAAACAAACTGCCCCTAACATAGAACTTACACGTCCTCATTACCTCTGAGTTGTTCTATGCACCCTTCATGGAGCCCACTCCTGCCATGTCCTCATTACCTCTGAGTGGGAAGGCTCCATCGAAGAAACCCTCATATTTACCATGTCCTCATTACCTCTGAGTAAGTATGTTTATTCTCTCTCGACTTATTATCCGTACCAAAAAAAACCCCAAGGTACGCCAAGGATAATAGGCCCACAAATGTCCTCTGCTGACCACAAATGTCCATATTTGGCCACAAATGTCCACAATTGACCACAAATGTCCGCAGTTGACCACAAATATTGTACTAGGTTTTCTAGTACACGTGCCTCTTTTTTCACAAATCTCATACCTCTGGAACCCAGCTGTTCCATGGCATTCTTTCGTCCGATACCAAGAACCTCCATATCCGCCTTACCACGGAGTTGTTCTAGGTATCCCTATCAAAATTATTATCCGTACCTAAACCCAAGGTATGCCAAGGATAATAGGTCCACAAATGTCCTCTGTTGACCATAAATGCTGTATTAGGTCCTCTAGTACATGCACCCCTTCTTCACAATCATATGCTTCTGGAACTCAGTTGTTCCGTGGCATTCATTTCCCGTTACATAGAACTTCTACGTTCATATTACCTCTGAGTTGTTCTATGTATCCTTATTCGAGTTCACTCCTACCACGTCCTCATCAACTCTTAGTAGGAAGGCTCTACTTTAGACCCATATTTACCACGTCCTCATCACCTCTGAGTAAATATTATGGTTCACTCTCTCAACTTATTATTCATACCTAAAACCAAGGTACGCCAAGGATGATAAGTCCACATAAAATCTCCAGCGGAAGTACCCAAAACTATCATGTCCATGCTACCTCTGATAGGATTGCCACACCTAAACAACTCTACTTTCCATGCTTCTTATTCAAAGTATTCCAAATTTGTAATTTGAAAACTTTGAAGGGGGTCTTGTAGAAGCATGAAAAATATTGCTTTTAGTTCCACATCGGAAAGGAGAAGAAGAAAGGGCTCACTCCATTCTATAAATATAGCCCCCTTTCCTCCTTTGAAAAGGGCACCAACTTCTCTTCCTTCCTTCCAACTTGGACTCTTCCTACTATGCACCTTCGGGTGCTAAGTCGAAGAAGTCTAGGGTAGCGCGGGCTCGTCGAGCTCAGTCAGTTGTCCCAACCTCTGACCATCAGAGCGTCCCGCTACGCGGGCCTCTAATGAGAAGTTATACAGAACCGTCCGTGCCCAGCCCCAGGCAGCAAACGGACAGGGTGGTTCTCAAGAGTCTCCAACAATGATCAAGGGCAAGTATTTTTACTAGTTCCGCATCGGGGAGCAAACAGGATACTTACGCACTCATGTGCTCGAGATACCCGGGTCCACAAAGTGAGTGCAAAGGTTGATCGAGATGTCCTTGACTTGCGAGATGTGATCCTTCACAAGCGCAAGGAAAAAAGAGGAGTCTCATGCGGCTGAAAACCCAGAAAGCTCCATGTGGCCCATGAGAATTTTATGCGGCTCAAAATCTAGAATGCTTCATGCGGCTCAGAAAGCTTCATGCGGCCCAAAAGCAGCAGGGGGGCCTTATGCGGCCCAAAAATCAACAGAAAAGCCCATGCGGCTCCAAACAGAAGGAGCCTCATGCGGCTCAGGAATCCTTCAGAACTTTATGCGGCTCGAAACTCCCTAACAGCTCCATACGGCTCAGGCAAAGACACGTGGTCATGCGCTGTCCGCTTCTACAGCTGGCCATAAAGCAGCCTCCCAATTAATTGCTCTGATGACAGCTCTGACGCAATGAATGACAGCTCTGACACAATGAATGACAGCTCTGACATAAAACTGAAATAATGATGGCGTGCTCCTTAGAAAAAGAAGAAAAAATTTTATAACTGGCAGGATCCGCCGAGTCCCAAGCACCCCTATGCGGCTGCCCGCCTCATGCGGCTGCCCACCTTTATGCGGCTGTCATCTTCATGCGGCTGCTTCCTTCATGCGGCTGTCCGCTTTATGCGGCTGCTTCCTTCATGCGGCTACCCGCTGCATGCGGCTGCTTCCTTTATGCGGCTACCCGCTACATGCGGCTGCTTTCCTCATGTGGCTACCCGCTACATGCAGCTACTTCCTCCATGCGGCTGCTCGCTTCATGTGGCTGCCTCCTTCATGCGGCTGTCACCCTCATTTGGCTGCTAACTTCATGCGGCTAGGATCGTGGGGGCCACCCGTATGCGGTTCACTTAGAGACCGCATTCATGCGGCTCTGTCAGGACGTCCCACTCACGACAGATAAGACACGTGGCGATCTTCATGACAGTTGAGACACGTGGCTGTCTTATTCCTTCGGAATTATGGCTGCTCGCAAATCATAACAACCAGATTTAGTACAATCACTATTATTACTCAAATCAAATCAGATTTGTTGTAATTAAGCAAATTGGACACGTGGCAGGAGATCCGAGTTTATCACAAAGATTCATGCCAATCAGTATTAATTGCCCATACGAATTTTGCGCAATCAAAAATTAATTGCTCCGATTTGCTGCAATCAAGATTAATGGCCAAGATTATTGGTCGCCGACTTTTTTTTGGGTGATCATTGCAAACCCTAATGATGACACCCCACTCCTATAAATAGCAAGGTGCCATTCCCTTGTAAAAAGGATCGGATCCAGAGAAACAAAAAAATATAGCAAGGTGCCATTCCCTTGCAAAAGAGATTCTCTCCACCCGGCTGGACACACAGAGAGACAAAGGCACGCACAGAAGAGTCTTTCCATCTTGAGAGCAGTTCTTCACCGGAGCCAAGGCTACGTCTGATCGTCCAAGGAGTAAGGCAGAGCGGCCGTCGCTTTTCCGAGCCTCTACCGTCATCCCCCATAATCAAAACTAAACAATCGTACTTAGATTGCTGTACCTTGGTTTTCGTCCCTAGGCTTTCTTTGTACGAGCGAGTTTGTATTGTGAAGTAAAAGTCCAGTCCTTCCATATATATTGTTCTGTTCTTTTACAATCAATGGCAAACAAGGCCAACACGAATACTGGGATCCCGAAAGACCAAAAGGAGTAAAACTGTCAGAAGATAGCCCCAACCTGACATTACACGGATCTGAAGCAAAATCATAATACACTCGATCAAAGTGCTTCCACGCTTCTTTATCGGATGGGTGATCCAACACTCCTTCAATCTGTTCTCGCATGTGCCAACTCATATTTTCGGCCATCTCTTTCACCATAAATAATCTTTACAATCGGGGCGTTAAAGGCAAGTAGTACATTGAATCGGTCGATCTTCTTGCACCGGTAGACCTTCATGTACTAGTTGTCTTATTGCGATCAGCACCATAAAATCTGCACACATCTGTGTCCTTGTCGTCTTTGTAGTAAAGCATGCACCCATTGCGACAAGAATCGATTTTTTTGTATCCCATCCAAAGCGATCTCACCATCCTCTTAGACCGGTAGAAGTCTTTAGGTAACTTAGCACCCGCCGGCAAGATCTCTATAATCAACTCCAACACTCGGTTGTAGCATTCTTGCGACATGTTAAAATCTGACTTAATGCTCAACAGTCTTGTAACCACCTCCAACGGTGAATGATCCACACAACCAAGATACAATAGAGTCCTTGCATTATCCAGCAACTCTATGAACTTTACAGCATCGACATTCGGTGCCTCCTCAGCTGCATCATGAACGAAACTAGGCCCCGCAGCATCGAAAACCATGTTCACGCACCCATCGTCATATGCATGATTATCTGAAACAAAATTAGGTCCCGCATGCATATACGGCTCAACATAAGGCTCCGGCTCTGATGCTAAAGACACAAGTTCTCCGTGTGCGGTCCACTGATAGTAATTAGGCGTGAAACCCCTCGAGTACAAATGATATGTCACTTCCATGAATGATTTCGCAAGTAGTAGTTCATATCCATTTGGAAATAATTCTGCAAAGATGGACACACATTATCCAATAGGCACAAATTCGTATATTATGTCTTATTATGGGACACACATTAGTAGCGGACAGTTACTAATAACCATGCTATATCGCATATAAGTTCTTTTGCATCCAACGTGTACACATACGCTATCGATTCTTACTGATGCCAATCTCATTCAGACACACTAGATTCGTTTCGATATCGCCAAGGTCAAGTTGAAAATTGCCTTAACATCAATTTTCAAGACTTGAATATAATGTCACCTATAACCAATATCTAAGACCCCATGACAAAGTCAAAGACCCCATGAATATAATGTCACCTACAACCGATATCTCATTCAGACACACTAGATTTGTTTCGATATCGCCATACCATATATATATAATGTCACCTACAACCGATATCTAAGACCCCATGACAAAGTCAAATATATTATTGACAAGACTTGAATATAATATCAACTAATTACAACCACAACTAGTACTAAATAAGTCTCCTAGTATGATATAGAGGTAAATAAATAGTATACTAGATTGACTGACACTCGACTGAACACCCTCTGGACACATACTCAAGCCTATACTATACACTCACACACCACTCTACTATACTCACATAGACACACATAATTGTTACCTTATTTTATATATATATATATATATATATATATATATATATATATATATATATATATATATATATTTTATATATATATATATATATATATATATATATACCTTAATATTACACACACTTACACACTCTCAAACACTACATAAACCTATAGCTAATGCATACACACACTAATATCTATATCCCCATATACATTTAGTATCACACACTAATCAATTACTCTCAACTCTACACACACACACACACACATGTGTAGCTATATTTACCTTATAACTTAGTATCTTGAGATACACAGTCCTTACCTACACTTGGCAATTACAATAATTCTCTCTCTAATACTAGCTAATGATCTAACAATGTACTACATCCCCGATCGGGTTTAAATTTTATCCCCATCACCATCCCCATTTAACAATGTACTCAAGTATCCGAGCATAATATTGGGTACAAGCACGTACCCTCTAAGCCTATTTGTTAGTACACCAGCCTTTGATGTCCTGATACCAACTTACCCACTCTGGTTCGAGCCCATACCTAAACACCTATCTACTCTATGACTGTAAACCACTCCTTACTAACTGTCTGCTGCAAGTATCTCAATCAGATACTATTATGTACTTTAAAACATTATGCATAAGCCTACTCCAGTGCCTAATATCCTGAGGCTTAACCTGTCCCTCGGCATTACCAGGTATCAGAGCCTATGAGGTTCCTAACTAGAACTGGGAACATCACCATAGCTAATTTTTCTACAAGTGAACACTTATACAAAAGAATGAATTAAATCTTACTTATCCCTCAAATTGCTATAGACCCTTCTACTCACACATGTACCTATTTACAGGTCTGCTAGTACATAGCCCCAAGTCATGTGCACTCTTGCAGTGACTTGGTATCAGCACTCTCTGGTACCAATTGCTACCTAGATATGCTAGTCAAATCTGATATCTAGGTGAAAACCTTATAACATAACATGGACACTCTTGCATTGACTTGGTATCAGTTTGAATTTAAAGGGAAGTTCACCTATTATTGTCTAATGGGTATCAAATAGGAGTTCATGCCTAACATGCCTTCGAAATCCCCACCTGGTTTGCACTAGTCTGTGGCCTTCCTATATGCAGGGTAGGTACATGCTCGGATACATGAGCCTTGTTGTTACTGTTATCAGGGATTTTGTTTAATATCCATTCCCGTCCCCATCCCCGTTTCTATATCTCCAAACCCGTCCCCATCGGGGAAAAAAATTCGGGTCCCCGTTGGGTTCGGAGGAAGTTGCCATCCCTACTTAAACACACACAATAGCTGTGTGTGTGTGTCCGTATGTGTCTGTGTATGTGTGTGTGTATCCGTGTGTTCGTGTGTGTGTGTGTATGTATGGAAGAGAAGGAGGAGGAGGAGTTAGGTTAGGGTTTACCGGAGAGGAGTAGCTCGGATTGGGGGAGGAGGAGTTCAAGGAGGAGGAGCTCGAGGGGGGGAGGGGGGTAGGGGTCGCCGGGGAGGGAGGGAGTCGCCGGGGGGGAGGCAGTCGTCGGGGGAGAAAGGGAGTCGCCGAGAGCTGATCGAGGGAAAATTACAAAATTTTCGAGTGAGGGGGAAAAAATAGACTGTGCCCTAAGTAAAAAAAGTTAGCGACGTCACCAGTCGACGTCGCTAAACATTGCAACCATTTTAATATATGGCAACATATTTTAATAATATGTCGCTGAACGTCGCTATTTTACGACATAATTTATCTTTGTCTCTGAACGTTGCTATTCAGCGACGTTTCGCGATGTCATTAGAAGGGAGTCGCTATATTACATATTTAGCGACGGTATTTTATTCCGTCGCTAAACAACGTCGCTAATATAGCATATTTTAGTAGTGTCGGTGGAGCAGTTTGAGCACCAGACATTTGATACCGTCTTGCGAGCAGCGAAGAGGCATGAGTATACTTCTCAGAGGATAGTAGATCAAGCCGGAGGGAGGAAGAGATCTCATGGACAGATATCCCAGTCATCAGCACCAGCCCCGACAGCTAGACCTTTGACTATTAGAACCCCTAGGAGGGCGACCACAGTTTTGTCGATTCAGTACTCGACACCGATGTATCCTCAGCAATAGAAGCATAAGCAATCTTCTGTAATAGGCTGCACTCATTGTGGGAAGACAGGACATGTGGTTTCAGAGTGTCGTAGAGCACAGGGATTGTGCTTGGCTTGTGGAGCACCGGACCACAAGATAGGGTCCTGTCCGAGTAGAGCCAGTTCACCGTCATCAAACCTAATCAGTCCATCGATTAGGGGTCCAGCACCAGTACAACAACAGTACCAGCCTCCGAAGCCATTGTCGCCTCAGGCTCAACAGTATATCCAAGCTCAGATTCAGAACCGGCAGAAAGGTTTCCAGCAGAGGAGAACAATACCAAGAGGACAAGGTCAGGTTATGACTCTGACAATAGTAGAAGAATTGGCATCAGGTGAGGTGGTGGCAGGTACCATTCTTGTCAACTCTTTTCCAGCATCAGTATTATTGATTCGGGTGCATCGTATTCATTTATGTCTGTATGATTCGCTACGCAGATAGGAATGGAGCCCGAGTCATTATCAGTAAGGCTCAATATACTTACTGGTAATGGTCTTGTAGTAGTAGATAGAATGTTTTTCTCATGTCGAATCGTAGTTAGCGGTAGAGAGTTTTCTGCTAGGTTGATAGAATTTTCTATGGCCGATTATGATGTGGTCCTAGGAATGGATTGGTTGAAGAATCGGTATGCTAGAATAGACTGTCATATTTGTAGGATTATTTTTGGTATTCCAGGCGGACCGGAGTTTTCCTTTTCAAGAGGTGAAGTTGAACCTTTTCCTCCAGTCTTGCGGATGGCAGTAGTAGAGGCGGTTCGGTTTCCCAGAGTAGTAGAAGAGTTTTTCGATGTATTTCCCGAAGAGCTTCCAGGTATGCCACCGGAGAGAGAGATAGAGTTCACTATCGACTTGATTCCAAGGAAGACACCAGTGACAAAGCGAGTCTATAGGATGGCACTATCAGAGTTGGAGATCCTGTACAAGATGATTGAAGAACTCAGAACCAAGGGATTCATTCGTACTAGTAGATCACCTTGGGAAGCCCCGATGCTTCTTTTAAAAAAGAAGGATGGTACGTCAAGATTATGTGTTGATTATCGTACCTTGAATTTTGTAACAATCAAGAACAGATATCCTCTACCAAGGATAAATGATTTATTCGATCAACTCAGTAGAGCGGCAGTACTCTCAAAGATTGACTTACGGTCGGGGTTCCATCAGATCAGAGTTAGAAAGCAGGACATCCCGAAGATAGCGTTCAGATCAAGATATAGACATTGGGAGTTCCTTGTTATGCCATTTGGAGCGACCAATGTGCCAGCCATATTCATGGACCTCATGAATCGTATCTTCATATCCTATTTGTACCAGTTCGTGGTAGTGTTTATAGACGACATCTTGGTCTATAGCAAGAGTAAGGTGGAGCATGAGTAGCATCTTCGTGTAGTTCTTCAGATTCTCAGGGAACACCAGTTGTATACGAAGTTCAGTAAGTACAAATTTTGGCTTGATCGCATTTCGTACTTAAGTCATATCATCACCAGAGGTGAAGTGGAAGTTGACCCCAGAAGATAGTGGTTATAGAGACATGGCCAGTTCCCAGCACCGTCGTAGAAGTTCAAAGTTTTCTAGGATAGGCCGACTATTATCGGCAGTTCATATCAGATTTTTCTCGGATTTCAGTGCCCATGATGCGGTTGACCCATAAGGATGTGTAGTTTGCTTGGACAGCAAAGTATCAGAGTTCTTTGAGAAGTTGAAGCAAAGATTAATGACGGCCCCCATTCTTATGCTTCCAGATGGGACTAGAGGATTTTCAGTTTATTATGATACTTCAGGCAGAGGATTGGGATGCGTATTGATGCAATATGGTAAGGTAGTAGCTTATACATCACGTCAGCTTCGTGATAATGAAAGGAATTATCCAACCCATGACTTGGAATTAGCAGCGGTGGTTTTTGCACTTAAGTTGTGGAGGCATTATTTGTATGGAGATCGGATGAAGATTTCACCGACCACAAGAGTCTTAGGTATGTGTTTACTCAGAAGGATCTCAACATGCGTCAGAGAAAATGGCTAGAGCTACTTGTGGATTATGACATCAACCTGCAGTATCATCCTGGAAAGGCCAACGTAGTGGCGGATGCATTGAGCAGAAGAGCTGGAGTTTATTTTCTAACAGCGCAACTAGAGTTATTAGCAGACCTTCCGAAGATGGGGATAGAGATAGTTCTCTCTACCAATGTGGCATTGACGGCCAGCATGCAAGTTCAATCCAGTATAGTTGAGTGGATCAAGATGGCACAATCAGCGGATTCTAAGCTTCAGCGGCTTAGAGCAGAATGTGTAGCAGGACGGAGAGCAGAGTTATGCATTCACAAAGATGGTATACTCTGACATGGAAGGCATCTTTGTGTACCCAGTGGTGATATCAGATAGGAGATCATGGCAGAGGCTCACAGTTCTCAGTATTCAATTCATCCCGATGGCACGAAGATGTACCGAGACATCCGTCAGCATTTCTGGTGGAATTGCATAAAGAGGGAGTGTAAAACCCCTAAATTTCTACTATATTTTTTTATTAAATTTGATACCAAATTAAAATTTTGTATTGTACGTCGCATAGTCGTATTGTACGTCGCGCACGAAGTTTTATTTTTCGTAATTGCTCGACGAGTGCGAATATGTGCGAGCGTACATATTTTTAGAAAAACATTTTTCTTATTTTTATAGTTTCAAAATAATGTATGTAATATTTAATTTAGCTATCAAAATTTTCTAAATTTACAATTTTTATTTATGAAAAGCCTTTCAATTAGAATAAATAATGTTATTCGTGCATACATATATTTCATAAATATTTTGCTAGATTATTTTAAATAAAAATGTAATTTTAGATTTATTAATATAAATATTTTTATCATTTAAAAAAGGTATTTAAAAATATTTATGATTTTCGAAATTTTTATTATTGGTATTTTGAAAATATATTGGCAGTTATTGTGGCCATTTAAATCTTGATTTAAATTTTTGGATTTATTTAAATAGTTAAATATTTGAAATTTGATTATTCTATTTGATTTTAAACAAAATTTAATTTAATTTAAATTGGATTGTATTTAGATTGAGATTTGATTTTAAATTAAATTACGAATTATCTACTTGGATTTTAAATATCCTAATCATTATCCAATTGGAATTCCATATCCTATAAATAGGCAGGTACTCCTCCAATACATTATTCCTGCATAAATTTCCATAACCCAAAAATCTATGCATCGTGTCCGTGTTCCCCATCCATAATCTTATTCCATTATTTACATTTACAAATTCTTTCCCCACGGTGTCACAACCTCGACACAGCATAATTCCCCAATCCAGACACGTCCCAAACCTCTAACCTAATACCCTAAATCCCCAATCCGCCATGGCTACGTCGTGCTTCCCTCGATCACCTCCTTGGCCAAGCCTCTCGACACATGACCCGACTCGATCTTCGTGTACCGTCGCGTCCAGTCCTGTGACCCCCATCCTCTGACCAATACCGATGACCCCGCCATTACAACAGCCCCCGACTCCTTCTCCCTGGCCACGACAACACCACCACCACCATAGAACAGACAAACAAACACCACCACCACGGCCACTGCCGCCAGCACCCCCGTCTCCACCAGCACACCTAGATACAACCATGACCTTCAACACCGCCCACACCACCACATACAGTACCAGCCTCCACTATGCCCTCCGCCACCGTGTCGACGGTCGAACCTCGTTCGAGCGTCATCGAACTGGACCGGCTCGCTTCCGGCCCACGGTACCGACCCCGTCACCCAAAACTCGTAAAGATAGAGAGAAGCACAACCCTTACCTCGCCTCGGCCGTGTGTCGCCGCGACAGCGCTTCTCCACCGCTCCGTCGACTGCGTCGAGCATCACGCCATGCCCGACCTTGCGGTGGATCACCCCGGCGATGTGCGTCCCTTCCGTGCCGCCTCGGCAAAGCACCGTGCGCGCGCGCGGGTCCCCTCGCCAAATCTGGAGCGGCGCCTCCCTCCGCTGGCAGGTGCTCTGCCCGCCGCCGCCGCCGGTCGGAGCTGCGCCGCGTGGGTTTTCGCCGCCCTAAGGACCAGCACCGCATTCCCTCTTCGCCAACCGACCTCCGACCCTCTCCCGACCGCTGTACTCCGAGCCCCACCAGAACCCCGCGTCCGCCGCTCGCGTGAACCGCCTCCCGGCTCCCTTCTTCCCGCCACCAGCCAAACCCCGTTCCCGCCAAACCCGAGTGCCGCCTCCACCTGGCCCCACGACTAGTCGTCGCACCTAGTTCCGCCGCCTCTCCACAATCTCCGCCCATCCGCCGCGTTTCCCCGACTTCCCCCTCTCCGCCCTCCTTAGCCGCGACCACCGCTCCATCAACTCCGCTTCCTCCGCTGCCTCTTCGGAGCGAGCACCGCCATCGCGCCGCGCCGGAGGCGCGTGCGCCACCACTCCTTCTCTCGCTCGCCCGCGCCACTTCCTCCTCCGGCGCAGCGCCCCACTATCCGCCGCCCGCATCGCCGGAATTTCCATAACTCCGCTCCCTCTTCCCCCACTTTCCCTTTCCTTTTGTTCTATTTTTTTCTTTCATTCATTTAAGGAGCAGCAGACCGCATTTTACTGTTATTATTATTATTATTTTATTTTATATTTCTTTATAATATTTGTATGTGTAATACATAAATAATAGGTAAGGATTGGTTCACGTTTTACTGTTATTATTATTATTATTTTATTTTATATTTCTTTATATCTGTATGTATAATACATAAATAAGTATACTAGTATTATTGTGGTATTATTGTTATTATTATTTTCAGGATTATTGTTATTTAAATTATTACTTAATTTAAATTTTATATTTTTATTTCTCCAAATTTATAATGTAACAAAGATAGTCTTGTGCTTGACCTTATATATAATTACAAACTGAATTTCAAAGTTAAAAATATTGTTGTATTATTTTATGGTAATTTATATATGACTCTTGACCTAAAAATATTATTGTCATATTTTATAAATTATAGTTTGACCAAAAAACATGATTTCTATATTTTCAAGTACCTATCTAAAAGTTATTTTATAATATTTTCTAAATAATAGTTATAATAATTTTATTTATACTATTGCCTTTGAAAATTAATTCTTGATCGTGACTATCCAATTTTTTTTTCCTTTTGCGCCAATTCTAGACTTATTTATATCATCCCTAACTAATTTGACCGCCCTCGACCCGATGGAATACTCTGTGTCGTCAACAGAGGCTCCCTTGCATAGTTGTTTCACTGAAGTCGTAATTTGTGCCATCTTGATCATGCAGCACACCAGGCGCCCTACCAGGCAAGACACCTTGCCTTTACTGTTTAATTTCTTGCTCAATATCAAGCATGTTTTATTTCTTATAAGTTGTTCTTTTAAAATCCTATGTAGTTGCAAATTATTATATTTTAGTTTTCTTTATGTATTTGCCTAGAGTAAGGGACCACCTTTGTTTGTGCCACATTCATGGGCCGACACTTTGTAGCACGATGTCACGTGTCTCATATAGATTCGGACTTCGTACCGACCGTACATCGGTGCATACAGGACGAGCGTTAGGGTATAACTGCTAATATAATTGGCTAGAAGACTTAGCGGTTATTAGGAATATCTGGTGTGGATTCAGCACGAGTAGTGCATGGGGTGGGTGAAGACAGTTATTATGCGCAGGCTTTCACACATTTACTTTTCTCTAGCTGCCATTTGTGACTCAGCCGAGAGCTAGTGTGCGTGCACTTATTTACTTTTCTCTAGATGCCACTATGCCTCGGTTGAAACACAAATGTGCCCATTTACTTTCCTCTAGCTGCCATTAGTGACTCACCCAAGTGCTAGTGGCCATGTTTATTTTTCTCTAGATGCCCCTTAGCTCTCACTCGAGTGCTAATGGGTCGTGCATTTACTTTTCTCTAGACGCCACTAGTGCCTTGGTTGAAACGCTAACGCGCCTGTTTCTAGTCTCGAGAGCCCTTGTGTGGAACGTTGTCTTCAAAATACATTTTCACCTAGAATGGTTAAGGACCTTTATTTGTGTAGTCACATATAATTTTTGTTGAACTTTATTTAATCAGTTTATGGTATGATATTATGTGTCTGTTACGTCCCTCTGAGGACCTGGTTATCTTGCCAGGTGTGTGCTCTTGTCTTTCGCAGGTGTTCTAGCTCTAGCCGTGAACATCGCTATATCTTCGATGATGATTGCGCTTGGATCGTCTTCGCTTCGCTCGCCAAATTTATTTCATTCTTTGTATTTCTTTCCTTGCTTGTTGGTAGTGAATTTGTCTCCGCCAACATATTGTATAAGACTTTTCATAGTTGGTATTATGATATCTTTATTTTCTTTTATTTGTATGGATGAGATTAGTTATGGTTCTACTAATTTTACAGCTTATGTATTCATACGATTTCCATATATTGGAGTGTACTTCGTATGTATACAGCTGCATGTCTACGTTCTAGTCCTACGTATTTTGGGACTGGGACGTTATATGTTTTTGGTGGCCCATGTAGGTCAAGAAATTGTTTGGTTACTTTACCGTACCAAGCAAGCCTGCGTATAGGATTAGAAGTCTAGGATCTCATCCACATACTTGACCTCTTTCCTTGATTTTATCTACCATTTGACTCATCAATTGCATCTTGCTTCCTTCCATCCCTATTCCTATCTTCCTTCGTGCTTGCTAGAGATTGACCCTACTAGTTGGATGTCCCAAAACACCCTTAGCTTAATTCTTTTAAGTTGGGTAGAATACCCCACGACTTGACACACCCTTGACCATTAAGGAAATGCAAATAGTATTATCTAGACCATAGAAACTAGAAGAATTTAACCCATTTGGTCAACCAAGCCTTGGTCTAAAAACGTAGAATGATTGTATAGGAATAAACAAAGACTTAGATCCTTATGACTCTTAGACTATTCATATTTGTTTTTATTCATCTATTATCGTGCCTATATTTTACTATCTAAACTAATGATGCTAATGTAGCCTAGTTTTTGCAAGCTTATCTTTTATCGAGCTTGTTCAAGACGTATGTTAATGAAGAGCTCCCACTAACATATTGCCTAATCAGAACCGTGCATAATGCTCTGATCAACCAAGTGCACTTTGGTTCGCTTTTATTTATCGTTCTACGTGGATGGGAACATAGCTAAACTTGTCCTCTAGAGTCCCATCCGCGACTGCCTTGGCAACTTCTTTTGAATTTTTTTCGATCGTCCTTGAATCACGTATTCGTATTCGATAAACGCCTCTTTCGAACTCTATATTGCTTTCGCCTTCACTCATTTTAGAAAGACGAAGGCGTTATACTAAGAACTTCTTCTAGCCTTCCTATCGGCTATGACCATTCTCGCTCGATGTTGCTATATCTCATCCTAAACTACTCGACCTTTCCCTCGACCCTAAATTTATAATCTGACTTTCTAATCACTTGAATTTAAGAAGTGATTACAATCGTCTCTTAATCATATCCTCAACCTAGACTATGACCATATAAACTTCTTTAAACCCTTCTATCTACCGTTGTGCCTTCTTACCCCCTCCTAATTCTTAATTTCGAGGACGAAATTCTTTTAAGTTGGGTAGGATGTAAAATCCTAAATTTCTACTATATTTTTTTTATTAAATTTGATACCGAATTAAAATTTTGTATTGTACGTCGCATAGTCGTATTGTATCGTCGCGCACGATGTTTTTTTTTTCGTAATTGCTCGACGAGTGAATATGTACGCGCGTACATATTTTTAGAAAATATTTTTCTTATTTTTATAGTTTCAAATAATGTATGTAATATTTAATTTAGCTATCAAATTTCTAAATTTATAATTTTTATTTATGAAAGCCTTTCAATTAGAATAAATAATATTATTCGTGCATACATATATTTCATAAATATTTTGCTAGATTATTTTAAATAAAAATGTAATTTTCTAGATTTTTAATATAATATTTTTATCATTTAAAAAAGGTATTTAAAAATTTATGATTTTCGAAATTTTTATTATTGGTATTTTGAAAAATATATTTGGAAGTTATTGTGGCCATTTAAATCTTGATTTAAATTTTTGGATTTATTTAAATAGTTAAATATTTGAAATTTGATTATTCCTATTCGATTTTAAACAAAAATTTAATTTGATTTAAATTGGATTGTATTTAGATTGAGATTTGATTTTAAATTAAATTACGAATTATCTACTTGGGTTTTAAATAACCCTAATCATTATCCAATTGGGAATTCCCACATCCGATAAATAGGCAGGTACTCCTCCAATACATTTTCCTCCACAAATTTTACAACCCAAAAATCTGTGCATCGTGTCCGTGTTCCCCATCCATAATCTTATTCCATTATTTACATTTACAAATTCTTTCCCCACGGTGTCGACAACCCCGACACAATAATTCCCCAATCCAGACACGTCCCAAACCTCTAACCTAATACCCTAAATCCCCAATCCACCATGGCTACGTCGTGCTTCCCTCGATCACCTCCTTGGCCAAGCCTCCCCGACACCTGATCCCTCGATCTCCCCGTGTACCGACACGTCCAGCCCTTGTGACCCCATCCTCTGACCAATACCGACGACCCCGCCATTACAACAGCCCCCGACTCCTTCCCCCTGGCCACGACAACACCACCACCACCATAGAACAACAACAACACCACCACCGCGGCCACTGCCACGGCACCCGTCCCACCAGACACCTACACCAACCACGACCTTCAACACCGCCCACACCACCACATACAGCACCAGCCTCCTCTATGCCCTCCGCCACCGTGTCGACGGCCGACGCCTCTCGAGCGTCATCGACACCGGACCGGCTCGCTTCCGGCCCACGCTACCGACCCCGTCACCCAAAACTCGCAAAGGTAGAGAGAAGCACAACCCTTACCTCGCCTCCCCGCTTGTGTCGCGCGGACGAGCGCTTCTCCACCGCTCGGCGTCGACTGCGTCAGCATCACGCCCTGCCCGACCTTGCCCGTGGATCACCCCCCCGACGATATGCGTCCCTTCCGCGCCGCCTCGGCAAAGCACCGTGCGGGCGTCGGTCCCCTCGTCCAAATTGGAGCGGCGCCTCCCTCCGCTGGCAGGTGCTCTGCCCGCCGCCGCCGCCGCCGGTCGAGCTGTACCGTCGTGGGTTTCCGCCGCACTAAGGACCAGCACCGCCTTCCCTCCCCCTTCGCCAACCGACCTCCGACCCTCTCCCGACAGCCCGTACTCCAAGCCCCACCAGAACCCCGCGTCCGCCGCTCGCGCGAACCGCCTCCCGGCTCCCCTTCTCCCCGCCACCCAAACCCGCGTTTCCGTCGCCAAACCCTGAGCACCGCCTCCACTGGCCCTACGACTAGTCGTCGCACCTAGTTCCGCCGCCTCTCCCACAATCTCCGCCCCGATCCGCCGTGTTTCCCCCGACTTTCCCCTCTTCGCCCTCCTTAGCCGACCACCGCTCCCATCAACTTCGCTTCCTCCTCCGCCGCCTCTTCCGGAGCGAGCACCGCCGTCGCCGCCCGCGCCGGAGGCGAATGCGCCCGACCACTCTCCTTCTCTCCCGCTCGCCCGTGCCTTCCCTCCTCCGGCGCAGCGCCCCACCATCCCCGCCCGCATCCCGGAATTTCCATAACTCTCGCTCCCCTCTTCCCTCCAAACTTTCCCTTTCCCTTCTGTTCCATTTTTTCTCTTTCATTCGTTTAGGAGCAGCAGACCGCGTTTTACTGTTATTATTATTATTATTTTATTTTATATTTCTTTATAAATATCTGTATGTATAATACATAAATAATAGATA
Source organism: Iris pallida (assembly GCA_029216955.1). Classification (NCBI taxonomy): domain Eukaryota; kingdom Viridiplantae; phylum Streptophyta; class Magnoliopsida; order Asparagales; family Iridaceae; genus Iris; species Iris pallida. Next base: position 1,393,921 of record JANAVB010000798.1, on the reverse strand, counting down.
AGGAATGGTTCACGTTTTACTGTATTATTATTATTATTTTATTTTATATTTCTTTAATATCTGTATGTATAATACATAATAAGTATACTAGTATTATTGTGGTATTATTGTTATTATTATTTTCAGGATTATTGTTATTTAAATTATTACTTAATTTGAGAATTTTATATTTTTATTTCTCCAAATTTATAATGTAACAAAGATAGTCTTGTGCTTGACCATATTATAATTACAAACTGAATTTCAAAGTTAAAAATATTGTTGTATTATTTTTATGGTAATTTATTATGACTCCTGACCTAAAATTATTATTGTCATATTTTATAAATTATAGTTTGACCAAAAATATGATTTCTATATTTTCAAGTACCTATCTAAAAGTTATTTTATAATATTTTCTAAATAATAGTTAATAATTTTATTTATACTATTGCCTTTGAAAATTAATTCTTGATCGTGACTATCCAATTTTTTTCCCTATCCTTTTGCGCCAATTCTAGACTTCTTTATATCATCCCTAACTAATTTGACCACCCTGGACCCGATGGAATACTCCGTGTCGTCAACAGAGGCTCCCTTGCATAGTTTATGGCACTGAAGTCGTAATTTGTGCCATCTTGATCATGCAGCACACCAGGCGCCCTACCAGGCAAGACACCTTGCCTTTACTGTTTAATTTCTTGCTCAATCATGCACGTTTTATTTCTTATAAGTTGTTCTTTCAAAATCCTATGTAGTTGCAAATTATTATATTTTAGTTTTCTTTATGTATTTAGCCTAGAGTTAAGGGACCACCTTTGTTTGTGCCGCATTCATGGTCGACACTTGTGTAGCACGATGTCACATGTCTTATATAGATTCGGACTT
>JANAVB010000798.1:1313393-1392025 GCA_029216955.1 Iris pallida | reverse complement strand
AATTTATTTTATTCTTCATGTATTTCTTTCCTTGCTTGTTGGTAGTGAATTTGTCTCCGCCAACATATTGTATAAAGACTTTTCATAGTTGGTATTATGATATCTTTATTTTCCTTTATTTGTATGGATGAGATTAGTTATGGTTGTACTGTATTTTACAGCTTATGTATTCATACGAGATTTTCATATATTGGAGTGTACTTCGTATGTATACAGCTGGCATGTCTACGTTCCTAGTCCTACGTATTTTGGGACTGGGGCGTTACAGGAGATAGCCCGGTTTGTCTCATGATATTTAGTTTGCCAACAAGTTAAGGCTGAACATCAGAGAGCAGCTGGACTTCTTCAACTTTACCGATCCCAGAATGGAAATAGAGCATATTACCATGGATTTTGTAACTGGGTTACCTAAATCCCCAGCTGGGAGAGATGCTATCTGGGTATAGTTGATCATCTCACGAAGGTAGCTCATTTTCTCCCTTCAGAATTGGTCAGTCGACGGATCAGAGCAGAGATGTACCTCAAGCAGATTGTCAGATTGCATGGAGTGCCAGTTAGTATCATATCAGACAGAGATTCAAGATTTACATCGCACTTTTTCAAGTCTTCAAGAGAGTTTGGAGACTCATCTCAAGTTCAGTTCGGCATATCATCCGTAGACAGATGGTCAGTTAGAATGCACGATTCAGATTCTTGAAGATATGTTACGATCTTGTACGCTGGACTTTGGTGGTTCATGGGAAGATCACCTGCATCTAGTAGAGTTCTCCTATAACAACGGTTTCCAGGCCAGTATCCAGATGACACCCTTTGAAAGCACTGTATGGCAGGAAGTGCAGATCCCCATTAGCCTGGGATGATATAGGTAAGAGGCAGATGCTTGTCCAGAGATGGCTACTCAGACAATCGAGGTGGTCAGACAAGTCAGAGATCATCTTCGAGTTATCCAAGATCGTCAGCGCCATTGGGCCGATTCTTATCGAAGTCCCCTTGAGTTTTCAGTCGACGACCAGTGTTCTTAGGATCTCGCTACTCGCAACGTCATTTGATTCGGTGTACGGGGAAAGCTTAGTCCTAGGTATATAGAGTCGTTTGACATTCTCGAGCGAGTAGGTGATGTGTCCTATCGTCTCGCTCTTCTATCGTCGTTACGTGAGGTACATGACGTGTTCCATGTATCCCAATTGCGATGGTATATCCCGATCTGAGCCATATCCTTGATCATTCGAATTAGTTGTTGGTACCAACATTTCGTATGAGGAAAGGCCCGTATCTATATTGGACCGAAGAGAGAAAGTACTCAAGAACAAGACTATTAGCTTAGTCCATATTGCTTGGGGTCACCACTCTTTAGGTGAGTCAACGTGGGAGCGTGAGGATGATATCAGCTCACGATATCCACACCTGTTTGACTCATAAGGTATGATGTCTTCCTTATGCCTTATGCTTTTAATTCCTTGCTTGCATGAATGATTGCTTGATTGACTGCTAGTCGTAGCTTGCTTATGATTAATATAGCCCACCCCGACATCTCTAGCCTCTTGATATATTTCGAGGACGAATTCTTTTAAGGTGGGTAGAGTTGTCACTCATGTTTCCCGTTATACGTATTTCTGTATGCGTATACGAGATCTCTGACGTTTGTCAGGTGATCATAGTTGGACTTGACTTGCTAGCCTAGTCTTGGTTGGTCATGACTTCTTGGTTTATTTTGGTTTGGCTTGATTTGATTGGGCCTGGTTCATTATGAGAAAACCCTCCCCCTTTAAAGGCCAACCATCCCTTATTTCTCTCTCTTCATTCATTACTTCTTCTTCTTCCTCCATTACTCTCCCACCAACCTAGAGAGCTTAGGCAAGTGCAACTTGATTCATAATGGATCTTCCATTTATTTTCTATCTTCTTCTCTACATGATTCTAAGCATCTTTAGATCTTGGAGTTTTCGGTTTGGACGGATAGATTTTTATAGATCTAAGTTTGTAGCCTTTTCATTTTTTTAGGTTTTGATCTACCAAACTTTATTATTTTTATGATTTGATTGTTCTATGTTATAGAAAATTCAATTTTATCCAAAATGACATTTAAAAAGTTAGATTTTGACTCATTTTGAGGAAGTTATGGCCAAATGAGATTTGGACATCTTCTATGTTCATCTGTCCTGGTTCTGGCTGGGACGATGAATAATATTGGCCGCATACTGTTGGCGCATAGCCGTATAGTGCTGTCCGCATAGCTGCATAGTACTGGTCGTAAGCTGTATAGTGCCAGTCCGCATAGCTGTATAGTGTCTGGTCGCATAGTGCCAGTCCGCATGAATGCATAGTACCTGGCCGCATAGTGCCAGTCCGCATAGATGTATAGTGTCTGACCATATAGTGCCAGTCCGCATAGCTGTATAGTGCCTGGCCGTATAGTTCCAGTCTGATAGATGCATAGTTCCTGGCCGCATAGTGCCAGTCCCATAGATGCATAGTACATGGCCGTATAGTGTCAGTCGCATAGATGCATAGTACCTGGCCGTAGTGCCAATCCGCATGGATGCATAGTGCCTGGCCGTATAGTGCCAGTCCACATGGATGCATAGTGCCTGCCACATAGTGCCAGTTGGCATAGATGTATATGTGACCGCCGTCCTATTTGGCTATTTTGGCTGTTTTATACCCTATTTGGCTGTTTTGTGCCAGAATTTCCCCCAACTCCCAACATAAAGTTGTAGATCTTTTTCTTGGCTTCAAAATATGTTACTAGCTATTTTATGTAAGTTTCTCTCATTCATGATAATGTAAGAATAGAACACGATAGTGGCCTATTAAGGCGCACTCATACCAAGTAACAAGTAACAAGTAACATGACATGATAGTGGCCCGACGTGGCACACTCTTGACAAGCAACCTCGGCATGATAATACATGATAGTGGCCTATCGTGGCGCACTCTTGACAAGTAAACCTAACATGATAATCTTGATATGCTGTTGTGACGACTATCTTGACTTGCTAAGTAACTCTTATCTTGACACCATGGGTATTTGTGCTTGTATAAGCTAATGTCTCATCTTGCATCATGTCTAGGACATGAATTCTTGGTTACCACGGTCAGGGATTCATATTGAATCTGACTAGGATAATGACTAGATTGATCAGGTAGTTCATGAAGAGATTTTTCAGCTATAAGCAGTCTGTTATCTGGACGCTTTAATTAGACTTGTAGCCTGCCGTCGAGTAGGGCATATTTCTATTGTACTGTCATGTGTTGCACCCCCAAGTCACCTAATCCAACTCTCTCAACTTGCAACTGGATAACCTGGATTAAGTTTGCAGGGCTTGTGGCTGTTGGAACATCTTAATGCATCTTGTTAGTAACTAGGCTTGTGATAACCCTAGTTAGTTAAAGTATCAAACCGTACTCATTGCTTGGCCATGATTGATAGATGGAGTCTAGTCTAGTCTTACCTAGACAAGGCCAGTACATTTTCTTCAGCATGTTACTGTTATGCTTTACTTATTCGATAATTGATTAAAGACTAAGTTCTGTTCAGGTGAAGGGTTACAACCCCGATCCTTATTTGGTTTACGGGTTGTAACTTGGTTACAGGAATAGTCCTTTAGTTATCTTATCGTTTATCACCATATTTTCTCTAATCATGTTTTTGTTATCCTTTATGTATCATGTGCTAATATGCTGGTTTTAGTTCTTAAGTAAAGCCTCCCTTGTGGCACTTGCTCTTTCTGGGGTCTGACCCAGCTAGTTTTGTATGGCAAAATTTTGGAGTAGTTCCCAAGGATCTTCCAGCCGTCCTGCCAGATGGTGAACACTAGAAGAAACCCTGGCAACGAGTGGGTTTTTATTTTGCTCTCCCACTCTATTGTAAAATTATTCTTTTGAGACGTTTAGCCGCCGAACAAGTGTTAGCTCGTGTTGCACACTTTACTTACTATCTGCCTATGGGCTGTAACATGATTAACAAATCCTAGGATTGATCATGTATGACTGAAACTCTTGCTAGTCTTCGTATTTTGTATGACTAGCTTCATGATCATCAGAATATGTAATGTTTGGGACGCCTTACTTTGTATGTCTCATGATCTACCATCTTGTAACATGTATTTACTTGCTTGAGATTGAGACACTAGGCTTGTTCTTGACCTTAAGAGACTGATGGCCTGTAGATAAACTCTCATGCATCTAGACAGCCGTTACCGTATTGCGAGGTGGGTTGCACTTCAATATACGTAGCTGGCTGTGTCTGTCCCCGCTCTCTAGTATTCTGGTTCTGGGGCGTGACAGGTATCGATTGATCACGGATGAAATGCAATGAACATTTTCAATTCATGGATCGGTTTCTATTGAAATGAATCCAAGGGTTTTGTTGGATGTTTTCTTTCGCTGCTTGGTTTTGATAAATGCATTTTTGTGTGGTTTTCGATGATTGGTTTTTATTGTTCGCTTTCATCGCATTATCTCATTCCGAATCTTGAGAGAAAGAGACCGAAGTATGCTAATAAAATGTTGATGCCAATATACGACGCTTAGGAGGAGCATGAACGATACGTGAAGTCCTTCGTTCTTTCGAATAAGATTCAATCTCGGTGAGTTGCTTTGACCGGGTAACATTTATCTCTATGCCCTAAGAAAATGATCTCTAGTCCACTCTTTTGTTGCGTCCCTATGATCAACGATACCACAATAACAAAATATAAGAGAAGATAAATAAAATGAATCAAATGCTAGATCATGTGCTGCTATAATCTGTTTAAATGAATGATCATTATGCTCATGCTAGTATGTTATAAAAATGTAGACATAGACTGATAACTTGCATATGTTGATATGAATAAGAAGTAAGGCATGAAATAAATGTGTCACATATCTATTAAGACGGAAATGAACGCATCATGCCCGCATGCAAAATGTTACATCCGATAAAAAGGATAGAGAATGCATTGGTCTCGGATAACTCGTTGCACAAGGTATCGTCTTTCGGATGGATTCTTAGGGCGCCTCGAACCACTCGACCTAGGAGAGATTAGGGAAACCTGAGGTAAAAGAGACCTCAGAATCAGGGGGTATTGGGTCCTTAACGACGAGCGGAACCAAAGAGTCACAATGGCTAATCATGGAAAATGACCCCGTGGACCATCATGTAGATAGGCCACATGCATGATCCAAATTATGAACTTCAGTATCTACAAGAATGGAACATAAATTCTTTGTTATACAAATTGTGCTAACCTTGTCTTTTGCAGGGATGACTGTCGACGATAGGTAAGATTTATTATACAAGTATTTTCTACTGCTATGTTTCTTATGAAATGTTAAAAAGAACCTAGACAAGTAGAGAGATCATATAATAATTGTATGCTAGCTTCACTGTCGACTTAGTGCAGATTTATGTGAGTTCGGCCAAAAGCCGCTCGCTAGTACATTATGTGTACTGACCCACGTTGTGGGCATCATTTTCAGATAGCACGGAGACTGGTATTTCAGGTGAGACATTGAAGCTCCTCCAGCCCAGTAGAGCTTGTGGATTGCCTCGAAGCTACTTTTCATTTCAAGTCCAGTATGCAAGTTTCCTTTAAAGGTGTCTTTACTTTTTGACTATGTAATAAAGAGATATGATGTATGGATATTGTGGCTATTTTGAAAGAGTTTCAAAGAGACACATGTTAGCAAAACTATGGCATTTTGAGTCGCAAGCTTTGTACCTTGTAATCCTATCAAGTTATCAATAAAAGAAGTATTTTCATTCCAAAATCTCTGTGTCCAATATTTGGTTTTCTGTAATTAAATATGTTGTGTGCGTGTGTTTGTCTTGTCTAGTTATATTGTGCAGGTATTGGACTTATACAAGCGCAACTTAGGCTTGCACGGCATCACGCCTTAGCGAGGACGAACGATCCCGCAGGGATCAAAGCGAGGACGAACGACCCTAGCGGGATTGGGACGTGACAATATAAGGGAGGAGAACTTTATTGGTCATTTGCAGAGCTTTTTGAATATCTTGGCGATAAAAAGAATCATCCGATTGGCATCTATTGGGGGGCCTAACTTTTTTGACCACAAAGTTAGAGTCCTTATCCTCCACCGCTAAGATGAACAACAACACCTCCCAACAATGTACAACCATCATAATTTTTTGACACTAACGTCGCAATCACCCAAGGCTCAGGTGACCAAGGACAATTACTCTCAATCCCTAGCCATGAACACGTCTAACCCATCATTTTTTGTTCCTTTAGTTACACTTCTAACATGGTGCCCCTAGGAGCACCCCCCCCCCATTTACAACCCTTCGGTATACATCCTACAATCTCAACAACAAGAGTTGATGATCCATCTTACGCCACCCATCCTGAATCCCAGTGAGAAACTCCAGGCGTTGCTTAGACTCTTGGCTTAACTAAGACTTTGTTGCCAAGATTATGCCCACGTCAGGAAACCATATTCAATAGAGCATCATTTTAACCTGTAGTGACATATTGAACCCCGGTTCAACAACCCATATACTAATGTCAACCTTGGTTCAACAATATGATACGACACAATTTACGTCTAACCTCCCCCCCATTCCCGTGTTCCTCAACCATGGGAAACGCCCCACTTCTACGACTTTGACTCTGCTTCACTCATCACAATAATACATCCCCAACCAAGGATATATGGAGTATCCGCCTAACAACTACGCCTCGACGAGTTTTAATAATATTATCTGTTTGGGGAACCAAAATCAAAATACTAAATTAGGAAAGGAGATACGGGATACTTTGTTTATAAAAATTGATTACCGAACAACGTCCCTAAGCCTAGTTAATTTAATGGTGAAATTTTTAGATTTTAGGAATTTTTATTTGTCATCCACACCATAGAATGTGTAGCATCCCCTACCCAGAAATCTTGATCAATTTGTACACTTATAGTACACATGGAGAAATGTATGATATTACGAACCTACTAAAAGTCACTTAGATGCCAACCCTTAGTAGATAACTAGCAAAAGGTAAAGTTTATACTAGAAATGATGGTTTAGAATCATAATCTTGCTTAGAATATGGTTTTAGACTGATGGTAAATCTATGGAAATTTTTGGGATTAGAATGGTAAATTATTTTTAAAAGAAATTAAAGATTATAAGGATCGATAATACTTATCAGTGAATCATTATGTGAAATTTACTCTAGAAACTATCCCTGAGACTTGTTAAGGCCTAGAATAGCCCTAAGTATCAATGCATAATTTTTAGTATATTTTTGAGAATTTTAGGGAATTAATTTTAAGGGAAATAAATTATTGACATGTTTTAGGATTTACTCTAGTCAACTCCTACCTTAATTTAGCCCCAAACTTGACATAGAGTCTCCTAATCGCCCTAGTATTTATGATTTTTTATGGAACTTTAAGAGTTTATTTAGTATTTGCAAATGACAAATAAACAAATTTCAAGTTAAATAAATAGACATAATTAATTTAAATAATTAAAAATATAATTCTTAATTATGAAATCAATTTGTATTTATATACTAAAACCCGGGTTGGACCTGCTGGAGCCCAAACCTCCATCTGTATCCTATGACTTAAGTCACTAATCCTGGCCTTTGAATGTGTCTTGATTAAGAAACAATCGTCTGATCAAAACATTTTAGTTTAACTCGCGACATGACCTAAAAGTTTAATGATCGATCTAAGTCACTGATCTGAGTGGAATTTGAACCACTTCGTCGAATCAACTAACTCATTTCACTAAATACATTAGGGTTCATATTTCTACCCGTACAGGTAACCCTTATCCTTATATATAACATGTATCTCGACCCTAACCCTAACTTCTCTTCTTTTTCGTATCCTCGTTCCCTCTCAATGTCCTCTATCGTGTCCAATGCTCTCCCGACCTAAATCAGAATTGACCACCCCCAGTCGACGCTATGGACGATTCTTCTCTATATAGGACATACTTCAACTTTTCCCTAGACTCGTGCACCTAATACGAGATTTTTTTGTCCAACCTTAAGTACAGTTGGTAGAAGAAATTTCTCATGTTTGCCATAACCAATCCAATAATCATTTTAGCAATCCGACTTTGTTGTTGCACTCGTGTCATATTCTTCTTCGACCAAGGCAAGTTGGCACAATCACGACAAGGTTTGATTTAAACAAAATTGATCCTATCAGTACGTCGTGTCCTGATTTTATCCAACAGCCAAGTGAACTTCTAGGAGTTCTATCTTCATGCTAGGACCTTCGTTTCTTGATCCTTTTTCAGGTATCTCTTTCCTTTGTCTTATCTTTGAACTTTGCGATTAGATCACCCAAATTTTGACCATATATTTTGTGTGACCACAAACTTTATCCGTTGTCCATATTTGATTATATAGACTGTCACTCCCGTTTTCCGTTATACATATTTTTAGTATACGTCTACGGATTTTCGACCCGTATTTTGACTTGTCTAGCATGGTTTGGTATTGGTTTAGCTTGGCTTGGTTTATTTTGGTTTGGTTTGGGTCAAGATGGTTCATCATGTTGAACCCTCTATATAAACCAACCCCTTTCTCTCTTCTCCTTTACTTTCATTTATTTCTTCATTTACTTTTCTTCTTCATTTATTTTCTCCCAAATCCTTAGGCAAGTGTAATCTTGCTTCATGAGGGATCTCATGTTTTATTGTTCTAATGTCTTCCTTACATAGTTTTATGACTCTTTAGTATTTGGTATTTTTGGTTTTGGTGCATAAAATCTTGTAGATCTATGTTTACTCAAATTTTGGTTTTTTGGGGTTTTGATCTATCAAACTTTATTAGTTTCAAGTTTTGATTGTTCCATTTGTAGAGAATTTCGTTCTACCCAATTTAGACCTTTGAAATTCACGATTTCGAGTTGTTTTGAGGGATTTATAAATTGGGAAAGTTTATGGGTTCCATGAACTCATGCTCTCGGCATGGAGAAGAAGAACAGTGCTGGGCGCATCGCTCTTTTTATGCGACCACAGCAGCCTTTCCTTTGGGCGCATAGCCCTATATATGCGCCCAAAATGCCCTACTTCCTTCATCTTGGGCACATAGCTCTTGATATGCGCCCAAAGCTTTTTCCCTGCCTGGGCGCATAGTCTCTGATATGTGTCTGAGGCATTGTTTCATTTTGCTTGGGCGCATAGCTCTTGGTATGTGCCCACATAGCCATGGAGGTTAGCCTCCTGGCTTTCCTTCCAGTGCACCCTGTCCCTAAGCAGGTGGGCGCATGCACTCTTGAGTGCATGCCCTTCCATAGTACATGCACCCTGGGCACATGCTCTATAGGCGCATGCTCCCTTCGGGCGCATGCTTCCTTCGGCGTATGCCTGTTTACGGGCGCTTGATGCTTTGGGCGCATGCTTCCCTGGAGCATGCTGCCCTCGGGCGTATGTTGTCCCTAGCCCCCTTTATTTTGCCATGATAATTTATGTTACTTTCTCTATGCTTGACCCCATGGTCCTTAGTGTAAGTTGTGACCTTTGGGCATGATGGACATCTTCCATGATGGCCTTGTATAATGTTATTATCTGTGTTACGTATGCACTCTGGGCTTTAAGCACGATCTTAACATGACATGTATACTCCTTGATAACTCCTTCGGTGGCCCGTCGTGGCGCTCACTTAACCAGTAAATTTTTGGCATACACGAGCACGGCATGATAAACATAAACACGACATGGCAATATGGCTTAATATGATAACTCTTGATAGTGGCTCATTGAGGCGCACTCTTGACAAGCCCCTTAACATGATAACTATAACAGTAGCCCATCGTGGCGTACTCTTAACAAGTAACAAGTAAACATGACATGTACAAGCTTGATAGCGGCCCGTGGTGGCACACTCCTGACAAGTAATCTTGACAAGTAACAAGTAACTCTCATCTTGACACCATGGGTAATTTTTCTTGATTGTGTCTGTACAAGCTATGTGTCCCGTCTTGCATCATGTCTAGGAAATAAATTTCTGATTTCCACGGTCAGGGATTCATACTAAATCTGACTAAGTTAATGACTAGTTTGATCATGTCGATTATAAAGAGAATTCCCAGTCACAGGCAATCCCATTATCTGGGTGCCTCAAGTAGACTTGTAGCCTGTCGACAAGTAGGGCATATTTCCAGCACACTGTCATGTAGTTCACCACAAAGTCACCTAATCAACTCTCTCAACCTGCGAAAGGATAACTGGATAGTCTGCAGGACTTGTGACTGCTGGAACATCTTATTGTATCTTCTAGTAACTAGGCTTGTGATAACCCTAGTTAGTTAAAGTATCAAGCCGTACTCATTGCTTGGCCGTGATTGATTGATGGAGTCCAGTCTAGTCTTGTCTAGATAGTGCCAGTCTATGATTACTTCGATACATTACTGTTATGCTTTACTTATGTCGATAAATGATTGGAGACTAAGCTCTGTTCAGGTGAAGGATTACAACCCCGGTCCTTGTTTAGTTTACGAGTTGTAACTTGGTTACCGGAATAGTCCTTTAGTTATCTTATCGTTTATCATCATATTTTCTCTAACTCATGTCTTTCATTATCATTTATGTCTTTATGTGCTAATATGCTGGTTTTAGTTCTTAAGTGAAGCCTCCCTTGTAGCACTTGCTCTTCTGGATTCTGATCCAGCTGGTTTTGTATGGCCAGATTTTGGAGTAGCACCAGGCGTAACCCTGGCAACGAGTGGGTTTTGTTCCCCGCTCTATTATAAATTATTCTTTTGAGACATTTAACCGCCGAGCAAGTGTTAGCTCGTGTTGAAACTTATTTTTGTCTGCCTAAGGGCTGTAACACTATTGACAAATCCTAGGGTTGATCATGTATGACTTAAACTCTTGCTAGCCTTCATATTTTGTACGACTAGCTTCATGATCATCTGAATATGTAATGTTTGGGACGCCTTACCTTGTATGTCTGATGATCTAATATCTTGTAACATTTACTTGCTTGCTTGAGATTGAGACACTAGGCTTGTTCTTGACCATAAGAGACTGTTGGCTTGTAGTTAAATGCTCATGCATCTAGACAGTCGTTACCGTATATCGAGGTGGGTTACACTTCAATGTGCGTAGCTAGCTGTGTCTGTCACCCGCTCTCCAGTATTTTGGTTCTGGGACGTGACACGGTTTAAGTGGTGGCCCATACAGGTCTTGTAAATCAAGATGAGTGAGGGTTTCACTGAATAGATGTCTCAATCAGCACTCGCCCTTGATATCTACTCGTGTCTTCTAATCTTTCTGAAATCTTGACCAGATCACATGCTTATATCTTTGATCTATCTTGGTCCTTCCTTATTGTTCTCCATGTCATTTCTTCAGTGGCATTGCTCCTGGTCCTACCGATCAGCATGGTGGAGCACCTCCAGTAAACCAGCAGCAACCTGGGGACCAAGTCCAGCACTCTCGAGCAGCTTCCCGAGTCATGTATTCTGGGAACCCAGAGCCTCCAGTTCAGCCAGTCCAGCCTGCAGAGCCTGACAATGCAACCCTGGTGGGACTCATTAGGGAATTACTTGCGTCACAAGATCGTCGGGATGATGCCCTACACCAGACAGTACAAGATGCCATGGACAGAGTTGGTTATCAAAGGAACAACGGGGCCAACAGCTTCAAGCGTCTGAACCCTCCCTTCTTTGATGGCAGTAAAGATGCTATTGATGTCGATGCTTGGCTTTAGGACATAGACGTTATCTTGGAGGCAGCTAGGATTCCTGAGGAAGAGAAGGTGGCCATTGTGCGCCTACAGTTATTGGACTTAGCCCGCAGTTGGTGGATGATGCAAGAAGTTTGTTTGGTGACGCCTGTCTTATGGGCGGTATTCAGCAACAAATTCCAGACGAAGTATTTTGATGCAGTATCTCGGTATGGTCTGCAGACGAGATTCACTAATCTCAAGCAGATGGGAAGGACGGTCGATGGATATACGGCCAAGTTTTTAAGGCTTAGTCGGTTTGCTCCCACCTTGGTGGCAACCGAATTGGACCGAGCGCAACGATTCCAACAGGGACTCCACCTAGAGATAATTATATCAATGGAGCAGTTTGAGCACCAGACGTTTGATGCCGTCTTGCGAACAGCAAAGAGGAATGAGTATACTTCTCAGAGGATAGTAGATCGAACCGAAGAAAGGAAGAGGTCCCATGGACAAATATCCCAGTCATCAGCACCATCCCCGGCAGCTAGGACTTTGACTATTGGAGCTCCTACGAGGACGACCACAGTCTCGTAGGTTCAGCACTCGACATCGACGTATCCTCGGCAAGAGAAGTAGAAGCATTATTCCACAATGGGCTACTCTCATTGTGGGAAGCCTGGACATATGGTTTCAGAGTGTCGTAGAACACAGGAATTGTGCTTGGCTTGTAGGGCACCGGATCATAATATAGGGTCCTACCCGCATATAGCCAGTTCATCCTTGTCAACCTTAACCAGTCCATCGGTAAGGGGTCCAGCACCAGTACAACAGCAGTACCAGCCTCCGAGGCCATTGCCGCCTCAGGCTCAACAATATGCCCAAGCTCAGGTTCAGAACAGGCAGAGAGGTTACCAGTTGAGGGGACCAGCACCAAGAGGACAAGGTTATATTATGGCTCTGACCGTAGCAGAAGAATTGGCATCAGGAGAGGTTGTGGCAGGTACCATTCTTGTCAACTCTTTTCCAGCATCATTATTATTGATTCAGGTGCATCGCATTCATTTATGTTTGCACAATTTGCTACATGGATAGGACGGAAGCCCGAGTCATTATCAGTAAGGCTCAATATACTTACTGGTAACGGTCATGTAGGGGTAGATAGAGTCTTTTTCTCATGTCGAATCGTAGTTAGCGGTAGAGAGTTTTCCGCTAGATTGATAAAATTTTCGATGGTCAACTATGATATGGTCCTAAGAATGGATTGGTTGAAGGATCAATACGCAAGAATAGACTGCCATATTGGCTGGATTATTTTTGGTATTCCAGGCGAACCAGAGTTTTTATTTTTCAGAGGCGAAGTAGAATCTTCTCCACAGTCTTGCGGATGGCAGTAGCAGTAGCAGTTCAGTTTTCCAGAGTAGTAAAAGAGTTTTCTGATGTATTTCCTGAAGAGCTTCTAGGCATGCCCCCAGAGAGAGAGATAGAGTTCACTACTGATTTGCTTCCAGGAACGGCACCAGTATCGGAGAGAGTCTACAGAATGGCACCTTCAGAATTAGAGATCCTGTACAAGATGATTGAAGAACTCATAACCAAGGGATTCATTCATGTTAAGTGGATCACCTTAGGGAGCTCCGATGCTTCTTGTAAAAAAGAAGGATGGTACGTCAAGATTATGTGTTGATTATCGTACCTTGAACTCTGTAACAATCAAGAATAGATATCCCCTACCAAGGATAGATGATTTATTTGATCAACTCAGAGGAGCTGCAGTATTCTCGAAGATTGACTTACAGTCAGGGTACCATTAGATCAGAGTCAGAGAGTAAGATATCTCAAAGACAGCATTCAGATCGAGATATGGACATTGAGAGTTTATTGTTATGCCATTCGGAGCGACCAATGCGCCAGCCGTATTCATGGACCTCATGAATCATATTTTCATGCCCTATTTGGACTAGTTTATGATAGTGTTTATAGACGACATCTTAGTCTATAGCAAGAATGAGGCAGAGCATGAGCAGCATCTCCGTGTAGTTCTTCATATTCTCAGGGAGCACCATTTGTACGCAAAGTTCAGTAAGTACAAATTTTGGCTGGATCGTATTTCGTACTTAGGTCATATCATCATCAGAGGTGGAGTGGAAGTAGATCCCCAGAAGATAGTGGCTATAGAGACATGGCCAGTACCCAGAACCGTCGCAGAAGTTCGAAGTTTCCTAGGATTAGCCGACTATTACCCACGGTTTGTATCATACTTTGCTCGAACTTCAGCACCATTGACGCAGTTGACCCGCAAGAATGTGCAGTTTGCTTGGATAGCAGAGTGTCAGAGTTCATTTAAGAAGTAGAAGCAAGGATTGATGACGGCCCCCATTTTCACGCTTCCAGATGGGACTGGAGGATTTTCGATTTATTGTGATGCTTTCGACAGAGGATTGGGATGCGTCTTGATGCAGCATGGTAAGGTAGTAGATTATGCGTCACGTCAGCTTCGTGATCATGAGAGGATTATCCAACTCACGACTTTGAATTAGCAGCGGTGGTTTTCGCACTTAAGTTGTGAAGGCATTATTTGTATGGAGATCGGATGGAGATTTTCACCTACCACAAGAGTCTTAAGTATGTGTTTACCAAGAAGGATCTTAACATGCGTCAGAGAAGATGGCTAGAGCTACTTATGGATTACGACATCAACCTGCAGTATCATCCTGGGAAGGCCAACGTTGTTGCAGATGCATTGAGCAGAAGAGCAGGAGCTTATTTTCTAACAGCACAACCAGAGTTGTTAGAAGGTCTTCAAAAGATGGGTATAGAGATAGTTCTTCCTACTAATGTGGCATTAATGGCTAGTATGCAAGTTCAGTCCAGTATAGTTGAGAGGATTAAGATAGCTTAGTCAACGGATTCTAAGCTTCAGTGGCTTAGAGCAGAATGTATAGCAGGACGGAGAGCAGAGTTATGTATTCATGAGGACGGTACACTTCGACATGGAAGGCGTCTTTATGTACCCAGTGGCGACATCAGGCAAGAGATCATGACAGAGGCTCACAGTTCACAGTATTCAATTCATCCCGGCGGTACGAAGATGTATCGTAATATCCGTCAGCATTTTTGGTGGAATGGTATGAAGAGGGAGATAGCCCGGTTTGTCTCCTGTTGTTTAGTTTTTCAACAAGTTAAAGCTGAATATCAGAGACCAGCTGGACTTCTTCAACCTTTATCGATCCTAGAATGGAAATTGAAGCACATTACTATGTATTTTGTAACTGGGTTACCTAAATCCTCAGTTGGGAGAGATGCTATCTGGGTTATAGTTGACAGACTCACCAAGGTAGCTCATTTTCTCCCTTTCAGAATTAGCCAGTCGACGGATCAGCTAGCAGAGATGTACCTCAGGCAGATAGTCAGGTTGCATGGAGTAACAGTCAGTATTGTATCGGACAAAGATTCAAGATATACATCACACTTTTGGCGGAGTCTTCAAGAGAGCTTGGGTCTCGTCTCAAGTTTAGTTCAGCTTATCATCCGCAGACAGTTGGTCAGTCAGAACGTACGATCCAGACTCTCGAAAATATGTTGTGGTCTTGTACGCTTGACTTCGGTGGTTCGTGGAAAGATCACATACATCTAGTAGAGTTCTCCTATTACAACAGTTTCCAGGCCAGTATCCAGATGGTACCATTTGAGGTATTGTATGGCATAAAGTGCATATCCCCATTAGCATGGGATGATATAGGCGAGAGGCAGATGCTTGGTCCAGAGATGGTTACGCAGACTATCGAGGTGGTCAGGAAAGTCAGAGATCATCTTCGAGTTATGCAAGATCGCCAGCATCATTGGACCGATTCTCATCGACGTCCCCTTGAATTTTCTATTGACGACCACATATTTCTTAGGATCTCGCCTACCTGTGGTGTCATTCATTTTGGCATGCGGGGAAAGCTTAGTCCTAAGTATATAGGGTCGTTTGACATTTTTGAACGAGTAGGTGATGTGTCCTATCGTTTCGTTCTTCCGTCGTCGTTACATGAGGTACATGACGTATTCTATGTATCCCAATTACCAAAGTATATCCCGGATCCGAGCCATATCCTTGACCATTTGAAATTTGTTGTTGGAACCAACCTTTCGTATGAGGAAAGGCCCGTATCCGTACTGGACCTAAGAGAGAAAATACTCAAGGATAAGACTATTAGTTTAGTCCGCATTGCTTGGGGTCATCACTCTTTGGGTGAGTCAACGTAGGAGCGTGAGGATGACATCCGATCGCGATATCCACACATGTTTGACTCATAAGGTATAATACCTTCTTTATGTCTTATGCCTTTAATTCCTTGCTTGTATGAATAATTGCTTGATTGACTGCTAGTCATAGATTGCTTTTGATTACTATAACTTGCCCCGACATCTCTAGCCTCTTGATTAAATTCTGAGGACGGAATTCTTTTTAGGTGGATAGAGTTGTCACTCTCGTTTCACGTTATACGTATTTTTAGTATACGTGTACGGATTCTCGACCAGTATTTTGACTTGTCTAGCATGGTTTGGTCTTGGTTTAGCTTGGCTTGGTTTATTTTGGTTTGGTTTGGGTTAAGAAGATTCATCATGTTGAACCCTCTATATAATCCAACCCCTTTCTCTCTCATCATTTACTTTCATTTATTTCTTCATCTACTTTTTTTCTTCATTTATTTTCTCCCAAACCCTTAGGCAAGTGTAATCTTGCTTCATGAGAGATCTCATGATTTATTATTCCAATGTATTCTTTACATAGTTTTATGACTCTTTAGTACTTGGTATTTTTGGTTTTGGTGGATAAAATCTTGTAGATCTAAGTTTACTCAAATTTTGATTTTCTTGGGTTTTGATCTATCAAACTTCATTATTTTCAAGTTTTGATTGTTCTATGTTGTAGAGAATTTCGTTCTACCCAATTTAGACCTTTGAAAGTCCAGATTTCGAGTTATTTTGAGGGATTTATGAACTTGGAAAGTTCATGGGTTCCATGAACTCATGCTCTCGGCATGGAGAAGAAGAACAGTGCTGGGCACATAGCTCTTTTTATGCGCCCATAGCAGCCTTTCCTTTGGGCACATAGCCCTATATATGCGCCCAAAGTACCCTACTTCCTTCAGCTTGGGCACATAGCTCTTGATATGCGCCCAAAGCTTTTCCCCCGCCTAGGCACATAGTCTCTGATATGTGTCTGAGGCATTGTTTCATTCTGCTTGGGCGCATAGCTCTTGGTTTGCGCCCACTTAACCATGGAGGATAGTCTCCTTGCTTCCCTTCCAGTGTACCCTATCCCTAAGCAGGTGGGTGCATGCACTCTTGGGCGCATGCCCTTCCATAGTACATGCACCCTGGGCGCATGCTCTATAGGCGCATGCTCCCTTCGGGCACATGCGTCCTTGGACACATGCCTGTTTATAGGCGCATGATGCCCTTGCGCATGCTGTCATGCCCCGATCCCGCAGAGTCCTTTCGTCCTCGCTTCGGACTCTTTGAGACCAATCGTCCTCGCTAAGGCGTGATGCCGTGCAAGCCTAAGTTGCGCTTGCACAAGGCCAAGACCTGAAGCAAGACAAGATTGACAATACGCAACGGAACATATTGCAGATAATTGAAGCAGCAGCGGACATATTTCAGAATACATGCATTGAACACAATGGTAACAATAAACAATTGTCTTTATTGATTGCATTTGAACAGATTACAAACTCTCGATTCTCTCTGATACAATGTTACATCCTCTCAGAACTTTACAGATTACAATGATCCCGTTCCCATACATTACATCCCTTTATATACAAAACCAACTCTTGCAACAAATGTCCATCTCTTAGCATCTCTTCTGATTTCTGGCTCCTGAGGATGAGGCTCGGGCTATCTCTTCGGACTATCCTTCTCGATGCATATTGCACCTGCATGCAGACTGATGGTCGGTCAGTATATCAGCATACTGGTGATTGTGAACAAAGAGCTTCATTTGTCTGAAACGATCACTGTTCATTTAGTGATAAAACGTTTCTTGTGATGTTATCTTGCTACTTTTTACCTATATACGTTTCATGCATACAGAGTCAGTTTACATCTCTTTTGAAAACATCTTTGAAAATCCACAATTCATTTTATTTGAAGCATACAAGGGACTATTCAATTCAAGCACGATGACTATTCATTTTATGTGCAGTACGCAGCGTGTTTCATGAACCATATCATTTCATTAGGGACAATAGCATTAGTATTCTTTGCGACAGGTTATTCTCTTTAAGCAATTCATGATCAGAAAACTTAAGCAACGAATGTATCATTTTTTCAGTGATTCTTACCATAGTCGATGGTCCATCCGTACACAAGACAAGGATTAGCATAAACATAATATAACCAACATTCTTATTCCAAGTTCGTCCCTATATCGTTAGCTCTTAGCAAAATATTCTTGACACATGCAGACTCGATTGGCAGCTGTGACTCTTTGGTTCAGCTCTGTACCAACTAAAACCTATCTGTATGATGGTCCATGGAAAATTCCATGATTAGCCGCTGTGACTCTTTGGTTCAGCTCGTCGCTAAGGACTCAGATATCGACTCCCATTTTCACATAGAGGTCCTAATCTCTCCTAGGCCGAGTGGTTCCAGGCCCCCCCAGATTCCACCCGAGAGACAAATTTTACTCGTGCACGAGTTGTCCGAAACCAATGCATTCTCTAGCAGTTCTATCAGATAAAAATAGATTTGTGATCAGATGTACGACATGTTCTTTTCATGCCTTGACAGATATACGACATTTTCTTTTCATGCCTTAACAGATATACGACATGTTCTTTTCATGCCTTAACAGATATACGACATATTCTTTTTATTTTTTTGCAGATGTATGACACGTTCATTTCGTGCATTTCTTCTTTTCAGATCACATAGCCAACAACTTCTCTCTTTTCTTATCAAGCATGACAATGAGTCATATTCAAACAAAAATCTATATTAGCATGGCAATATCTCGTTTTATTTAACATATCAAACATTCATTTCTTTTTATCAGGCAACAATCTTTCTTAGCATACAGGTTATCTCTTTTCTTTTTCTTAGCATGACAGCAAGTGGATTCTCTTATAAGCATACTCAATGATTTACCATCTTGTTATTAGCAATAGCATTCAATCAAAAACTCAGATTCTTATTAGGCGTAAGCGAATCAGCAAATGAGACTTCGTCCACTCATCCAGATTAATCATCTTCTGTTGTAGAGCCAACAACCTGATCTTTCTGTTTATCTATTACCTTCGCGGAGCGGGGCACTACATTATTACCCACGGAGAAAAAAATTTGTCCTCAAAACTTAAGGAGAAACTTACAATATCCTTAGCAGCGATAATCCTCATCCTTTGCCATCATCAATTGGTACAATTCTCAATTCATATCATATTAAAACTCTTGTTCAATAAAGCATCAATCTCAATCAATCAAATCAATAAAAACATATGCCGACATCATAAAAATATTTATGGACTTATTGTATGGAACGTTCATCTCATTGATGATATCAAGCAGGCAAGGAAATTTTGATCAGGGAAACATCTTTGAATTCAATCGAATCAACAAATAGCCAGAGGATCGTGTTGCTCTGATACCATTCTGTTACGCCCCGATCCCGCAGAGTCCTTTCGTCCTCTCTTCGGACTCTTTGATACTGATCGTCCTCGCTAAGGCGTGATGCCGTGCAAACCTAAGTTGCGCTTGCACAAGGCCAAGACCTGAAGCAAGACAAGATTGACAATATACAGCGGAACATATTACAGATAATTGAAGCAGCAGCGAACATATTTCAGAATACATGCATTGAACACAATGGTAACAAGAAACAATTCTCTTTATTGATTGTATTTGAACAGATTACAAGCTCTCGATTCTCTCTAATACATTATTACATTCTCTCAGAATATTACAGATTACAACGACCCGTTCCTACACATTACATTCCTTTATATACAAAACCAACTCTTGCAACAGATGTCCATCGCTTGGCATCTCTTCTGATTTCTGGCTCCTGAGGATGAGGCTCGAGCTATCGCTTCGGACTATCCTTCTCGATGCATATTGCACCTGCATGCAGACTGATGGTGGGTCAATATATCAGTATATTGGTGATTGTGAACAAAGTGCTACATTGGTCTGAAACGATCACTGTTCATTTAGTGAGAAAATATTTCTTGTGATGTGATCTTGCTACTTTTTGCCTATGTACGTTTCATGCATACAGAGTCAGTTTACATCTCTTTGAAAACATCTTTGAAAAGCCACAATTCATTTCATTTGAAGCATACAAGGGACTATTCAATTCAAGCACGATGACTATTCATTTTATGTGCAGTGCGCAGCGTGTTTCATGAACCATATTATTTTATTAGGGACAATAGCAGTAGTATTCTTTGCGACAGGATATTCTCTTTAAGCAATTCATGATCAAAAAACTTAAGCAACGAATGTATCACTTTTTCAGTGATTCTTACCATAGCCGATGGTCCATCCCTGCACAAGACAAGGATTAGCATAAACATAATATAACCAACATTCTTATTCCCTGTTCGTCTCTACATCGTTAGCTCTTGGCAAAACATTCTTGACACATGCAGACTCGATTGGCAGCTGTGACTCTTCGGTTCAGCTCTGCACCAACCAACACCTATCTATATGGTCCATGGGAAATTCTATTATTAGCCGTTGTGACTCTTTGGTTCAGCTCGTCACTAAGGACTCAGATATCGACTCCTATTTTCACATGGAGGCCCTAATCTCTCCTAGGTCGAGTGGTTCCAGGCGTCCCAGATTCCACCCGAGAGACAAATTTTACTCGTACACGAGTTGTCCGAGACCAATGCATTCTCTAGCAGTTCTATCAGATAAAGACAGATTTGTGATCAGATGTACGATATATTCTTTTCATGCCTTGACAGATATACGACATGTTCTTTTCATGCCTTAACAGATATACGACATGTTTTTTTCATGCCTTAACAGATATACAATATATTCTTTTCATGCCTTTGCAGATGTACGACACATTTATTTTATGTCTTTCTTCTTTTCGGATCATATAGCCAACAACTTCTCTCTTTTCTTATCAAGCATGACAATGAGTCGTATTCAAACAAAAACTATATTAGCATGGCAATATCTCGTTTGATTTAACATAGGAAACATTCATTTTTTTTATCAGGCAACAATCTTTCTTAGCATATATGTTATGTCTTTTCTTGTTCTTAGCATAGCAGCAAGTGGAATCTCTTATAAGCATACTCAATGATTTACCATCTTGTTATTAGCAATAGCATTCAATCAAAAAATCAGATTCTTATTAGGCGTAAGTGAATCAGCAAATGAGACTTCGTCCACTCATCCAGATTAATCGCCTTCTGTTATAGAGCCAGCAATCCGATCTTTCTGTTTATCTAGTGCCTTCGCGGAGCGGGGCACTACATATGCTGCCCTTGGGCACATGTTGTCCCTGGTCCCTTTCCTTTTGCCATGATAATTTATGTTACTTTCTCCATGCTTGACCCCATGTTCCTTAGTGTAAGTTGTGACCTTTGAGCATGATGGGCACCTTCGATGATGGCCTAGTATAATGTTATTATCTGTGTTACACATGTACTCTGGGCTTTAAGCACGATCTTAACATGACATGTATACTCCTTGATAATTCCTTCGGTGGCCCGTCGTGGCGCTCTCTTAACCAGTAAATTCTTGGCATATACGAGCACGGCATGATAAACATAAACACGACATGGCAATATGGCTTAACATGATAACTCTTGATAGTGGCCCGTTGAGGCGCACTCTTGACAAGCCCCTTGACATGATAACTCTAACAGTAGCCCATCGTGGCGCACTCTTAACAAGTAACAAGTAAACATGACATGTACAAGCATGATAGTGGCCCGTGGTGGCACACTCCTGACAAGTAATCTTGACAAGTAACAAGTAACTCTCATCTTAAGACCGTGGGTGATTTTTCTTGATTGTGTCTGTACAAGCTATGTGTCCCGTCTTGTATCATGTCTAGGACATAAATTCCTGATTTCCACGGTCAGGGATTCATACTGAATCTGACTAAGTTAATGACTAGTTTGATCATGTAGATCATAAAGAGAATTCCCAGTCACGGGCAATCCCGTTATCTGGGCGCCTCAAGTAGACTTATAGCATGTCGACAAGTATGGCATATTTCCAGCACACTGTCATGTAGTTCACCACAAAGTCACCTAATCAACTCTCTCAACCTGTGAAAGGATAACTGGATAGTCTGCAGGACTTGTGACTGTTGGAACATCTCATTGCATCTTCTAGTAACTAGGCTTGTGATAACCCTAGTTAGTTAAAGTATCAAGCCGTACTCATTGCTTGGCCGTGATTGATGAGTCTAGTCTTGTCTAGACAGTGCCAGTCTATGATTACTTCGGTACATTACTGTTATGCTTTATTCATGTCGATAAATGATTGGAGAATAAGCTCTGTTCAGGTGAAGGGTTACAACTCCGGTCCTTGTTTGGTTTACGGGTTATAACTTGGTTACCGGAATAGTCCTTTAGTTATATATCGTTTATCACCCTGTTTTTTCTAACTCATGTCTTTCGTTATCATTTATGTCTTTATGTGCTAATATGCTGGTTTTAGTTCTTAAGTGAAGCCTCTCTTGCAGCACTTGCTCTTTTGGGTTCTGACCTAGCTGGTTTTGTATGGCCAAATTTTGGAGTAGCACCCGAGGATCTACCTGTCTTCCAGCCAAATGGTGAACACCAGGCGTAACCCTGGCAACGAGTGGGTTTTCTTCTCCACTATATTGTAAATTATTCTTTTGAGGCGTTTAGCCGCCGAGCAAGTGTTCGCTCGTATTGAAACTTACTTTTGTCTACCTAAGGGCTGTAACATGATTGACAAATCCTAGGGTTAATCATGTATGACTTAAACTCTTGCTAGTCTTCGTATTTTGTATGACTAGCTTCATGATCATCTGAATATGTAATATTTGGGACGCCTTACCTTGTATGTCTAATGATCTAATATCTTGTAACATTTACTTGCTTGCTTGAGATTGAGACACTAGGCTTGTTCTTGACCATAAGAGACTATTGGCTTGTAGTTAAACCCTCATGCATCTAGACAGCCGTGACTGTATATCGAGATGGATTACACTTTAATGTACGTAGCTTGCTGTGTCTGTCCTCCGCTCTACAGTATTCTGGTTCTGGGGCGTGACATAGACTTTTTGGAAGATCCAACCGTTGGATCTTTGATCTATTAATTCTATTGTGACCTTAGCGACTTTTTTATCCTTAGATATCAAGTTTCATAGCATATGAATATCATCTGATATATCAAATCACCCAACCTTGTTTATCTAATTAATTTATACCATGTTAGTATTTCAAAATATGTATGACAAAATCAAGATTTGTCAATTCTAATGAGCTTGTATCATTGAAATTGATAAAGTAACCATAACCAAAATAAGGTTGTTAACTATGCAATTGATTATCTTAACTTGATTTGTGTGTCATAGATTTTGTTGTACGAATTACAAGACACAAACTTGATAGACTAAATGTAAAATTTGTAAATTAGAATATAAATTGATTATGGGGAACTAGAGTAACCTATATCAAGTTGCCTTAGCTGATAGATGATCTAGTTAACTTAGATGATAAGAAGCCTAGACCGACCCAACATACTTAATAGGTGATTTGTCTAATATATTTTAATTGTGTGATGCTTGATTATTTGTGGGCTTCGATAGATGGGTTGTGATTTGGAATCTCCTACTCATGGATATAGCTTGTGGATAGACTTAGCTTGGGGTTATTGTTCTTTCGTCAGATTGCTATCAACAAACAAGTACTTGTTTGATGTTATTTAAGTGTATTTATTGTATATTGTTTGTTATTCATCTATTCATTGCCTATTCACACACCTGAGAGTTGAGTGCTCTATTCGTGTTCTTTTTATTTCTATCGTATCCTAATCGTGTTCCATTATTGTTATTGTGTTATCGTTGTGAGATTAGGATCATTAGGGAAAGTACAGTCACTAGGCATATGGGCCATCTATACATGTAACATTCTCTCATAGTTCAGAAGAACGTCCTTTCTCACGTTACTAGATATCGTACTACCCCGATCCACATGTTGAAAGTTATGCTTCTAAAGACATTTCAGTACGTACTATTTATTATGTTCGTCTTACTACTTGTTACTACTATCACATTGTGACCTGCATTTCTCAGTTCATTTTGTTATTTGTTTTACTTGAGCGCACTATATCTTCTTCTATTGTTCATCTGGTTCCCATACTTAGAGTTTATTTATTTTATATTGTATTTGTATCTTACTAGCTTAGACTTGTACTTGCTTAATCATGACTGTATACGTTAGAAAATGTAGGTGTACGTTCTTTGCTTTCTATCGATGTGACATTCATATTCTTCTTTCAGAGATTCATAGCCTGAGTGGTATATTTGTTCCCATATGCATTCAGTCTATTCTTAGATGATAGTTAGTGAGTATTTAGGCCTCTTGTTTATTTTCTTTTAATAGTTGTTGAGGATGGTACTGTAAAATATTATGGGATTAGTTATGGACCATTATGAATATAAACAATATAATAACGTCGATGCTACACGTAGGCTAGACTTAGTCACGTATTCGTATCCCAAAGTGGGAGTAGGTAGTGACAAAATGCGACGAAACTTGGCGCACGTCTTCCCTATGAGGTATACTAATTTCCATAATGTTTGGGGATTTTTCTAGGCTAGTTTGCTATTTTTAAAGAGGCTAAACATACATATTTTCTAATTAAATAAATCTTGAAAACTAATTACTTTACATTAAATAAATATAAATAAATAAACTATATATATATATATATATATATACTAAAAAATATATATATATATATATATATATATATATATATATATATATACTATGATCATGCGCCAAAACTTAAATGATTTGATCCAACTCATTAATTTCTTAACTTAATTCTTTGATCTAATCATCATTGGATCAATTACAAATGATCTAAGCCAGAAATCCAAAACCAGTAGCATAAGTCAGTTAATGAATTTAGACATTCGATTACCCTACGAATGACATGTTCACACGACTTCCGAAACCCTCATACAAAAAAAAAATATAATACAAGAGTCCACTAATGGATACGAGTACTAATAACATGTGTAGGATACTGTATCGATACTAGATACATGAACACAAAATACAAGATACAGGAGCAAATACATGCATAAATACGGGTATCGAAAACGGGAAGTGACATCAAGTGTTGTTATTGATATTGTATTATTATTGTTTTGTTACCCTAGCCAGCCCGGACTATCTGCAATGCATGATACAATGTAATCCTTGTCTGCATCTTATTTAGGATTATGATAACCCTACATAGCGAATATTAGCAAACCATTAGACACAATTGACTGTGATCGTCTAGTTAACTAGTTTACTTTTCTTTTACTGTCAGTAACTGGTTATATATCTGTTAAGCTTGTTCTCAAGAACGTGCATGCTTCACCTTTGACTTATTTATTTAATTAGTTTATGCCTTCTGTGTGGAGTTAGACATTAAAACGTAGTCTGTGGTGGGAACATGATTCATCCTCTTGTCCTTGTTTGGTCTAGTGGTGTGGATTATGCCCTATTGACTATCTACAGGTTTGTATTCAATCTTTTTGATTTTATTTGATTGCATGCTGGTTTTCTGCCTACCTTAGAGCTTTTCTTATGGTACTTATTAAAAGGGTGGCCCCTGTTGTTTTGTATAGCTAGACCTCGTAGTAGTGTCCGAGAATCTACCTTACCTTTCATTCGATGGTGTTCACCAGGAGGACCGCAACTTGAGCGCATGAATTCTATCCCACTTATACATTTTGTATAGTATTTAGGACGTTTAGCCAAGGACAGATGTTACCCTCACAATTGGAAGCTTGTTCCCACCTATGAACAATATGGTTGTATATATGCTAGTCTACAGCTATCACTACTAAAATATTGGTATATAGCGACAAAAATATCCGACGCTAAATACTTCATTTCCGTCGCTAATGTAAATTACCGACGGATTAACGACAGAAATGGTATGTCGATAGCCATAACATAGCTATGACAAATCTGTTAGTAATCCGTTGCCATAGCGACGAATTACCGACGGAAATAGCGACCAAAAATACTAACGGATTAGCAATAAATTTTATCCGTCGGCAATCTCGGCGATGCCTTAGCGACGGATTGCCGACACAATTTTGTGAGCAAAAATAACAAAATTTTCAGAAGCTTAGCGACGAAAATTTCCGTCGCTGACTCAATTTCCGTTGGCAATCTCGGCAACGCCTTAGCGACGGATTGCCGACACAATTTTGTGAGCAAAAATAACAAATTTTTCAGAAGCTTACCGACAAAAATTTTCGTCGCTGACTCCTCTGATACGCTTTTGGTATCAGACAGAATGTTAGCGGCAAAAAATTTTGTCGCTAATTCGTCGCTAGCCTGGAAAATTTCCAGAATATTCGTCGCTATTACGTCGGTAATCCGTTGCTAGCCTAAAAAATTTCCAGAATTTTGTCGCTATTTCGTCGCTGGTTAGTCGCTAAGCTGCTCATTATTGCCAGACTAAATTGTTCAGCTTTTCTCAAACCTGTCAATATATACAATTACAGCACCAATTTAGATAAATTAACCCAGCAATTAAATTGTTCCAACTGCTCATTATTTCTAGAAATTAATCCAACACCAATATACATAAGTTCAATAATACATAAATTCACTAAAGTTCATACAAACTCATCGTCAAATACAACTCCAATATATATAGAAATTTGTTTAATAATACATAAATTCCCTAAAGTTCATACAAACTCATCGTCAAATACAACCAATAAATAAACAAAAATTAAATTGATGGTGAAGGAGGTGGCAGAGGCATAGTCGGTCGTCCTCATGCATATAACTGCCCTAGGACCAGTGATGATCCGCTGTACGTCCTGGGCGTCTGCAAGAGTCGGCGGCATGACAAGAGGCGCTGTAGTCGTCGGAGGAGCCGGTGTACTAGGCGATGTGGTCAGAGGAGGAGTCGTTGCCGGAGGTGCTGAGGTCGAAGCAGGAGCCGGTGCAGTGGCAGCCGGAATCAGACATGCTGTGCTTAGAACTCTAGTCATCTGGGTCACCTGACCCTGTAGGCCTACCAAAATCTGTGTAATCGGCCATAAAGTGTAGGTGTCCACAGTACCGTCGGTCTGTGCATCTACAGGTGGAGGTGGAGGTGGAGGTGGTAGAGATAGAGGAGCTCTGGAATAAATGGACGGCTGGGATGCCAACGATCCGGTACCGTACACGCTTCCCACTTTCCCTCTACTGACGGCTTGTATCCACAAGTCGTTCCTCACAGCCGGCGTCGGTGGCTGACTAGTCCCAGCTTCCCCCTCGGCAGTCCCTCCCTCACCGACTCGACTCCCTAAAGTCTCATACGTCTCCTATATTTATATAGGTGAATAGATTTAGAATTAATATTCATATTTTAGTTACTATTAAGTATTGTTATGGTTAGGTTCTCATATGTCTCCTAATTTATGATTTAGAATTAACATTCATATTAGAGTTCGGACTAACTATTTAGGTAAATTAAATATAGTTAAGTACGTAAAGACAAAGAAGAAATGTAATTAGATATAGGACTCGAAAAACTTACATAGTTTTTGGTCACCCGATCATCTACGAGCTTCCCATCCTTCTTTCGCTTATGGGTACGCTCGAAAAATTTAGAAAAGTCGATGACGTTCGGGTCTCCACCTGCCCTAGCGACCTTCTCGTATTGTAACAATTAAACATCAATTTATAACTAAACATTAAATTTAAATAATTAAATAAATAACAAATAAGAATACTCACCAGCCGTCGATAATGCTCTGAAATTAGGATGGATCCACCCGTGTGGTGACCATCCTTAGCACGGACAACATTTGCCTTCTCACACATGGCCTTATAGGCCGGAGTATCCATCTTCTTCTTCATCGCCTCCCAGAATTTCTTCTTCAACCACTCCTTGCGAAGAGCACTATTTAGCGAAACTAACGCCTTCTGGTCATTGACCATATCCCTCAACCTCTTGCTGGCGGCGGACTTGTAGCACTTCCGGATCGCCTCTGTAGCAAAAAATTTCTATCAACCTCTGTAGCAAGATCATCATCATCAATGCTAGGTCTCTCCATTTTTATCTCAGCTCTAAAAATACTATGATAATAACGAGAAATTTTAGAGAAATTTTTACAAGTATATCGTAAAATTGGAGTATGTAGCAAAATTATGTCGCTTACTTCTCTATATCTTCCCTCTCCTCCATACCACTATTTAGGCAGATATACTGATGAGTGCCTTCAAACTCATCGTCCTCCAACCATCGTAACTTAGAAGCACTTGTAGGCTTGCCACCAACATTGAAGGTAGTGCGGATTCCACGATTCAGTGCATCGACCTCACCTTCATCATTTCTTCGTGCTCTATTCCAGTTTGTTCTGACATGAGTATCGAAGTAGATTGAGCAGAAGTTTGAGACCTCCTCAATAATATGTGCTTCGCATATCAAAGCTTCTACGTGAGCCTTATTGCCCGCCTTATTCTTCAGGTGATGTAGATATCTATAAATAATATATTCAATATTAGAATTGTTTGAATAAAATAATTATTAGTACTAGATATTTAATTATTTTATACCTCTCAAATGGATACATCCATCGATAATGGACGGGAGCACCGATACATACTTCGTATGCAAGATGAATCGGCAAATGTTCCATACCATCAAAAAAGCCGGAGGGAAACACATTTTCTAACTTGCACAATGTCAATACAATCTTCTCCTCAAGTTCAAACATATGTTGCACCGTCAACTTACTTGAACACAAATCTCTAAAGAATATAGATAACTCGGCCAGCGGACCCCATACTTGAGAAGGCAACATCTTTCTCAGAGCGACAGGAAATAAACGCTCCATGAACACGTGACAATCATGACACTTCATCCCTATCAGCTTGCGTTCATTGAGATTGACACATCTTGCCAGATTTAACACGTAACCGTCAGGGAATCTCAACTTTGTAATCCAATTGCATAATATCAATTTATCATCCCTACTCAGTATAAATGGTGCTGAGGGCTTGACCCAGATACCATTGGATCTTCGTGTTAGATGCAACTCTGGACGCCTACAAATAATTTCCAAGTCCTTTCTTGCTTTGGGATTGTCTTTCGTTTTTCCCTTGATATCCATCACCGTATTGAAGATGTTGTCGAATACATTTTTCTCAATATGCATAATAACAAGATTGTGTCTTATGAGATTGTCCTTCCAATAAGGTGAGTCCTAAAAGATACTGCTTCATCCAATTATGGCTATGTCCGAATCCTTCTAAGTGATGGCCCGATCTCGGATCTTCCTTTATAGTCGACAAATCCTCCACCTATGCCCAAACGATATCTCCCGTCAATCTCAACGGAGGAGGAGTTAGTTCATGTTTACCAGCTCTAAAGGCATCCCTGTTCCTTTGCCATGGATGCAACATAGGAAGGAACTGACGATGGTAATAAAAAAATAAGCTTTTCCTCCATTTTGAAGACGGAATGCCTTACTCTTTTCTATACATATCGGACAAGACATAATACCATGAGTACTCCACCCAGATAACATTCTGTATACTGGAAAATCATTGATGGTCCACATCAACATCGCTCCCATCTGAAAGTTATGCTCCATCGATATATCATACGTCTGAACACCGAACTGCCACAATTGTTTCAACTCGTCCACCAACGGCTGCAAGTAGATATTGATGTTCTTCTTTAGATTTTTTGGACCGAGTATGATAATTGTCAAGAACATATAAGGAGTCTTCATACACATCCACGGTGGTAGATTATAAAGGGTCAAAATCATCGGCCAATAAGAGTACTGAGCCCCCGACTGTCCGAAAGGAATGAATCCATCAGAACATAAAGCCAACTGAACAATCTTAGGCTTTGCAGCAAATCCAGGATGACATCGATCAAAATGCTTCCAAGCCTCTCCATCGGATGGATGAAATAATTCTTTTTCATCCATCTTCCGCTCTTTGCTATGCCATGTTATGTGTTCTACAGTATTCGAGGACATATACATCCTCTGTAACCTCTTTGTGAACGACAAAAACTGCATGTATTTGTAGGGGCGCAACCTTGCTCGTTCAGTTGATTTTCTTTTATCCCGAATGGGCTTGTACTGGTCCTCGTAACAGAAAATGCATTTGTCTTTATCATTGTTCTCCTTATAGTACAACATGCAGCCGTTTCGACAATAATATATCTTCTCGTAGCCTAATCCGAGTTTTTTTATCATCATCTTCGACTTGTAAAAGTTTTCTGGCAAGTCCTTCGCTCCTTTTGGCAACAACTCTCTAACAAATTGAATTATCCGGTCATAGCATTCCTGCGGTAAGTTAAAATCAGACTTGAGGTTCAATAACCGCATCACTACCGACATGACATAATGAGAATCACAACCCGGATATAACGGAGTATCGGCATGGTTGAACATATCATAGAACTCCTTTGCAGCAGGATTCGGATCCTCCGGATCAAAACTTGGACCGGCACAAGCCGTATCAAATACCAACTCACGTGCCAAGTTTTGATGTCGATATTGGAAGTGATCTCCAAGAGTGGGCTCTCCCACCTCCGTATTAAAGGAAGACTGATATTGCGGAACCAAAGGTTCTCCTTGAGCCGTCCACTCGTTGTAGTTCGGTACAAAACCCTTCTTGTAGAGGCGCTCTCTCACGAGATCTATCTCTTTGAATGGTATATTACGACAGGTGACACAAGGACACTTTATGAGCCTTCCATCCATAAAATAAGGTTAGCTACTGGCGTATCTCAGAAATTCCTCGACGTCTGCCTTGAAATCATCCGTCAAACCAATCTTGTTCTCATGTCGCCGATTGTACATCCACAAATGGTCAACTAAATATCGACTCATTGTTCAAACCAATTCTGCACCATGTACCATATATTGTGTAAATACAAGTAAAAATTAATTTAGTACCTAATTGTAATAACCAAGGTTAATAGTATCTGTATCGAAATCAGTATCAGACCAGTCCTATGAGTATCGATATCGAAATCGGTATCACACCATTCCTATGAGTATCGATATCGAAATCGGTAATATCGACCATTCCTACGAGTATCGATATCGAAATCGATATCAGACCATTCCTATGAGTATCGATATCGAAATCGGTATCACACCATTCCTATGAGTGTCGATATCGAAATCAATAATATCGACCATTCCTATGAGTATCGATATCGAAATCAGTATCAGACCATTCCTATGAGTATCGATAACGAAATCGGTATCACACAATTCCTATAAGTATCGATATCGAAATCGGTAATATCGACCATTCCTATGAGTATCGATATCGAAATCGATATCAGACCATTCCTATGAGTATCGATATCGAAATCGGTATCACACCATTCCTATGAGTATCGATATCGAAATCGGTATCATACCATTCCTATGAGTATCGATATCGAAATCGGTAATATCGACCATTCCTATGAGTATTGATATCGAAATCGGTATTAGACCATTCCTATGAGTATCGATATTGAAATCGGTATCAGACCATTCCTATGAGTATCGATATCGAAATCGGTATCATACCATTCCTATGAGTATCTATATCGAAATCGGTTATCGCTATTCCTATGAGTATCAATATCGAAATTGATATTAGACAATTCCTACTAGTATCGATATCTAAATCGGTATCATACCATTCCTATGAGTATCAATATCGAAATCGGTATCAGACCATTCCTATGAAGTATATGTTAGATTAATAGTCCAAGTCCAATGTATCGTGTCCAAGTCAAATGTATCGTATTCGATACCAAGATATAATGTGCTAGTGTTCAAGTCCAATGTATCGTGTCTACACGTGTCCAACACCAAAATCTAAATTTATATTTCCCCCCCCCCCCCCCAAAATAAAAAATCACAAATACAATAACTTAAATAAAATAACAATGTGGAATAGGGTTTACCTTCGACGGATGATCGAAAAGAGTCTAACCGAAGGGGGCGTCGAGTCGGAGGAGGGGGGCGTCTGTACGAGGGAGGACATAGGAGTAGGAGGAGGGGGGCGTCCGGTCACTTGTAGGAGGAGGGGACTAGGCAGCGGCAACGGAGGAGGGGACTAGACAGCAGGGTCGGCGGGGGTCGCCGTAGACGGAGGAGGGGGTCGGCGGTCACCGGATGAGGGGGTCGAGGGTCTGCGGTCACCGGAGCAGGGTGTGGGGAGTCGGGTTGGGGAGAGGAATGGGTTTGGGGGGAAACTAAAATTTGGGTTGAAAATTTTAGAATGAAAAGGAATGGATGCTGTTGCAAACTTATTTGTGGATACTGTCGGAAATTTCCATCGCTAAGTAGTCGGTAGTCATTTAGCGACGAACTAGCGACGGAATCAGCGACGTTCATTTGTAATTTTTTTACATAAACGTTCGTCACAAGTCAGTCGCCAGTTCGTCACTAATTAGAGATTGATTATTATCTGTCGCCAAAATCTGTTGGTAATTAACAGTATTTTTGTAGTGTATTTTGTGATCATGTATGATTGTCTATTCATGTTGTAATACTAGCTTTATGGTCATCTACGCTATACATTTTGAGAGCCTTATTGTTAATTGATGATGATATATCTTACTATATATTTGATTGCTAGGATTGAGACACGAAGAATTGTTCTTGACCTAGTCTTGACCGTTGGATGCTAGTGTAATTCCCTTGTCTTCTACAACTGTGACATACTTCTACTCTACAGTGCATAGGTGGCCGACGATCGTTCCCATGCATTCTCAAATATTCTTGTTCTAGCGCATGACAAAATTCATCATCTCATTTTCAGAACAAAATTCATGAAGAATACAACAATATGGATCCATGATTATTTGTCCCGAATAGTGTTTGAGCACCCGCAACAATGTAAGCACACTATGTAAGATTAGTTAGTGAAAGTCAAATAATATTGATTTCTTAGCTGGCAACAAGTAAATATGCACTTGAAACTTGTATGTCTAAAGCAAATACTGATACCCTATTATGCACTTGAAACCTTGCATGTAATCTCTAAAAACAACTAATACTGATACTCTATTATGCACACTATATAAGAGTCCAAAAAAATAAAATATGGTGGCTCGCAAAAGTAAATATGGTGGTTCAGTATAGTAATATTCAGTTATAGTCCAAAAGAAGTGGGAAAAAACAAACTGAGATTTAGTGTAATATTTGTTGAAAACTGAGACCAAGCGTACCAAGATTCAGCACATTCTGTATCGAACCAATTAAGTCGTTCAAATCAGTCCCGTAACTTTGGATTTTGCTACCACTTATTGGGAACACGGTGTGACCCGAACAGGAATTAGCCCATGAGTTATGATATTGGACTGGACCCATATGTCTTAAAAAAATTATCATGTAAGGCCTGAACCAATCCTAATTATCTACCTCTCATGCTCTCATCTTACTTCCTACATGATGTGATGTAGAACTAAACTCCAACTCTATTATCACCACCTTTTTAACACTCAACCGAAAATGAGATACAACCCAACAAATTGTCCTCGTGTAGATGCCATAGCTGCTTTCCACGCAAGTTGTTTCATCTCGTTATCTTTACCCAAGCTAGTAACACTCGAGATTCTTCTACATATATCTAACACAAAAATTATGTTCACGTGTGGGGTGGGGTGGGGGGGGGAATCTACTAGTGTTTCCACCTACCTCTAACGCATTGAGGACAAGTATAACTAGTTAGCATGACAAATTTTAGGGTAATTGATAGAAATTGTATTGCAAATGAATAATATAGAAGTTAGATTAGTTCTTTTTCTATCAGACATGAAAATAATGTTCTGGTTGTGAGAAGTCTCCAAGAAAAGAATTGAGATTCTCCAAAAACCATGTTTAGTTATCCTTGCTCTCAGTTTCAGCAACTGCAAAGGCTATGGGATACATTTGGTTGTTCCCATCTGTAGTGTCCCGCTCCGCGAAGGCACTAGAAAAACAGAGAGATCGAATTGCTGGCTCTACAACAGAAGACGATTTATCTGGGTGAGTGGACAAAGACTCATTTTATGATTCGCTTACGCCTAATAAGAATCTGAGTTTTTGAATGAATGTTGTTGCTAATAAACAAGATGATAAATCATTGAGTATGCTTATAAGATAATCCACATGTTGCTATGCTAAAACAAGAAACAGAGATAATATGATGCCTAACTAAGAAATGAACGTCGCCTTGATCAAGAGAACCTTGCCATGCTAATAACAAGAGAAAAGAGATGCTTTCATATGTCTATCGTATGCTATCAAGTATGTTTTAATACTTAATGATATTGAACTATTGCAAAAGATTATAATGCTAGATAGATTGCTATTGTACAAGAGTTGCCTGAAAAGAGATGATACGGCTTATCCGTATAGAGAAAAGAGTAGAGTTACTGGCTCGATTATATGAAAAAGATAAGATAAGATGGAATGTCTGGTGATCGATCA
The DNA here is from genome assembly GCA_029216955.1 of Iris pallida. Classification (NCBI taxonomy): domain Eukaryota; kingdom Viridiplantae; phylum Streptophyta; class Magnoliopsida; order Asparagales; family Iridaceae; genus Iris; species Iris pallida. The sequence goes on along the minus strand of JANAVB010000798.1, from coordinate 1,357,717 downwards.
ATAAATTGTTAACAAGAAGAGTTTGATTGATAGACGTTGCATTCATAGTGTCGGTCCGGACAAGTTCTGCATAAGGATGTAATCTCTCGATCGGTTCTAGGGCATTGTGATCGCTCGGCCTAGGAGATAACATGACACCCTGGGACTAGAAGTCCCCGCGATCAGGGGGGTGTTAGTCTATTAGTGAGATGGGCTAGAACGTCCCAACTGCTAATAATGGAAATACCCATGGACCATCATGTAGATAGACGTGGATTGGTGAAGAACTGAACCTTGAGGCACAGCTGCTAGTATGTGTGCATATCAGTGCAGAGCTGAGCCTTGAGTCACAGCTGTCAATCGAATTGCATTTGTCGGTAACTGTTATGCTAAGAGCTAACAATGCATAGGCAAACAGGAAGAAATGCTAGTTATATTATGTTTATGCTAATCCTTGTCTTGTGCATGAATGGACCGTCGGCTATGGTAAGAATTACTGAAAAGTGATACATTCGTTGCTAAGTTTCCTGAATATGAGTTGCTTAAAGGATTATTATGTTCCATGAGAAAAATATCTAATATCGTGCTTAAAATCTGCCCCTAATAGTTGCTTAAATAAGAGAAATGATTATGGTTCATGAAATACGTTGCGCATATCATATGATATGAATAGTCATCGTGCTTGAAATGAACAGTCCCCTTGTATGCTTGAGATTAAATGACATAAACTGTGACTTTTCAAAAGTATTTTCAAAATATGTAAACTGATTCTGTACTGCATGAAATGAACATAGGTAAAAGTAGCAAGAGAACATCACAAGAAATATTTTCTCACTAAATGAATTAGTAATCGTTTCAGACAAATGTAGCCTTTGTTCACAATCACCAGTATGTTGATATACTGACCCATCATCAGTCTGCACACAGGTGCAAGACGCATCGAGAATGATAGTCCGAAGCGATAGTCTGAGCCTCATCCTCACGAGCCAGGAATCAGAAGAGATACCAAGAGAAGGTCATCTGTTGCAAAGAGTTGGTTTTGTATATAAATGGATGTAATGTATGGAACGGGATCATTGTAATATGTTTCTGAGAGAATGTAAGCATTGTATCAGAGAGAATTGAGAGCTTGTAATCTGTTCAAATGAAATCAATAAAGAGAATTTATTTCTGTTACCTTGTGTTCAATTATATTATGCAATCTGTTCGCTGCTGCTTCAAATATCTGTAATATGTTCCGCTGCGTATTGTCTATCTTGTCTAGTTTGTCTTGTTACAGGTCCCGGTCTTGTGCAAGCGCAACTTAGACTTGCACGGCATCACGTCCAAGCGAGGACGAACGGTTCCACAGAGTCCGAGTGAGGACGAAAGGACTCTGCAGGATCGGGACGTGACACCATCTCTTTAAATTGCACTCAAGCCACGCCCAAAAGTATCATCAATTCCTTACATGGTAGTCATCAATTCCTTATATGTAGTCATCAAGCCCAATCAAGGTTCTACAACCATCCCAAAATCCTTTGGCAATTTTGCCAAGCCAAGGAACATTCTTAGGGCAACTCAAGGCCCTTCAGGTACTTCTATACTATTTTTTGAATTTTTATCTTTCTCCCAGGATTCATACTTCTGAGAATTTTTGCATAGTTCCTCAATACTTTTAACTAATTTCTTAACTCAATTATTCCGATGGCATGATCCTTTGCCCTACACAATTGACTTGAGCTAACCTCTAGGGTTTCAGTAGATATCTTAGAATCCTTCCTAATAAGCTCTAGATACCTCTCAGCATACCATGTTGAGGTAAATATAGAGATCGTCTCCACTCTAATACAATTGTGCCCCTCTTGAAAAGTTTTGATCTTGAAGGCATTAGTCCCTTGATCCCCATGAACCATGCAATCTCCATTGACACTTCAAGCATTGTACAGTTCCTCTTATCTCCATCATTCTTCTTGTTAACATAATCCCAACCTCCATAGATGGCATTTTGGTCAAGTATCCACCTAAATGCTTTGATGCTTGGAGATTCAAACCCATGATACAATGGTGGGACTTCAGTCAAGTCATTCATATCCATATCGGAAGTCCAAAGTCATCATCAGACGAGCAACTTCCCATATCATCACTAGGCAAGTAATATGAGTAATTAGAGACATGAGATAAAAGAGTCTCTACTTTCATCTTAACTGGGTCACCATCAGATCTTGGTTCATTCTCTTCCACACCATGTAGCTCTCCTTCATGCAACCAACCTTGACCTCTGTGAGTGCCACCAATACCCAAATCAACATCTTCATCACTAAGATCAGTATGTGTAGTATCCATTGGTGTAGTATTGTTAGATTATATTTGTAACTATTGTAAATATGGCCCATAAGTCCAATCATGTAGACACTATATATTGTAATCATCCCCCATCAATAAACAAGGCATTATTATTTCCTACATGGTATCAGAGCCTCCAGAAAAACCTTAGCCGCCAAAACCTATCCTCCTCCACCCGCGTCCGATCAGGCGCCCCACCTCCCGATCCGGCGCCCGACTGCACCGGCCAACCCCTACCCGCGGATCCTGTGCGACGCCCGATCCGGCGCCCCTCCTCCCGACTGAACCCGCCGGCGAATCGGCGACCCCTAGGCGCCTGCGCCGACTCCTACGCGGCAGATCCGGCGCCCCCTACGCGTCGACCCCCGGCGCCCCCTACGCGCCGACCCCTAAGCGCCTGCGCCGACCCCTACGAGCCAGATCCAGCGCCTCCGACCCCTACGCTGTCACGACCCGCACCCTAGAGTTATGGCACGAGAACGTAACAACGCCCAGCCTACGCCGCAGTGTCGGCGGTAGAACGCTGTCCTAGGTCTCAATGCATCTAACAGTATAAGACTATACAGTTTATACTCTCCGAATGGGGGTGACATAGCAGAATGTAAACTCAATCACATCTAAGGTAGAGCATAAAGGAAGATTGATAAAACATGAAATCGAAAAGAGATACAATAGATAGAAGTCTAAGTGTCTAAGATACAAACTCAGGATACATCTCAAAACCCAAATACAGTAATCCATAAATACAACTCAAGATGACTGAAAATAAACTATAAGCAAAAACCCTAGCTATCTATGCAACCTCTACTGTCTCCTCTAAGCTAGCAGACAACCTCCAGGCTATCTGTAAAATTTATCAATAGGTCCAGTCAGGACAGGAGCGAGCACATTACATCTCAACAGTTCATAGCAGGTTAGAAAATATAATCATGCAGTAAAGTAAGATATAGATACTGAAGGAAATGCAGTATGTAAACAGAGAGAGAACTGTAATAGAAATATCTACTATAAGTAGAGAGCTACCAGTGACTAGTGATTTAGAGTACAAAGTCGACATGTGAACGGCTTGATTTGTACATGGCTATACTAAAGAGGCGTACATGGCTATTCTACTTTGGAATTGTTCACATGGCTATTTATACTCCCCCGTACCCCCAACTAATACACAAGGATCCAAACAAGTTATGTTACGTACATGCTTCTATGTAACAGCCCCCGAAGGATGATAAGCCTCCGAAAGGTGATATGCCCCCAAAGGGTGATAAGCCTCCGAAAGGTGATAAGCCCCCAAAGGGTGATAAGCCTCCGAAAGGTGATAAGCCCCCAAAGGGTGATAAGCCTCCGAAAGGTGATACATAGTAGTCCCATAAATGGGATAAGGATTCAAAGAAGACTCTGTGATCATATGGGTATATGTCACAAGTGATCAAAGAATCAAAGAAGCATATGATACGCTATGTAAGTGAAACGCACAGAACATAGAGTACCCAATGCTCCCTGAAGGGATAACATCTCAAGAAGGGATCCGTATAGTACTAATCCGTGTGACCAACGTGACAGTATGAAGTAAAGTAATTTAATGCAGAAAATAATTCTAAGCAGGATATAAAATGATCAGAGAATGTACTCGCCTGATATCTGAATGTCCAAGGTAAAGATACTGTCCGAGGAGAGGTGTCTGGCTCCTAATTAGAACAGCACAAGTCACAACATGTCCAGAAGGATAATATAAAGCACTACAATGCATTCTACATGAATCTAGGTCAAACTAGGCCAAAGTCAACCCTTGGTCAACTCCGGTCAACTGCACTAGTCAAACTAGGTCAAACTAGGTCATGTCCTAACCCAGTAAGTCTTACTAGGCCTAACCAAGACTATCCTAGCAAGCACACATCAATACAAGGCTATACAAGCCAACATACACCCAACTCTATATAGCATGCAATTATTCAATACTCAAATAGGCAAGAATTCACATTGGATATACACTAGGTAATCTATTACTTTAAGCTATATATGTCTACACATATATACACATGCATATATTGGTATTCAACATTAGGTCTATAATCATGGCATTTCAAATGGTTATATAAACTTATATATTACAACACAATATGCTAACATATATATAATATACATACATAGCTAAGTTAACTATATTTATAAATACTTATTTAAGAGGCTATGTGTGTGTATGTGAACATGGCAAAGGGGCAAGTGAGGGTTAAATGGGCATACATAGTGTATACATATCAAAGAGTGTCAAAGTGTAAGTGAACAATGTGTCAAGTGTGATAGTGTCAACATAGTGTAAGGGGGTACATGAGGTAATATAGGATTTGTGTTAACATAGAACATTACATATCATTAACTTGTATATTGCATACATTATATCTATTATTAAATTACATTCATGCTTGCATTCATTCATCATTCATTTATTCTCTTGCACCACTATATGCACCATACATTACATACTATGGAACCTACATATTCATTACAAGCCATACTTATACATGCTTACATTAGATAGGATACTTACACCTCATACATCATTTATTTAACCATTTACTCATGCTTGCATTCTTTATTTAATTACATAATGTATATACATTAACATGGGTTAAAATCAAATAGAACATTCTATTACACACAAGGGTGCACAAAATGCATATGCCAAATAGTAACTCCTACTAATAATCAATACTGTACCATCTCAGCATGAATTAAAATTTAGGATTAAAGTATGTTATAGATCTATGTGTTAGCTTTCCGAAACTTCAAACGGATCGCGTTTTCGTTTTCGAAAACCCCCAGAATCGCGAAAACACCGAGAACGCGTTTGTCTTTCGTACAGCTGACACTCAAATAATTCTCCAGAAAGTTACAGAAAGAATTAGGCCTATTAATATATGTTTTTGGAAAGCTAACTTCAATACGCTTCTTTTAAAAAAAGGGAGATTAAACCGAGCTTTGAGCTAGAAGTTATGACATTTCTAAGTTAGGGCTGAAATTAAAAACGTGAATAAAAATCATGACGGATTTGGGTAGTTTGAGACAAAAGAACACAAGTATATAACATAATATATCAAGAACTCACTCTCTACACTAATATATATATATGAGACACTATAGAACACATCTCCAATACAAAAATATGAGATTAAACATGTAATAATTCATTCATACATAACAACAACACATAATGTGTCCAAATTTGGGATTTTCCCACATGGACACAACCACAACACAAAGGACACTCCTATGACCTCCAAATGGACACGAAATGGACACAAATGGAGATACAACCATGGGGATCATTCCTATGGGTTCAAAATAGACCTATATGCATGAGGAAATAAAAAGGAGAAGGGATTTATACCTCCCGGTAGATCGAATCGAAGAAAAGCCTTCCCGGAGCGACACCGACACGTAGAGATTCCAAAAGGACACGAACGAGCTCCGAATCCTCCCAAACTTGGATAGCTTCCTCCTTGGCTAGAATGGAGAAGGAAAGAAGAAGATTTGGTGGCGAAATGGAAGGATTTGGTGGAAAAATTGCTAGGGATTGCTCTCTAGGAATTTGGGAAAGAACAAGAGAGAGAGTGTGGATGAGAATAATGAAATGAACTTGAGTCTATCCTCTCCCAAAGTGGCTGGCCATATGGGGCTATTTGTCCTATTATGGTAAGGTCCAAAATGCCCCCACTAACCTATTCTATGAGTATTAGGAAAGGGCTAATTGGTTGGGACTAAATTAGTCATTCTAAAGTCTCTAATTACACTAACCTTATCCATAATAATTTGTCTAACCTCTAACTAAAATATTACTATCATGTGGACTAAAATTAATATCATGTGGGCCATGCCTAACTAGTGTGTGGGTCCCACTAGAGTCAAACTACCCCGGTTCCCCGTTTCAAGTCGGATTGAGTTGAAATTCGAACCCGACTTAAATAACCCCAAAACAATATCATAAATAATAAAATAATATCAAAATAATTCAAAGAGGTTAAATGCAAAAATATCCTTAGGCCAAAAATGATATTAAAATATCATAATCACATGGTTAGGCTCTAGGTCAAACAGTCTCTAGGATTTCACTAGCAAAACGTCAAAACCACAAGTCATTGATTTAAATAATTTTAAAATGATTTAAAATCACCAAAAATCATATCATGAATTAAATATCATTATTAAAATAATTATAAACACAAAATTCCAAAATTACCCTCATTTGGAAAACTGGGTGCTACAACTCTACCCACCTTAGAAAAATTTCGTCCTCAAAATTTAAGATCGATAGTACTCCTTCTAGAGCCTCTAACCTACCCAATATCTAAGGTAACACTTCCTAACACTGGAATAATAAACGGACATCTAAAAAGTGTCAATCTAGGAATACCACCAATACTACTCTGCTGTACGGCGGTAATGGAACTTCAATAGAATATGGACTGGAACCTATATCCAAGGGACTGGACCTATTTTAAAGTGGTCTTAACTAAGGATGAAAAGGAACTGATCATAGGCTATAGATATGCTCAAACTATTATCTTCCTATTAACCATCTATTAATACATTCTATTACCATAGGAACGATGCATTACTAAGACATATAGGCCTCTATCTCTCATAACACATTTATACTCACCAAAAGACTAGTACATCCTATCAAGGCTGATACTATAATCTCTCCTAAATCTCCTAAGCTACATGTTTATAGACACACATCCCCACATCAAGGACTAGCCCATATATATCTACAACTGATACTAATGGAGTGATGTCCCTATTTTCCAACAATCAAGGTCTAAAAAAAATTTATCTAAATCATGCAATTTGAAGGAATAGTATACAAGGTCAGGGCATACCGTAGCAGTTGGAAGTCTCACCTAGGTACACTAATCATTCTAGGTCAAAACAGTACTATGGTATCAACACACAAACAATCTAGGGTGTCCTAATTGGGAAGGTAAGGGAACAACAATCATCATTCTACGCGCCAGATCCGGCGCCCCGATCGCGGCCGATTCGCCGCCGATCCCGTCCATCAGCGGCCAATTCACCGCTCGTTCGGCCGATCTGTCGGCATTGTACAAACTTTTGTACATCCGACATCCGTGCCTCCGAATTCTACGCGCCATATACGGCGCCCCGATCGCGGCCGATTCGCCGCCGACCCCGTCCATTAGCGGCCGATTCGTCGCTCGTTCGGCCGATCTGTCGGCGTTGTACAAAATTTTGTACACCCGACATCTGCGATGGCTGATGATGCTGCGTCCAGCTACTCCATCACGACTGGTGGTGGCGGTGCACACAACCCAAATTATCTTAATCCGAAGGATCCATATTTTCTGAGTTCTGCTGATCAACCAGGAAATATCATTACTCCTATTGTTTTCCGTGGACCGAACTATGCTGAGTGGTCTCGGTCGATACGTCTCTCCCTGATCTCTAGGCGAAAGATCACTTTTCTTGAAGGTACTGAAATCAAACCTGTTAATGATGCTAGTACATTACTTGATTGGAGATGTGTGCAAGCGCTATTGGTTCAATGGGTTCTTAATACCATTGATCCATCTCTGAAGAAATCTTTGCCGTACTTTGAAGAGGTTTATCCATTGTGGAACTTGTTGGAGAAAAGATTTGTTGTTAGTAATGGCACTCGGAAGCAATAAATTAAGGTGGCTTTGGCTGAGTGTAAACAAACGGCTTCGATGTCTGTGGAAATCTACTTTGGAAATTTGCAGTCTTTGTGGGATGAACAAGCTGCTTATTTCCCATTGCCTACTCGTACAAGTGGTGAACTTGCTGCAAAGCTACAGGCTATGAGGGATGAAGACCACTTTCAGGACTTTATGTATGGGTTGAATGCTGAGTTGTATGGTCATACCCGATCTAATCTTCTGGCTCAGGATCCTCAGCCAAGTTTAGATCGGGCATACCAGGCAGTCCGTGAGGAGGAGGATATGCAAAAATCTCAGGTCCAAACCGCTGCTGAGGAGGTGTTGGCGTTGGCTATGAAGACTTCACCTCGTCTTTCTACTACTTCTAATAGTAGAACCTCAGATTCCCAGGACAAATCAGGTATGATCTGTACTCATTACAAGAAAATATGTCATGATGTTGCAAATTACTTTGCCAAGATTGACTATCCAGAGTGGTGGGAGACTCGTCCTCGGCGTGAGGGCGGACGTGGTGCTGGTGGTGGCAGAGGCCCGGCACCACAGTAGAGACGTGATGGGAGACGCAGTGCTGGTGGCGCAGGGGTTGTTCATCATGTCGCCGCTGCTGGTCATGGTGTCCCTGCTGGTCTTGCTGGGAGTTCGGCAGATATGATGCATGGAGGGTATCCTTCACCACTCTCAGGTGAACAATGACAGAAACTGATGAGCTTGCTGGGTAACGACAATCCTTCCAACCCTAGTTCCTCAAACTCTAATCGTCTGATGGGTAAGAATTCTTCTGTCACCTGGATATTCGATACTGGGGCTACTCTTCATGCGACAGGTTCTCGTGACTGTTTAGTTGATTGCTTTGAAGGCCCTGTCTGTCATGTGATTTTGCCTGATGGGAGCACTATTGAGGCTATTCTGAGAGACAAAGTATTTTTGACTGCTTCATTGGTGTTGACGGATGTTCTTTATGTTCCGACATTGACTTGCAATTTGATCTGTCTCACAATTAATTGGTGCCAAAAATTGTGATATGTTATTTACTCCTGATTTGTGTTTTGTTCAGGACCGAAGTACGAGGATGGTGATTGGAGCAGGTGAACAAAGGGGTAGACTTTACTTCTTGGGGGAGGTTCCAGCTTCTTTGGCTTCGGTGATCCTGGCATGCAGAGAGAGTGATTCCGAGGTTTGGCATAGTAGACTGGGACATCCTTCAGATAAAGTAATACAGACTTTACCTTTTTTCTCTGGTAGTAGTGTGTTTTCTCATAAGGCTTGTGATATTTGTTATCAAGCCAAACAGACTCGTGATGCTTTTCCTGATAGTAGTAGTCGTGCTTTGAGATGCTTTGAACTTATACACTGTGATCTGTGGGGACCATATCGTGTTCCGTCATCTAATGGGGCACGATATTTTTTGACTTTGGTGGATGATTTTTCTAGAGCTGTTTGGGTTATTTTATTGACGGATAAGTGTGATGTTTATTCTATGTTTCTTAAATTTATTGCTATGATGAAGCGTCAGTTTGGGGCTGATATACGTCATATGCAGAGTGACAATGGCAGTGAATTTAATTGTTTACGAGATTATTTTTCATCTCAAGGTATATTGTTCCAAATGTCCTGTGTTGGGACACCTCAGCAGAATGGAAGGGTGAAAAGAAAACATCGACATATTTTAAATGTAGCCAGGACATTGAGATTTCAGGGTTCTCTTTCTGTGAATTTTTGGGGGGAATGAGTTCTGGGTGCATGTTATTTGATCAATAGAACACCTTCTAGTATTTTGCATTTTAAGTCTCCTTGTGAAGTTTTATATGGTTCGGCTCCTTCGTATGATCATCTACGTATTTTTGGTTGTCTGTGCTATGCATATAATTTGAAATCCCGACATAATAAATTTGCTAGCAGGAGTAAAAAATGTATCTTTTTTAGGTATCCACTTGATAAAAAGGGATGGAAACTGTATGATTTGGAGACTGATAAATTTTTTGTGTCCCGTGATGTTACTTTTTATGAAAAAGAATTTCCTGGGTGTGGCTCTGCTAGCGAGATGTCTTCTGCGACACCTCATACATCTGTTGAGGTGCCGGGAGACGATATAGAGGCTTTTGGAATGGTGTCGGCTTCGGTTGTTGAGGCCGGAGTAGTTGTTGGCGGCTCGGCACCGAGTGGCGAGGATGCACAGGTAGCTGCAGAAGTATTGACAGGAGAGTCTGCTGGGGGTGATGCGGATACTACTGATGATACAGGGGATACAGTGTTGCCAGAGGTGCCCGACGAGGTAGTATTGGGAAGAGAAATGAGAAAGAAATCACAGCCAGTACGATTACAGGATTTTGTGACAAATGCTGTTCAAAGTAAAAGTCTCCCCTTCACCACAGTTCATCTGTTTCCGTCACTTCCTCAGGTACTTCGTATCCTCTAACACAATTTCTAAGTTATGACATATTTACTGCTGGACAAAGAGATTTTCTTGCAGCTATCACTGCAGGTGTTGAGCCTACTTCATATCGCCAGGCCTCGCGAGATTCAGGCTGGCGCGTGGCTATGCGAACTGAAATACAGGCTCTGGAAGATAATGGGACATGGAGTCTTGTCGATTTGCCTCCTGGTAAGAAAGCATTGGGAAGTAGATGGGTGTACAAAATAAAGTACAACTCCGATGACAGTGTTGAGCGCTTAAAGGCACGGCTGGTTGTGTTCAGTAATCATCAGGTTGAGGGGATAGACTATTCAGAGACATTTGCCCCGGTAGCTAAGATGCCTACTGTTAGAACGTTCTTGGCTGTTGCAGCTGTGAGAGGCTGGACTTTGCACCAGATGGATGTGCACAATACTTTTCTTCATGGAGATCTGACAGAAGAAGTGTATATGAAGTTACCGCCAGGGTTTTCGCATAGTAAACCCAACAAAGTGTGTCGCCTGCGTAAGTCTCTATATGGATTGAAACAGGCACCACGTTGTTGGTTTGCTAAGCTTACTGCTTCTCTGATATTCTATGGATTTATTCAATCTCATTCCGATTATTTCCTTTTCTCCCTTTTTAAAGGGAAGGTAGAGTTGCATGTTTTGATCAATGTGGATGATATGATTGTGTCTGGTAATGACTCAGGTGCTTTAGATGCTTTCAAAAAGTACCTTAGTTTTTGCTTTCACATGAAGGACCTTGGTGTGTTGAAGTACTTTCTTGGCATCGAGGTGGCTCAGAGTGCAGAAGGAATTTCCTTGTGTCAAAGGAAGTATGCTTTGGACATCATTTCAGAATGCGGCTTGCTGGGGTCTCGACCTGCTGGCTTTCCCATGGAGCCCAATCACAAGCTGGCAGAATCGACTAGTCCAAAGATGGAGGATGCAGAGACTTATCGGAGGCTGGTTGGGAGGTTGATTTATCTATCATTTACTCGCCCTGACTTAGCCTATGCTGTGCATATCTTATCTCAATTCTTACAGGAGCCTCGACAAGATCATTGGCATGCTGCTTTGAGAGTTGTCAGATATCTCAAACATGCACCGGGACAGGGTATTCTTTTGAAAGCTAATTGTGATCTCCGTCTTTCTGGTTGGTGTGATTCCGACTGGGCCAGTTGTCCCTTGACTCGCCGCTCTGTTACAGGCTGGTTGGTGTTTCTGGGGGGGTCTCCTATTTCTTGGAAGACCAAGAAGCAACCAACTGTTTCCCGATCTTCCGCTGAAGCTGAATATCGATCTCTCGCTGCGCTTGTTTGTGAGTTGAAATGATTGAAGGAGTTATTGGTATGTTTGGACGTTCGCCAGGAGTCTGCTATGTCGGTGTATTGTGACAGTCAGTCAGCCCTGCACCTGGCTCAGAACCCGGTATTTTATGAGCGCAGTAAGCATATTGAGGTGAATTTGCATTTTGTTCGCGATGCTATTAGAGATGGCACCGTAATAGCCTCGCATGTTCCTACTTCTGCTCAACTAGCTGACATCTTCACCAAGTCCCTTGGAAAGCATGTGTTTGATTCTTTCCTTCCCAAGTTGGACATTTGTGACTTGCATGCTCCAACTTGAGGGGGGGGTGTTAGATTATATTTGTAACTATTGTAAATATGGCCCATAAACCCAATCATGTAGACACTATATATATATATAATCAACCCCCATCAATAAACAAGGCATTATTATTTCCTACAAGTATCAACATCACTGGTATGGGAAGCTTGGGAGGCTGGGAAGGCACAAATTCATCGGGAACATCAATATTTAGTTGTAGCAACATCCTCAGCTATGTCATATAGGTGCACAAACACATCTGGGACATCTGGATCACTAAGTTTAATAAACTCTTCTTCATCATCACTAACATACTCCTCATTTGGGACATCAAGTGTTGCATCTGGAACAGCATTAGCTTGCATAGGTTCATCAAGAACATTCACAGATGGGACGTCAAACAACTGAACTGGAACAACATTAGCCATATTATGTGTCACTCCAACATTGGGTGGATTAAAATGTTCATCATTAGGGGACAAAAGCTCTTTAAAACATTTGATGGAACAGTATTTTCATCCACAGGGGGGTATATTTTTTTCTTCTCACTAGTTTTTTTTTTTGTTTTTCATCTGACTGATTATCAAGATGTATCCCAATTTGTCTACCTGCATAGCAGATCATGTTTTAGGGACCACAATATGTTCCTCAAATATGAAAGAATAATACACAATTAGGGTGACAACAACGTTAGAAGTGAAATAAATAAAAATGGCAACCAGAACAATACAAAAACTACTATTATCAACTGACACAGTTGATAAACCCTAAGAAGTCCTAATTTCTATGCAGTTTCTTTAAGATATTGCTAGAATAAGATTGTGTTAGTCACTAAAACCATGTACAGACATAAAAAGATGAAATTTGTACATAAACAATGTACATAATATTTTTTGAATGCTAAATTCTATGTGCAATTTATGAATTCAAAGTCTACATTGTAAATTATATGTACATAATGTTTTCGATTCCAAACTCTATATACCTCAAATTCGTTTGGAGGTAGTAGGAAGGGGGATGAGGCCGCCTGGAGATCAGTAGAGTTCATTATGGTTAGGGTTTACTTCTTCTTTGAAGAGATGAAGAAGACTGAGTAGAGTTGTGTTTTTAGTCATGTGAGGGGAGTGGTAAAATTGTCATGTTTTTAGTCATGTGAGTGTCACATGAATAAAACTAATAGAATTTTGAATCTCACAGATGGCATGTACTATTTACGCTAAGAAACTAACGTCTGGAAGGGGAAAAAGTGCAAATAATGCATATGCAATTTACCCTTTACTATAATACATATTATAGGTGGTCATGCCCAATAATTTGACCAATGAAAAGTAGTTTGTTCAACATGTATTTAACAATAAATTTGGTCAACAATAGCAACTTATGATAAAAGCAGCTTATGACAAGGACTATTGATAAGGCTCAGTGTTACCAACCCATACTAACTCATTAACTGCTTGAACCAACACTTTGGGCAATAGTACCTTATAGGGTTGAAGCCTAATATTATACGCAAAATAAATGATCTTGACCATAAAGACATGGGGGATGTAACTCTTTGGAAGTTAGGTTAATCCCCCTCTACTCAGTGGCTAAAACGAACCCAATTCTAGGCTTCCACCAAGATCCATTTAGGGCTAGTCTGGTACCAGCTTGAAATGGCAAATACTTCATTGCAAACAACCCAGAGTTTGCCATACAAAAAGGGATTCAAACCTCAAGTACTCTAGGAGGCACCAATCAATGCTTGCCTTTTGAAATGAAGCATTTGTATGTTAAAATGAGAACCTAACTAGTCCTTAAATATCAAGTTAACCCAACAAGACATTCAAAGGTGCTACAACTGAAAATGCAGAACCAAACCAGCAATGTTCCTCCTTTCTGCATGCCTAGGATAGTAATGTATGTAACATTATGAATTCAAGATGTAACCAAACGTCATTATTTGAGGATAGAAATTGAAATTTCTTCTGCAAAGACAATTGCCATGGTGAACACTAGCTCAATTACATCACATTTAAAGTATTTGGGGGATGAATTCACATTTCTACAATAATTTATCAGCAAACAAATAGGGGAAATAATTAGACACCATTGAATTCAGCAATGTAGCCAAAGAAATTCGATTATCTTCTCCACGGATCCAGGAACTCAACATAGTAGGGACCCTTTTTGAGGTTTGCAAAGTTACGAAGCGTTACATGATTGATATGCACATCTGAATTATACATGAGAAAACAAAGGAGATAAAAATAATAAGTCAATGGAAGAATGAGATCCAACAATTAAAAGAATCCATTTAAAATTAGTCAAATACAAGTGAAATAGGTAACTGACATTTCAGGCCCTTGGTTATCTAAAATACTTTGATCACATAGATCACACTAAAATGAGCAGTAAGGTAAACCAACAAATACTTAAGCATGCAATGGAAAAATGAGAAGAGTACCCCATGAATATCACACATCTTTAATCATATTAACTTTCATGTATTTTGAGATAGAAGAGGAAGAACCTATGCTCTTTATTGCCAGAAGGCATCTGATAAGTTCTAAGATATCTAATATAGAGAGCCTAAAATGGAAAATCACAGATTCAGCACTTAGATCTTTTCTTTTACACCGAAAAAAATGGAACGAAAATCCCCACAAAGTAAATTACTTTTACTTTAAATTTTGTAATCGCACAACAGTCAATCCCAAAAATCCCCACAAAGTCAAATATAATCTTCCTCAAAGCTCAATAAGCATATTCTTTTTACCATGAAGAAGTTATGTTATTGAATCCTGTCACTGTTTTAACCGGCATATTCTAATTCTAGTTTGACACTAGGGAGCGATTTGGAAAGTTATAATTTGCAGGAAGTGTCAAAGTGACTTATTGCTTGCTGGAAGTGAAATACGTATGATTTTGAGTTTCATGCTAGTTTTTGTCAGTTAAGTCTTTTTAAATATTTGGGTACATATATTTTATAGTAGGTAAATTATTAAATTCACACTTTTGTGTTTGAAAATATGAACGAGGTGAGAAAGTAAAAAAGTGCTTCATAATAATAATAAAAAATCTAATTAATCATATAACTAAATTGATAATAATTGTTTTTTTTTAGATGTCCGACAATACGTACGGGACTTTGTGTACGTAGCAGTGTGTGTTTATTGGGCCCACTGTCCTTAACTCCCACCAAATAAATGGAAAGAATAATACGCCCCCGTGGCTCGATCTACTGATCTTCCGCCACCCAGCTGGGGCCTTATACCTCTCCTCGATAACCACAAGAGCCAATCGAGTTCAGTAATTGGTAATAATTTATTAATAGTAATTATTTAACTTGTTTTTAAATTAATTTTTTCATATTATTAATTAACTATAATGAATTAAATAATACTAGTATTTGCATTATTGGTTACTTGTTTTAATTATTAATTATCTTCTAGTATTATAAAGTATTTGACACATATGTTGCACGAACACTATGACACGACACACTATAAAAACACGCCAACATGAACACGTCAACATTTTAATGTATCTTCACTATATTTTGGAGTGTTCATGGTACGTTAGATACGTTTCCGGTATGTGTCCGAGGACATGGTCCAAGTTTTTATAATGTTTGTGCTTCGTAAATAAAAATTATATAACTTATTAGAAATTAATATTTAGTTAGATTGATAATTACCACTAATTATTTAACTTATTAATAATTAATGTTAATACTTAATAATAAATGTTTAATTAAAAGTATAAGCAGCTACTTCCATCCCACATGCGTGCAATAAATATGGATGTGGAGTATGTATTTCCATCCCACATGCTTGCAATAAATATGGATGTGGATTGTGGAGTGACTGCTTTTGCATGTAACATATGAAGACAGGAACAACAATGACTTAGTTCTTGTATCTGGTTTCAAATCTATGTATCCGGTTTCAAATCTATCCAAACAACGGAAGTGTGTAGTTGGCCAAACATTCTCTTCCGAACTACACACGTGTGAGTTTCACACAACCATACAGCCCCAAAATGTAACTCTAGGATACTTCTATGTCTTGCATTGTCTATGGAGTGTGCAAATTTATATAACATTTGTATAAATCTTAGATGACATATCTCAACTAATCTCAGTGTGGGATGCATACACATCCCTACTCATAATGATAGCAATGTAGGGAACAATGTGTAATCCGAACCAGAGTTTGTTACGCCTTAATTTCGGAGGATTGAATAGTCGCCACTGGGTGTGATATCATACAAACCTAACTTACAAAAAAAAAAAATTATTCATAACTTGCAACGGGATTGCAAAAGACTCTTTGTCACTACCACATTTTTGGCGTAAGGATATTTTGGTCATTTGTGACTTTTTGTGAAATTGATTTTTTTATTAATTAAATATGTGCTAATTGTTTAATTAAGCCTTAACCTAGAAGTTAACCTAATCTAGCTATTACATTAGAACCTTCTAACTAAGTGCCAAGATTAGTAACATCTAGATATTAACTTTATTGAGATATTTGTTTAAGATATTTGGCTTGATCCCTAATTCCTATGGGCCTTCCCTTAGAAAGCTAGAATTGGATTGCTAAAGCCTACCCACTAGTAAATATCTACCCCCCCCCCCCCCCCCCAAAAAAAAAAAAAAACCCTAACCTAGCACATACATGGCCGGCCACCATTCCCCCCCCCCCCCCCCATATAAGACAACACTTGGTGATTTCTTACCTCTTTTCATTCCAAATCAAAATCCAATTGAGTTCTTCCCCAAATTTCACCCCTTGCTCAAATCAACTCCAAATTGAGCCTAGTCTTTTGCATCACCCTCCCCTACAGTAGAGAAGACCGTTGGAGGCTAGCTAGCTAGGATTGGAGGCCATTGGACCATAGCAAATTGGTGAAGGAGCTTATTCTAGACATTTTGCATTGAGATCTAACTCTCAATAGGTAAAACTCTTTAAACTCATTTAAATTCCTAATTTCTTTCCATAGGTGCATTCATTTAGGTGTACCCTAGCTGTAGACCAAGTTTGGTAGGAATTGGTGTCCATTTGATAAGCGTATCGGAGACGTATCAGAGTTTTATACTAGGTGTTTGATGAAATGCCTAAGAGGACTGTTTATTTGTATTTTCTAAAACTATTTATATATTTGGGTAGCCCCATGCATGAGGATCACGAAACCCTAACTCTAAACTTGATTTGCACCGGTGTCCGTGTCCAAAAAAAGGACATGAGACACTGCACGAGGCAGTGTGTGAGTGTCCTGCTACCACACTGTCATATCTCTCGATTCAGGCCACGTGGGCACATGCCATTTGGCATGGAGGTGGGGGCCTTGACTGACAGGTCATTCCCCAACTCTCATGGCAAACGATGTCGTGTCGGACACGTTATAGCTCATGCACGAGGTTTTCACATCCTGCGCACAGTCGAATTCCTTCGACTGATACGCATCTCGTGTCCCTCGTGGACACGACGTGGACACTAGGTGACACGTCGACCCCATAGCCCTATACCCCATTGACATTGTGCACGTGCACGAGGTGCCATATGCAGTGTGTCGTGTCTGACACAGCTCGACATAGCTGCACGAGCCTGTCCGTGCTAGGCAGTTCTGATACATGATATTTTCATGTTTGGACACCCCGTGTCCAGTTTTGTGGACACGTGGACACCCTCTTGACTCGTACACATGTATGTATACCTCTGCAATGTTTTGTTTTTGGTTTATTTTGATGATTTGGTTTGAAAATAGGGTTGAACAGTGAGTGTACTGATACTTTATAGTATGTTCTTATACTGGGTTTGAAAACTGGATTTGGGTCTGAACATTGAAAACTGAGTTGGGGCTTTGATTTAATGCACGTATGTTAACATGTTTACATCTACATTAAACTGACATTTGGGTTGATATGAAAACTGGGAATTGGGTTAAGATTTGTATTTTAGATACATTGTATATAATGTAAACTGAATTTTGATTTGAATGTTAACTGTTACATGTATAACTGAGAATTGAGGGTTCAAAACTAAATTGGGGATCGATTTTGATAATGTGAACATGTAATGTAGATGATTGGGTTCTCCCTCACAGTCCAGCAGCCCTTCCCTCTCTCATTGTCCCTCTTCTCACTCTCACACACACACATTACTTGTCTTACCTTTTTCCATTATATATGTATATAGATGTATACATATATGTGTATGTGTATGTTATGTGTTGTATGATACATATAGATATGTAGTATAGGGTATGTGCTTGTGCTATATGTTAGCTATATGGTATATATAGGTTATACATGTATACATAGGTCATGGCTAACCTAGAATTGACTAACCTATACTAGTTTGACCTAGTTTGGCTAGATAGACTTAAGGTTGACCAAAGTGGACTTAGAGTTGACTTTGACCTAGATTGGCCTACAATCATGTAGAATACATTGTTAACTTCAAATATTACCTTCTTGAATACGTCATGATTTGTGTTGCTCTAAATAGGACTCAGATACCTCGATTCGGATATTTTATTCTCACAGACATTCAGGACTTCAGGCGAGTACATTCTCTGATCGTTTCATACTTGCTAGGACTTATATTCTTGCTCTAGATTACTTGATGCTGTCACGATATTATCACACATTAGTACTATATGGATCTTTTCACGAGATGTTATCCCCAAGCGGGTGCATCGGGTACTTCATGTTCATGTACTTTATCATGTGCATCATGTACTCCTTGTACTCGTGTTTATTCATGTACACTCATGTGCTTTTATGTACTCTCATGCTCACATGAACTTCATGTATAAACCATTCATGTGCACTCATGTTTTCATGAGCTTCATGTGCAAATTAGTTGTTATTCATGTGCAATAACATAACTTGAATGGATCCTTGTGTATTGATTGGGGTAGGGGTGAGTAGAAGTAGTTATGTGAATCATTATCCCCAGTAGGTATTCATGTGTAACTCCATAGCTTATTCATGTGCAACCCAACCTGTTTACATAACCATCTTGTGCTCTAAATAACTTAGTCACTTACAGTTCTTATTTACCATATATATTTTTTCAGTTTACAAATATCTCTCTTATCTTTCATGTACATTTCTTACCGTTCATGTATCTTACTCTATTGTTTGTTTTACATTTCCTGCATGATATGAACTGCGTGAGAGATACGTATTCGTTCCTGTCCTGACTGGACCTGTTGAAAATATTACAGAGGATGATGAGGACTTCTGTACCACCTACTACGGAGCCCACTTAGATGACACATGCGAGTTGGTTCTACAGGAGGATCCTGCAGCAGCTGAGGACACCATCCCTATAGTCTAGGCTAGATAGCTAGACTGTTTATCTTATTTCATTGTCTTTGTATTGACATTCTGAGTTGTATTATTTATGGATGTTGAGATGTTGTGTCGTATAGACACTTAGACTTATTTCCTTCTGTTTGTATGTTCTCTATTTGATATTTCATATCTATCATATCGTGCTACTTCTACCTTAGAATTGTGATTGAAATGTACCTTTTGTATTGTCCTCCGATTGTAGAGTATATCTTGTGCAGTTATATTTATACTGTGTTAGATGTATGTGACCTAGGATAGCGTTCTACCGTCGATACTGCGGCGTAGGCTGAACGTACCCACTTCTCGTGCCCCTACACTGGGTGTTGGTCGTGACACTCTTACTGGCCAACTCAAGATGCTAAACTTGACTTATATCTTTTGAAAACTGAAACAAGCTACAATGTTTCATATATCATCTCTCTTTACTAAAGAAAAGATAAAACACCTTGAAAGAAAACTTATAAATTTAATCTGAAAGCTTCTAGACGTTGAACAAGATTCTGAGTTGGACGAGCTTCTAATGCCTCTGAATGTTCTCATACCTCCCAGTATCGTACCTGTTGTGGTGTGGGTCAGCACATTGGAAATGTATTGGTGAGCGGTATCTGTAACACCCCAGTCCTAATATACATAGGATTAGGAATAGGTATATATGCCAGCTACGTAACAAGCGGACTCCGGTCCAGCTAGAATACGTATAACTTGTCTTCGTATCTAAATATATCTATCAAATCACCTATCATATATCTCAATCCACAGAATGAATAATATCAAGAATAACCAATATGTGTTATGGTCTGCAGTCCATTAACATATAGATTTGAATAGAACAGAAGAATAATATATGTCTATAAAACTAGACTAATAGGCAGAATGCAAGTAATGAATATAAATATGAAAACATGAAAGATACTTGAATCTGAAATAGCAACACCATCATGATCAGCTAACTAACTCCACGCAATCAACTACTTGGAAAAATCACCAGGTCCTGAGAGGGACGTAATAAGATAGAAAAATATATGCCATATAAACTGAATATAAATATGTTACATAGCCATAGGTAAAAGTAAATAATCCGGATCACAACACGGTCCAGTATCCCATCATCGAGACAGTGAACCATCCATACAACCAAATAAGGACAAGGGATGGCACACTATTCCGCGACGAGACATTGTCTTATGCCATGATCAGGTATAAGTATAGGAACATTAACAAGGCCATCTAACCATTCCAAGTGAATATGCAATTTAAGAACAATGTATGTCCGCATGACTACCAAGTCAAGTCAAAGAAATAAAGTATCTCAGTCGCGAGTCTAAGTCTATATACCATTTCTCAGTCGCGAGTCTATAGCATATAGTTTATATATCATTCCTCAGTCTCGAGTCTATAGCATATAGTCTATCTACCGTTCCTCAGTAGCGAACGAGTCTACGATAGATAGGAAGGTAGTTAACATCCAGCAGTGTTCTCCCCATCCAATGTCCTATCCATGTCGTATCCACGACATGATACTTTAATAACTGCTAAGTCTTCTAGCATGCAATTCTATTAGCAGTTATAACCTATCGCACGTCCTATACGTACCGGTAGCCAGCCGACTAGCAAGTCTGAGACTCACAACTTGTGGAACACATGTGACATGGTCAAATGACATATACCAATATCTCACGATAATAAGGTACTCCACAATACTAAGTCAACATGCATAAAATAAAAAAAAACAACGGAAACGATTAACATAGTCGCTAGCACAGTTTAATTTAAAATAAATAAGCAAATAAATAAATAATAAAAGTAAAAATGCTGAAGTGACAGTAAATAAACAAAATATATTGGCAATGTATCTTACCTGGAGGTTGTGCGATGAATTGACGATGTCCAGCAAAGAAACTCGTCAAGACAAAAATCAGCAAAGATGGAACTTCCGCAAACTGTCTACGGATGCTGAAACAAACATCACCAACGTTTCCGGAACAAGAGAAATAGCTAAAATTGACTACCCATAGGTCCAATTCTCGACACAAGGGCAAAACGGCAATTTTGGGTCAATATGATGTCCGCCGTTGGATCCGCTTAGTAACGGAAAGTGTGTCAAACCTAATGGTCTCTAAATTAGTAAACTATATGTCTACAAGTCCAGCTTTTCAATATGAACTCAACGGTGTGTCTAATTTTGGATTCCGATGAGTTGTGCACAAAATTGTCCGTTGAATCAGATCGTAGGGCCCACAAAATGGCAATTCGGTCAACTGTCTCAGAATTGAACCAAACTTAGCTCACAGGACCAAAAAATACCACGAGTCCAATGGCACAAGTTTCGTCGCAGTATGATGAGCGTGCATGAAGTAATTAAAAATTTTGCAAAATCCCCGACACGAAAATTTCTGATGGATACGCCTCGAATTCTTCGCGCACACGCAACCAATTTGAGTTCTGTCAAATCCAACGTGTGCACGAAGTTCATACGCACCTTTCAATGCAAGTGTTTCTCGACCAAGTCGTCCGGTTTGTCGAAACGGACTCTGTACTGGAAAATTTTCACTTTAGAAAACTATTTTTTTCGATTTGGAACTAATTTTAAACATAATATAATAAATAATAAAATAACTAATTAATAGCTTTTGATCTCGATTAGTTCTCTAAAACTCTGTTCAGGTAGTTTTCCAAATTCGTCGATGGATTGACAAATACCGGTCTTCTAAGTTAGGATTTTGGATTGAAATTTCTGTTGAATTTAAACAGATTTTCTCGTAATTTTGCATCGATTTTTTGATCAACCTATTGCCATAGAATCAAATCTACTAAAAGGGGTTTGTAAAGGGTTAGGTTGGGCAAATACCAGACAAATCGGTTAGGATAACAATGGAGCGAACATTGCAAACCGCAAACCTGCCCCTTTGGACTATTGCCACTATAGTTGTTGTTGCGGTTGCAACTGTAGCTGTCACTGCGCCGTGGCCGGCGATGCGCTCGGTGGCAACAGAGACACGCTCGGTCAGGACGTCGAGGTCGGGGTGGCACGCAGTAAGTTTTGAGGGTTTCGTTTTTTCGATAGCTATTTGAGGGGCTCGGGTCTGCTCCTCTCTCTCGGTTTTCTGTATATATATATATATATATATATATATATATATATATATATATATATAAACTCAAATCTAAAATTTCCTAAATACGTCTAACAAATGTTTTTATATACAAACATATATATGTATATATAAAATCACATTTATATATTACTTATATACTAAAGAATTACAAACAACATACCTCATATATATAATCATATATATAAGCAACATTCGATAATATATATATATATATATATATATATATATATATATATTTTTTATATATATATATATATATATATATATATATATATATATATATAGAAAACTCCCATATATAGAATACAACACAGCTCATATATATTCAAATAATTATGGGAGTTATGTTTTTTTTGAAGCAATGGGTAATTGTGGCGAACTCGCCTCCACTGGGGCTCGAACTCCGACCACTTGGGCAGCATGCATTTCTCTTAACCACTAGACTAGAAGTCATTTTCTGTATATATATATATATATATATATATATATATATATATATATATATATATATATAAAAACTCCAATAAAAATAACTTATATATTTTATGTACTAACTGTCTACTTCGACACTTATTTAATTAACCTAAAAATATAGAATAAAAATACGTAGTACAAATTTAGGGGGTTTACAGTATCAACTCGACTCACCTAAATCTACATAATAATCATGTGAGAATATGCAATATTATTAAGTAATTTTTCTACTTGTTCTAGGTTTATTTTTAACAATTCATAAAAAAAAAAATAGAAACATCTTTTATACAATGATTCTTGCCCATGAACGGCTATCTATCCCTGCAACAAACAAGGATTAGAACAATTTGTATATATAATTTCTATAAATTTAATATTCGTATCTGCATCAATTAATTGGGCCTACAAGAGAATTATCATCAGCATGAGATCTACATGATAGTTCATGGGTAACTTTCCATAATTAGAAGTTGCAAGTCCATCTCTCTAATAGACATGACACCCCTAATTGCGAGCATGTACAAGCCTCAGGGTGTCCCATCTCTCCTAGGCCAACACGATACCAGTGTCCCGAAAATCAGTCGGAAGATTAAATCTCGTGCACAAATTGTCCAAAACCAATGCAAGATATACAACTTCTATCAGATAAAGTATTACGATGCAACACCTAAATAACAAGTAAACATCTCTCTCTCTTTCTTTCCGATTGTATAGTTGTAGTTGTGTTCTTCCCCTCTTTCTTTCTTTCGTATCATTAACTTACAAAACGGTACAAGATTTTCTATACACTTTTGTTCTTACAATATATGATAAAGAAACATGCAATCATTCTCTCTTTCTTAACAAGTACAGCAGTAGTTCTTTCAATTGTATTCACAGTTTATAGTTCAAGAATACAATTGTTCTCTTTTAATTTATCTCTTTATTAAGATATCAGTGATCGCAGGGGCAACAACAGTTTGAAGTAGAAGAGAGATTTTTTTATTAAGGAGTGGAGATAAGAACGAAGCATCAAAGCTACTAACTAAAATAAAAAGATCTGGAAAAAAGGAACTTTATGCGACGATCATGTCTCGCCTATGCACCCACCTGAAATTACACCAACAAAGTTAATATACTTCTTTCTTTTCCTCCTTTTTTCTTCTCTCAAGATTCGAAATAATGCAAAAATTGATGAAAGCGAACATTGAAAACATTCATCGAAAACGACAACAAAAAACACATTTACCAAAATCAAACAAATACGTCCAACAAAACAACAATGTAAAGGATAGGAAGAAACTCTTATATAGAGTTCATTCGCTAAGCATGATTCACTGCATTTTGGGACTAAAAACTATCATAAGCCAATTCATGAATTGGAAATGGTCTCAATTTACTAATCCCGATGAATCGATACCAACAAGGTTTTTCCAAGATAATTCCATTATGTCTGGCTCGGTCTAGCCTCACAATACACCATTGGAGTAGGACACTACAGAGTTGATTCATGAGGTATGATATTGGATTGAGCTCATATGCCTTAAAAGGGAAATCATTTGTTAAGGACTAGACCAATCCCAATTATCTATATCCCATGCTTCTACTTTCTATCTGATGTTGGACTAAACTACTAACTTCATTCTCACCACATTCAGCACTCAACCGGATACGAAATACAACCCAACAATATCTACCTTAGCTTGTTTCTGGTAACCGAACAACCATGCACCAGGAGGTCTAACATATTGTCATTCCGATCTATTCGACCACATAACCAAACCGAAACATTCATCTGCACCACTACTGGGTTCTAACCACACATTTTACTCTACCTGGGATATGTTGGACCCACCTTTGAAGTCAATCTGTATGATTACCTCTAACATTAGGTTAGATCTGCTTTCTCTAGCGGACGTTTGACACCCAAATCACCTTATAGAGAATGTTCCCACGTATCATGAATGTTTAGCAAAATATGTCTCAAACCAACTAGAATATCCAAACAAGTCATTATTAACCTTAACCTTGGGCTCTGATACCACCCTCAAGATTTGTACTCGTGATGAACCGGCACCAGCAACACCGAATGCGGTGGTCGACTCTTGCAGAAAGCAAAGATCACAAAATACTAGACAAAAATACAAAAATAATAAGTGAAAAATCCTAACCAATAAAAACTATCAAAAAAAAACGAGGTCACTAGTATAGGTCAAAGTTTACAAGGATTTACAAGATTCTAATAGACTTCAGGTAAAAATTACCACACAATTATCGAAAGAACAACCGAAAGAGACGGAAAGAATCACGAGACCAAAAATCCCAATAAAATCATTATTATTTCTTCTCTACCTTTTCTCTCTTTCTTAAACTTTTCCTTTCCTCTATGCTATACACCTCTACAACCAGTACACGTCCAAGAGCACTTTATGTTGCTTTTATAGTTGGTATACCACCGACTCCACACGACACACCTTATATATTTCATGTGCATGTAGAACCACCGCCAAATGTGAGATTTGGATACCTACGGATAACTACCAATAGGACCCCAATCTAAGTAGAACTTTATCCGAAGTCCTATTAGATTTAATAGTAACAAACTATCTCCCAAGTTTAGGATTTCTCTTTCAAATCCAAAATTTAATTGAAACATGAGATAATTTTCAACAAGGGGCCAAAGAAGGCACAATTTGTACATGTCCAACTGTTCTTTTCTCATGGACAAATGATTCATTAGTTTCATCACAACCAAGATCCTCATCTCGACATAATTCCCTCCATACAAGACTTAATCTGTTTTTTTTTTGCGACGCCCTGAGTAACGCACGTTGTGCACGCTACGTTGCATGCCTTACACCCACACCTCCCCCGCAGTTTCGATCCCGAGACCGTCCGCCTAGCCAGGGAGGTTATACCTCTCCTCGCTTACCACAAGAGTGAGTTTGGTAACACTTAATATGTTCTAAACCATTCTCCTTACTATAACATGCATGTTTTCCCCTCATCAGCACAAGGCACATGGAGAGGTCAATGAGGTTCTCCAAGAACCCTTCCAAAATGGAGGCGTTCATGGTAATGCAGCACAGTCGCAACCAGACAAGCTGCAACAAAGGGTGTGGGGTCTCATGAGCACAAGATGACACATGCAAAGACAGAAGCAAGCACCTTCCCCCATTTGGCCTAGGAGGAGAGGAAACTGAAATCCCAGCAACTCTCTCTCTCCATTTCAATTCCTACCTACTTTTACTCCTCTCATAGGAGAGGAGAGGAGAGGAGAGCACCTACATTATTGATAATAATAAAAAATAAAGAATAAAAGAGCAAATAGCAATATGTTTTCAAAGCAATATCAATAATCTAAGATATGATGATGATGGTAACAAACAAATAGTATTCATTTCTCTTGAATAGAAAAATAACGAAGCAGCAGTCACTCAACTAGTTAAGCTAGAGGTGGCAGCCAAAGCAGTTGCAGGTCTTGGGAGTGAAGGAGCAGAATCCGAAGGGCCTGTTGGGGATGTTGCAGTTGATGGCGTAGCAGCACGGGGAGGGCAGGCAGAGACCCCTGGGGCCCCCGCAGCAGGTGCAGAGGGCGCATATCCTGAAGCCGTTGAGCCTGCGCCGCGTGTCGACCAGCGCCGACTGCAGCTGCTGCGGTGCCACCGTCGAAACGGCAGGACGCACGGTCCAGCCCGCTCCCGCCTGCGCAAGATTGCAACGGAATGTTTGGTTAGATAGACATCACTCACTCGATCGGAAGAATATATTTGGCTCGTTGAGAAAATTGAGGACGACGCACTTGAGCTAAGAGGAGGAGGAGGAGGAGGAGGAGGAGGAGGAGGAGATGATGAAGTTCAGGACATGAAGCCATTGGGAGGGACTTGGTGGTGGATCTCTTTCTCTTGGGGTTTTAGCCTAGGAGGTAGATGTGTTTACATTGGAGCCGGTGAGGAATGGGGGTACAGAACGGAATTTTTAAGGGGAAAGTAGTGGAGTGAGTTTGTTCACTCTCTGTTTTTAGTAGTGAAGAATAAATATTATTTTGTATAAGGATACCAGGATTCATTGGAATTTAATTAAATTTTGGATACTAGATTTGTTTTTTTTAGACTCTGGACATTTAAATTTTGTTAGCAACACATTTAGTGACCAAATTGAACAAAGTTCGTCATTAAAATGTGTCACTAAAAAATTCTAGTATTCAAAGTTTAAAACGCGGATAAATCCTGTACAGAAAGTCTAATTAGATTATGAACATGGTACCCATATACAAAACAATCCCAACATATATATATATATATATATATATATATATATATATATATATATATATATATATATATATATATATTCTTGTTGAGCCTAGCCACAGGAAAATATATATATATATATATATATATATATATATATATATATATATATATTCATGTGGCTAGGCTCAACAATAGTGTGTTAATTCTTCCAACTGTTTCACTGGGAAATGAGGGTCCTTCCCAAATGCTTACTACTGTTGGGTGGAGTGGTAATGGGCCTTAATTTGGCTTTCTTCGTTTTCTTGTGAGATGGAGCAACAGTTATATTGGACCACTGAACAAGGAGGGCACTGTGAACAACCCGACCAACAACAATCAATAACCCGTTAACCGACTTCGAATTATAGCAAAAATGTATCAGATTTGAATGTAAACTCCAAAAAAATCTACTTCGAATTTGGATTAAAGGCCAAAACATTCTTTACATGGATATGAATTGATATGCTGCAACTTGGTCAGGGGTTGTAGGTTTCGCCAGGCTTTGCGGACTTAACACAGGGTACTATTTTTAATTGATGTTGATGTTATGCTTTACATGTCCTTATCCGAATACATAACAAACCCTATCATATTTCCTCTCTTATATATATTATCAATGAGAAACTCCCGTACAGATTGATTCGGCTACAGATATTACTCTTCTCTCGCTCATATTTTCACAACACGTGTTATTGCCGGGGCACAATTTTCGATAGAAAACTGAGAAAATGAAACAATTGTAAAAAAACGTTTCAACACAACACTTCAAAGAAGGTGCTCAACAGAGATCCTTGGAGGATTCTGCGTTACGAAAATCTAAAAAAATTTCGTAACACTAGCAAACGACAGTAGTACTTCTAAAAAGAAGATACTAAGTGAATTGTTATAGGCAGTAGTAACTTGGATGACAGGCGATAGATGGAAGATTGCTGGGGTGAATGATCACCATTGCTCAAAGCTTAATTCGCTCCACACGAATAGCTTCCAGGAACCAGCAAGTTCGATGGAGAACTCTGGAACACTCCGCTCTTCTGACTCCTCGGATGGCGTATGGACTCCTGCGCTAAGTGGCGCTGATGCACTGCTTCTCTTCTCTCTCAAACCTACTGTGGAAACAAGTAGGAATGGTGCTAAAAAAAATACTTCTGCCTTATGTGAATCGGAACTTGTATATTGAGAGAGAGAGCAGAGAAGCTTATATAGCCTCGCTCTGTAAACCCTCAGTTAGCAACATGTTCGGGATGTGGGAAGAAACCGTCCCGAACATGCTGTAACTATTCAATCGTATACAGACACGATCTGATTCAAATGGCGCACAACGCGCGCCATCTGCGCCACTTGCGCAACGCGCGCACAGCCGCTCCAGCACGCACTAGCGCACCGCACACAGCCGCTCCAGCGCCCACTAGCGCACTGCGCACCAAGTCCCGTACAGATTGATTCGGCTACAAATATTACTCTCTCTCTCTCATATTTTCACCACACGTGTTATTGTCGGGGCACAATTTTCGATAGAAAACTGAGAAAATGAAACAATTGTAAAAACAACGTTTCAACGCAACACTTCAAAGAATATGCTCAACTGAGATCCTTGGAGGATTCTGAGTTACGAAAATCCAAAAGGATTTCGTAACACTAGTAAACGACAGTAGTACTTCTAAAAAGAAGATACTAAGTGAATTACTATAGGTAGTAGCAACTTGGATGACAAGCGATAGATGGAAGAATGTTAGGGTGAATGATCACTGTTGCTCAAAGCTTAATTCGTCCCACGCGAATAGCTTCCAGGAACCAGTAAGTTCGATGGAGAACTCTGGAACACTCTGCTCTTCTGACTCCTCGGATGGCGCACGGACTCCTGTGCTAAGTGGCGCTGATGCACTGCTTCTCTTCTCTCTCAAACCTCTGTGGAAACACGTAAGGAATGGTGCTAAAAAATACTTCTGCCTTATGTGAATCGAAACTTGTATATTGAGAGAGAGAGCAGAGAAGCTTATATAGCCTCGCTCTGTAACCGTCCAGTTAGCAACATGTTCGGGATGTGGAAAAAAACCGTCCCGAATATGCTGTAACTGTTCAATCGTGCACAGACACGATCTGAGCCAAAATGGCGCACAGCGCGCGCCATCTGCGCTACTTGCGCAACGCGCGCACAGCTGCTCCAACATGCACTAGCACACCGCACACAGCCGCTCCAGCGCCCACTAGCGCACTGCACACCAAGTCCCGTACAGATTGATTCGGCTACAAATATTACTCTCTCTCATATTTTCACAACACATGTTATTGTCGGGCACAATTTTTGATAGAAAACTGAGAAAATGAAACAATTGTAAAAATAATGTTTCAACGCAACACTTCAAAGAAGGTGCTCAACAGAGATCCTTGGAGGATTCCGAGTTACGAAAATCTAAAAAGATTTCGTAACACTAGCAAACAACAGTAGTACTTCTAAAAAGAAGATACTAAGCGAATTGCTATAGCTGTAGCAACTTGGATGACAGGCGATAGATGAAAGATTGCTGGGGTGAATGATCATCGTTGCTCAAAGCTTAATTCTCCCCACACGAATAGCTTCCAGGAACCAGCAAGTTCGACGGAGAACTCTAGAACACTTCGCTCTTCTAACTCCTCGGATGGCGCACGGACTCCTGCGCTAAGTGGCGCTGATGCACTCTTCTCTTCTCTCTCAAACCTCTGTAGAAACATGTAAGGAATGGTGCTAAAAAAAACTTCTGCCTTATGTGAATCGGAACTTGTATATTGAGAGAGGGAACAGAGAAGCTAATATAGCCTCGCTCTGTAACCGTCCAGTTAGCAACATGTTCGGGATATGGGAAGAATTCGTCCCGAACATGCTGTAACTGTTCAATCATGCACAGACACGATCTGAGCCAAATGGCGCACAGCGCGCACCATCTGCGCCACTTGCGTAACGCGCGCACAGCCGCTCCAGCGCGCACTAGCGCACCGTGTACAGCCGCTCCAGCGCCCACTCGTGCACTGCGCCACTAGCGCACACTGCGCCACTAGCGCACACTGCGCCACTTGCACACTCCGCACAACCGGCGCTAACCGTGCGCCAACAGGCAGCGCCCATTGGCGCGCCACTTGGCCGCACAAAGCTAAGTGCAAAGTGTTAATCATGAATGCTTTCATTGTTAATTTAGCCTTCTCTATTAGAAAAATACCCCCACATGGCACACCCATGTGCATCTTCACACCACATGTGCATCTCTAAACAAACATAGCTTATTATATAGAGATACAACTCTTTTAGCCTAGCCAATGTGGGACTAAGCTTTCCAATAAAAAAGGCCAAACTCCAACAACACGTTATCAGCATAATTGTTCAAGGATATCAAGGCCTTCGATTTAATTACGACACAAGAAAGCTTCGCTCCATATAGGATCGGTGTCGAATGGTGCCGACTGGTAAAGCCTCTACTCTCAACAGCATTAGATGTAAGGTGTTACATATATTGGTGAGAAATATTTTTCTCTTCTAAAAATTATCCTTGTATTTGATTTTACATCTTCTTGATCAGCATGGTTGTTGTTCAATAATAATAATAATAATAATAATAATAATAATAATAATAATAATAATAATATTATTATTATTATTATTATTATTATTATTATTATTATTATTATTATCTTGTTGTCAACGTTTATTGTGATTGAATATTGATAAGTAGATACCATAGAAAAGGTTGAACTTATTGCATCTCTAGCCTTTGGCGTTTGATTAGCCCAACTATAGTTAATTATTAATTTTGAGCCGTGTATTAATCTTTAGGTGTTTTTTTTTCTTCTTGTGGGTCATTTTAAATGCAGTGATGGTACTCTATATGCATTCAATTTTATTGTTTGCTTATTAGTTGTAGTAACTAGTATATTACGCTATTCCATAGTTGATTTTGTTGGAGTCGAGTTTGGATTTGGTAATAGCATATTTATGGGGTCTAAATCTGATTAAATATTTGATTTAATTTGATTTGGATGTCCATAATTAGTGCTGGGCTATTTTAGATATAATATGATTCTTATTTGAGGGTTTCCTATTTAAGAGATCCTATTATAATAAAAAAAGGATGTTGATGGACTATTTTAGGTGTAGTAGGATTCTTATTTGAGGGCTTCCTATTTAAGAAATCCTATTATCACCTAAAATATGTTTTTCTTATCCTATATATATGGGGTGAGGGTGGAGGCACAAAGCACAGCACAAAAGTGGAGATTCGAGGTGCTCGTCCACAGGAAATCTAAGAAAAAGTTCCGCACTTTGCTCTTAGGACTTCGTCATTCAAGACAGAAGGAAGAAGAGATCTAATCGAGGGGTTGTCAACTTCGGTTAGGAAGATTGCTACGGGTTGGTGAGCGATTTCAATTGTAATATTTTTTTTCTTCTTGAGTGTGGTGAGGGGGTTGAACATATTAGGGCAAAGGGTTCAACATTAGTTTTTGTCAATCTTGTAATTTCATCTGAGTTATAGAGATTGTGATTTGTCCAGGTGACGTAGTCACCGCCATATACTTGTCTTTATCTGTGCTTGGTGTCCATTAGACGGGGGTGGTTATTTCAGGTGGGTTGGCCTAAGTTTCCGTTGCGGCAACGTCTCAGACACGGTATCGAAGTGCAGGAGGGCGTATCCGATTCCTAACATCTGGTATCAGAGTTTTGGAGGTTCTGGCAACCATGTCTATGGAGCAGATGAACACTCGTATGATCACCCTCATAGGGAAAAACTGGGCAATTTGGAAGCCAGGTATAGAGGATCTACTCTGGTGCAAGGACTTGCATGGTCCGTTGGAGGGTAACAACGCAAAGCCAATGGACAAAGCTGCTGAAGACTGAAAACGACTAGATCGAAAGGCCGTTGGATTCATCCGCCAATGGTTGGATAATTTGGTGTTTCACCACGTGTCCATGGAGAGTTCAACAAAAGCATTATGGGAGAAGCTGCATTCGTTGTACGAAAGGAAGACGACTGGCAACAAGGCATTTCTTATTCGCCAACTCGTCAACTCGAAGTACACGGAGGGTACCCCAGTGGCATAACATCTGAACGAGGTTCAGGGTATCATCAATCAGCTGTCTGTGATGAAGATAGTGATTGATGATGAGCTTCAGGCCCTACTGCTCTTGAGTTATCTGCCGAAAAGCTGGAAGATGGTGGTGTCGGTGAGCAACTCCACGCCTGATGGAGTTGTCATGATGGAGGCAGTCAAAAGTAGCTTGTCGAATGAGGAGGTCCGACGCAAGCAAGTGGAATCATCGTAGGAGTCCGCTCTGGTGACTTCCTACGGGAAGGAAAGACCCAATTCATAGGCGATGATAGGAGGGAGTTCTCGGAATCTTGTGATTGTAGACCGCAAGGAGGGCTGCTATCACTGTAGTGAAAGGGGTTATATCAAGAGGAACTGTACGAAGCTCAAAACTGAGAAGGCAAAAGGCAAGGACGATCAGGAGGATCTCACAGCAATGAGAGATATCATCATCGTAGCAACCGACACAGAGGAACCTTGTGGCATGTGTCATGACGACGACTGGATCATGGACACGGGAGCATCGTATCACGCCACTCCACATAGGAGGATCTTCACGTCATGCCGCGGGTGACAGGTTTGAACGTGTGAAGATGGACGACAAGGGGACAGCTGCAGTTGTAGGCATCGGTAATGTGCACTTGACAACGGAGCTCGGTGAGAAGCTCATTCTCAAGGGTGTATGCCATGTACTGAGTTTGTGCTATAACTTAGTTTCGGTAGGGCGGCTGGCAGAAGATGGCTGTCGCAGTCTGTTTGGAGGCAAAGATTGGATGCTTGTGAAGAGTTCCCAACAGCTGACTCGAAGAGATTTGTATTGTGTCATGTACAGGCTCAAGTCGCTGAGCTGTACAGGTAGGCCACAGATACCGGATGGAGGTTCGAGGGGTGCTCGACAAGAGGTAGATCATCGAGAACTTGTTGAGGAGGGGCTTCTAGGTTCTTTGAGGGATACGGAGGATTCAGTTCGTCGAGACAAAGCGACGGATGGTGGTGAGTCAAAGATTGAGGGCCATTCTGTCGGTCCCATGACAGCTGGTCGGTTTTCTAGGTGGGGGCTACTCTGCGGATCCGATTTTGGCGACGGGTGGTTTGCCAAAGCTTCACAGAGCGACATCGATTTCAGCAGTTCAAAGCCAGGAAAGAGATCAAGGTTTGTAGCAAACTCAATCTAAGGCGGGAGCATCATCATTCACACAGCTCATGGGGAGCTGTGGGTCATCGACGACATGCACAGTATGTGATATTTTGCTAGAGGACGCATATATACGGGGGAGTTTCAAGTTTAGACATAAAGGTGGGCAAGTTCAGGAGTTCGAATCTCAGGAGGACCATACCGTCTGCTTGGTTGGGCCAGCCAAGGATGAAAAAACTCGTCAGAACTTTAACACTTTTCGGTGGAAGATAGAAGTCGGGGACAGGAAGCTGAGACTTACGGTGAGGCTGATCGTCAAGGACTTCGGTCTTGATCGTGTTATTGATATCGGCAAGATCCCAGTGGTGTAAGAGGTGCTACGCATGGCAGCTAACATCGACGTGACGGTCGAGGTGCTGGAGACGAAGGAAGATGCAAAGTAGCTCGGGGGATCGAAGATCAGTGGCATGGGGGAGCAGGAACTCTGTCGCATGACGACAGACATAGAGTCCAATTGAGGAGCCATGGGATCAACACCCTTTCATCAGACTCGAGGGAGAGATTGTTGGAGTCCAGTCTGGATTTGGTTATAGCATATTTATGGTGTCCAAATCTGATTAAATATTTGATTTAATTTGATTTGGATGTCCATAATTAGTGCCGGGCTTTTTAGATATAATATGATTCTTATTTGATGGTTTCCTATTTAAGAGATCATATTATAATCTAAAATAGAATATTGATGGGCTATTTTAGGTGTAGTAGGATTCTTATTTGAGGGCTTCCTATTTAAGAAATCCTATTATGACCTAAAATAGGTTTTTCTCATCCTATATATATGGGCTGAGGGTGGAGGCACAAAGCACAACACAAAAGTAGAGATTCGAGGTGCTCGTCCACATAAAATCTAAGAGAAAGTTTCGTACTTTGCTCTTAGGACTTCATCATCCAAGACAGAAGGAAGAAGAGATCTAATCGAGGGGTCGTCAACTTCGATTAGTGTCACTCCCGTTTTCCGTTATACGTATTTTCATTATGCGTATACGAATTTCTAAAATTTATCAAATGGACCATAGTTAGACTTGTCTTGCTTAGCCTGATCCTGGCTTAATCTTGCCTTGGTTTATTTTGGTTTAACTTGGTTTGGCTTGGCTTGGTTTGCTTTTGTGTGGTTTGAGATGAGAGGGGTTGATATATAAGTCAACTCTCATTTCTCTCTCTTTATTACTTCCATTCATTACTCCTTCTTCTTCCTCCATTACTCCCCCACCAACCTAGAGAGCTTAGGCAAGTGCTAGCTTGCTTCATGAGAGAACTTATTTCTATTTGTTTTATTGTCTTTCTTACATGTTTTTATGATACTTTAGAACTTGGCATTTTTTTAATTTGGTGGATATTTTCTTGTAGATCTAAGTTTTTATTATTTTTGGTTTTCCTTAGTTTTGATCTATCAAACTTGTTTGTTTTCAAAATTTAGTTGTTCTATGTTGTAGAGAATTCGATTTTACCCAAAATGGACCTTTAAAAAGTTAGATTTCAACTTATTTTGAGAAAGTTATGGCCAAAATAAGTTTTGGACATCTTCTATGTTCATCTGTCCTGGTTCTGGCAGGGACGATGAATAGTGCCGCAGGATGAATAGTTCTGCATAGATGAATAGTGTCGCAGGCTTGCATAGTGCCGCATGGCTTGTATAGTACCGCATGGATGCATAGTATCGCAGGCTTGCATAGTGCCGCATAGATGAATAGTGCCGTAGGCTTACATAGTGCCGCTTGGCTTGCATAGTGTCTCAGGCTTGCATAGTGCCGTATGGATGAATAGTGCTACATGGCTTGCATAGTGCCGCAAGCTTGCATAGTACCACATGGATGAATAGTGCCGTATGGCTTGCATAGTGTCGCAGGCTTGCATAGTGCCGTATGGATGAATAGTGCCGTATAGTGCCTATTTGGGCTATTTTTGACTGTTTTATGTCCTATTTAGCTGAATTGTGGCCAAAATTTTTTTCAACTCTCAACATAAAAGTTGTATATCTTTTTCTTAGCTTCAAGAATATGTTACTAGCTGTTTTTATACAAGTTTCTCTCATTCATGTAATGTAATGATAGAATATGATGGTGGTTTGTTAAGGCGCACTCTTAACAAGTAACAAGTAACATGACATGATAACTCTTAAATAGTGACCCGTCATGCTGTACTCTTTACAAACAACTTTGGCATAATAATTCTTGATGGTGGTCAGTCGTGACGCACTCTTGACAAGATGACTAATCTTGATAGTGGCCCACTATGGCGCACTCTCGAAAAGTAAACATGATAAGTAAACCTAACATGATAATCTTGATATGCTGTTCTGACGGCTATCTTGACTTGCTAAGTAACTCTTGTCTTGACACCGTGGGTGTTTGTGCTTGTATAAGCTACATGTCTCGTCTTGCATCATGTCTAGGACATGAATTCCTGGTTACCACGGTCAGAGATTCTTACTGAATCTGACTAGGATAACAACTAGCTTGATCACCTAGATCATTGGAGATTTTCCTGGTTACCTGCTGCCCCTTTGGTCTTGGTCTTCTTTATATATATATATATATATATATATATATATATATATATATATATATATATATATATATATATATATATATATAAAATCTCCAATGATCTAGGTGATCAAGCTATATATATTTCAAGTATATATATATATATATATATATATATATATATATATATATATATATATATATATACTTGAAATTTGAAGCTATCTGTCATGATGAGCACACTTCCAGCACACCGTCGAGTAGGGCACCTCCTTAGGACACATGTATCTTATTGCAGTGTGTCTGCTATACTTATTTTTTTTTGACTTGGATCATTCAGGTAGCAGCAGACAGGTAACTGGACTTGGATTTCTCAAAACTGCATCTTGTTAGTAATTAGGATTGTGATAACCCTAATTAGTTAAAGTATCAAGCCATACTCATTGCTTGGCCGTGATTGATGGATGGAGTCCAGTTCAGTCTTGTCTAGACAATGCCAGTGCATGGTCACTTTTGGATATTTTACAGTTATGCTTACTTGTCGATAATTGGTTAGAGACTAAGTTCTGTTCAGGTGAAGGGTTACAACCCCGATCCTTGTTTGATTTACGGCACTACTAAAATATGCTCTATTAGCAACGTAATTTAGCGACGAAATAAAATAACGTCGCTAAATATTGAATATAGCGACTCCTTTTGATAGACATCGCAAAACGTCGCTGAATAGCGATGTTCAGCGATAAGAGATAAATTACGTCGTTGAATAGCGACGTTCAGCGATGTGACTTAAGTTATGTCGAACCTTAGCGACGTTCAGCGACATCTAAATCAGATGTCGCTAATGTTTTAATATATCCCGTTCGAAACTTTCATTTCCCCTTCCCTCTCTCCCAAAAATTTTTCAAAATTTTTCTCCTCCGACGAAGCTCTCCTCCGATGAAGCCCCCCTCCTCGCCGCTTCCCTCCTCCGACGAAGCTCCCCTCCTTGCCGCCTCCCAACTCCGACCGAGCCGCCCTTAGGTAAACCCTAACCCTGGCCCTAGCTATCTAGACACGATTTTGACCTCGTTTGGACACGAGTAGACACGTGTGCCACACACACATACCCCTAGACAAGTGTGGTGTGCGGACACACACACACACACATACCCCCTCTGTCACTCACACGATTTTTGCATTATATTTTAGGATTTTAAATGTTTTGTTATATTCATAGATATACATATGTATCAGAGATTTAATATAGTAGTATGTGTTGTATTCGAGTTATAGGTTTGGGTTTAATTTTGAGTTTGATATTTTGAATTGATACTTTGATGTAATGTACTAGAGAGGGCAATAATTATAGGATTATATGTATGTATTTGAGTTGATATACCTATGTATATAAGTATATAAGCTGTGGGAGTTAGAGTATAGGGTTATGTTGATTTTGGGATATTTGGTTTTCGATTGATCTAGTTTTAGTAGACTAGTGTAGTGGGTTGCAGTGTGGCTTTACCTCAGTGACTGTTTGCAATGAGTAGATGTTTACAGCGGCAGTAGCATATCATTTACCCTGCCTTGGCGTTGCCTTGATTTGGCATGGACAGTCAAATACAGTAGGCTTAGGAATGTGTTATCAGCAGCTGTAGCATAGGAGTATGGTTTGGTATTAGTAGAGAGTTGAGGTGAGGTTGTGGTTAGGATTTGTGAGTGTAAGGAGGAGGAGGAGGAGAGTATTAGTTGAGTTGATATTTTACCTTGAGGGATACTTTGCATAGGATATCTATAGGTGTTATATAGATAGGAGGATTTATGCATAGCTTAGATTGAGGATTTGATATATACATGTGAGTGTATGCTTGTCTTTGAGTGAGTTATTGAAGAGTACATGTGAATATATATATATATATATATATATATATATATATATATATATATATATATATATATACACACACTAGCTAGAGTATCAATGTCATCCAGGGTTTCACCTATAGGTCCTAGGATTGGGTTTTATGACTTAGAAAGGACAAGTTGACTATGTTTGACCTTTAACTAAGGCTTGACCAAACCAGATTACATACTCGAGTATCAGTGAAAATAATTTAGGAATTTGAAAACTAAAAATCAAATAAAAACCCGAACAGTTCACATTACATTGCAAAACTCAAATATCAGACAAAACCACATCTCACGATTGTGCACGCACAGTCCAAATCCCGTGCATGTGTAATTTCGTGTCCGACATACATCCAGCCGACACGAAACTTGAGGGGGGGCTTGTCAGTGGTTGCCCCCACCTCTGTGTCAAGTGGTTCGTGTCCAGGTGTCCAATTTGTGTAGGAGCTTATGAAACGAATTTGTATCTATTGGATAATTATGTGTCCATCTTTACAAAATTATTCCAAATGGATATGAATTACTACTTGCAAAATCATTCATGGATGTACAATCGTCGTCCTGATGATATATGTGGTGTGCGGAATGAATACATAGCGGGAGTAGAGCAGTTCCTGCAGTTTGCTAAGGCGTTCCCTCAGTACATGGACGGCACCAAAATTAAGTGTCCGTGTATAAAATGTCATAACGTGAAATATTATCCAGAAGTAGAAGTGACATATCATTTGTACTCGAGGGATTTATGCCTAATTACTATCAGTGGACCGCACACGGAGAACTTGTGTCTTTAGCATCAGAGCCGGAGCCTTATGTTGAGCCGTATATGCATGCGGGACCTAATTTTGTTTCAAATAATCATGCATATGATGACGGGTGCGTGAACATTGTTTTCGACGCTGCGGGCCTAGTTTCGTTCATGATGCACCTGAGGAGGCACCGAATGTCGATGCTGCAAAGTTCATGGAGTTGCTGGAGAATGCAAGGACTCCATTGTATCCTGGTTGTGAGGATCATTCACCGTTGGAGGTGGTTACAAGACTGTTGAGCATTAAGTCAGATTTTAACATGTCGTAAGAATGCTACAACCGAGTGTTGGAGTTGATTATAGAGATCTTGCCGGCGGGTGCTAAGTTGCCTAAATACTTCTATCGGTCTAAGAGGATGGTGAGATCGCTCTGGATAGGATACGAGAAAATTGATTCTTATCGCAATAGGTGCATGCTGTACTACAAAGACGACAAGGACGCAGATGTGTGCAGATTTTGTGGTGCTGATCGCTATAAGACAACTAGTACAGGAAGGTCTACAGGTGCAAGAAGACCGACCGATTCAATGCACTACTTGCCTTTAACCCCGCGGTTGCAAAGATTATTTCTGGTGAAAGAGACGGCCGAAAATATGAGTTGGCACATGTGAGAACAGATTGAAGGAGTGTTGGATCACCCATCCGATGGAGAAGCGTGGAAGCACTTTGATCGAGTGTATCCTGATTTTGCTTCAGATCCGCGTAATGTCAGGGTTGGGGCTATATTCTGACGATTTTACTCCTTTTGGTCTTTCGGGATCCTAGTATTCGTGCTGGCCTGTGATTGTCACTCCGTATAACCTACCGCCTTGG
This sequence comes from Iris pallida, assembly GCA_029216955.1. NCBI lineage: Eukaryota > Viridiplantae > Streptophyta > Magnoliopsida > Asparagales > Iridaceae > Iris > Iris pallida. The sequence goes on along the minus strand of JANAVB010000798.1, from coordinate 1,318,268 downwards.
ATGTGCATGAAGACTCAGTACATATTTCTAACCGTTATAATTCCTGGTCCGAACAATTCCAAGAGGAACACTGATGTGTACTTACAGCCTTTGATAGATGAGTTGAATCAGTTATGGAAAGTAGGCGCTAACACGTACGATGTTTCCAGGAAGCAGAATTTTTAGATAAAGGCAACCCTTATGTGGACCATCAACGACTTTCCGGCCTATGGAATGTTATCTGGATAGAGCACTTATGGTCGTCTCTTATGTCCGTATTGCTGGACCGTACTAAGACTTTCCGTTTGAAACACGGAGGAAAATCGTGCTTCTTTGATTGTCATTAACAATTTCTGCCAAAAGATCATCCGTTCAGAAGGAACATGAATGCATTCCGTGTCGACGTTGTAGAGAAGGCTGATCCACCGCCAAGGTGGTACGGAGCCACGATATGAGAGGAGGTTAGAGATTTTCCAAGTGCTATCGAAGATCCTACAACTAGATACAAGTGCGATGGATTTGGTAAAGATCATAACTGGACAAAGAGAAGCATATTCTGGGATCTGCCATATTGGAGTACCAATCTGATCAGACATAATCTTGATGTCATGCATATTGCGAAGAATGTGTTTGATAACATAATTAATACTGTGATGGACGTAAAGGGAAAAATGAAAGACAATCCCAAGGTCAGGTTGGACTTAGAAGAAATATGCAAACGTCCTGCATTGCATTTGATAGAGGAGAATGGAAAGCAGTTCCTGCCGAAGTCAATTTTTTCACTGGACAAGAAGGATAAAGTGAGACTTTATCGGTGGATTCAGGGCCTAAAATTTCTAGATGGATATGTGTCAAATCTGAGAAGATGTGTCGATCCGAAGGAAAACAAATTGTCGGGTATGAAGAGCCACGATTGTCACGTATTCATGGAGAGGTTAATTCCGATTGTATTTCGGGAATTCTTACCGCAGGCAGTTTGGGATCTATTGACGGGGCTTAGCATATTCTCCAGGGATCTTTGTTCTAAGAAATTGTTCGTTGATCGTCTAGAAAAGCAAGAGAAGGACATTACGGTAACACTGTGCAAGCTAGAGAGGGTGTTTCCTTCTGGATTCCTCGACTCTATGGAGCATTTGTCGATTCATCTATCCTATGAGGCACGTATTGGTGGGCCCGTCGAATATCGATGGATGTACCCATTCGAGCGACATTTGAATCACCTAAAAAAAAAGGTGAAAAATAAGGCACGGGTCGAAGGTTCTATTTGTGAAGCCTATATTCTCGAGGAGATTACAAACTTTTGTTCGATGTATTTCAAGCCTCATGTTGCAACTAATAGAACGAGAGCTTCTAGAAATGACGACGGAGATCATGAATGTAATGATACAATACTGAAGGTATTCAATGCTCCAAGAAAGCCATTGGGTAAAATGAAGAAGAGATATCTGAACGATGATGAGCTAAGGGCTGCTCAGGTGTATGTATTACTCAACTGCGACGATGATGAAGTAGAGAAGCTGGAGGGGTAAGTAATTAATATGTCTACATTATTTTAATAGTGTTGATTATTATACTATTACATTAATTGAACGATGTTATTTCTAGCATATTTAATGATGATGTGAGGTCAGGTAGGCCACACATAACAGAAGAAGAACTAGAACAAGAAATGAGGCATTATTTTCCATCATGGTTGAGTGCATATGTAAGACTTGAGAATTCTGTAATTACCTTTCTGTATATGCATTTGAGAATGAGCTTAATTTATTTTTTCGTGGTATTTAGGTCGATCGTCCATACGCAAGACTTGAGAATGAGTCTATTAGAACGCTAGCCAAGGGACCAATTTATGCTACAAAAATATGGCCAAGCTACTATGTAAATGGGTTTAGGTTCAAGTCAACAACTTGCCTAATCAGAGACAACTTTGTGGATCTCGATTCCACCAAAAATAGCTGTTTGTGTATCAGATCTTCGAACTACAAAGATGTTGATGCAGACAACGATTTCTATAGCGTCCTACGGGAGATTGTGGAGCTGACATATAGTTATGGAATAGAGCCTGCTAAGATTGTGTTATTCAGGTGTGATTGGTTCGATCCGATTGAAGGTCAAGGCTGGAAAGTAGACAAACACGATCTTGTGGATATAAACTATCGGCATCGATATCAAGCCTATGAACCATTTGTCCTATCAAGTCAGGCTCAGCTCATGTACTTCACAAGTTATCCTAAACGGGGAACAACAAGGTCGGACTGGTGGGCAGTATGTAAGACCAAAGCTAGAAATACCTTTGAGGTTGACGATATAGCTTATCAAGAGGATGAACTACCTCTTGTAACAAATATTATAGAAGTGGACACGACGGAAGTTCCTCATTACACATCTAATTGTGTAGAAGAAGTAGAATTATCTGAAGAGGAAAATGCAGATGAAAGTGAAGATGTAGAGGAGGAAGAAGAAGAAGAAGAAGAGCTAAAGATGTATCTTTACGTCGGATTTGAAAATTGCATTTTATTTTTTTAATTTTTCAGCATATTAGCGACGGTTTACGACGTTTTGCGACACCGAAGTACGTCGCAAAGATGTATCTTCACGTCGCTAACTGCGACGGCCCGTCGCTAAACGTCGCTCAACGTGCTGAAGTGGCAAACCTTGCCATGTCACTACATGTGACGAATAGACGTCGCTATACACAACGACGATTGGCGATGAACTTTTGTTCTGCGACTAGCTTTTCGACGACCTGCTTATTTCGTCGCTAATTACGTCGCTAAATATATTTAGCGACGTATTTTTACTTATTAGTGATGTTTTTGGACGTCGCTAATTTAGCCTATTCTGGTAGTGCAGGTTGTAACTTGGTTATCGGAATAGTTCTTTAGTTATCTTATCGTTTATCATCCCGTTTTCCTTAACTCATGTCTTTTGTTATTTCATTTATGTCTCATGTGCTAATATGCTGATTTTAGTTCTTAAGTGAAGCCTCCCTTGAGGCACTTGCTCTTTTTGGAATTTGACCCAGCTGGTTTTGTATGGCCAGATTTTGGAGTAGCACCCGAGGATCTACCTGTCTTCCAACCAGATGGTGAACACTAGGCGCAACCCTGTCAACGAGTGGATTTTATTTTGCTCTCCCGCTCTATTGTAAAATTATTCTTTTGAGACGTTTAGCCGCCGAGCAAGTGTTAGCTCGTGTTGAATACTTATATTTCTTGTCTGCCTAAGGGCTGTAACATGATTGACAAATCCTAGGGTTGATCATGTATGACTGAAACTCTTGCTAGTCCTCGTATTTTGTAGGACTAGCTTCATGATCATCTGTATATAAAATATATGGGACGCCTTACTATTGAATATCTGATGGTTTAACATCTTGTAACTATTATTACTTGCTTGAGATTGAGACACTAGGCTTGTTCTTAACCATAAGAGACTGATGTCTTGTAGATAAACCCTCATATATCTAGATAGCCGTGATCGTATATCGAGGTGGATTACACTTCCATATACGTAGCTGGCTATGTCCGCCCCCGCTCTCCAGTATTTTGGTTATGGAGCGTGACATATAGGAAGATTGCTACGGGTTGGTGAGCGATTTTAATTGTAATCTTTCTTTTCTTCTTGAGTGTGGTGAGGGGGTTGAACCTATTAGGGCAAATGGTTCAACATTAGTTTTGTTAATCTTGTAATTTCATCTAATTTATAGAGATTGGGATTTGTCAAGGTGACGTAGTCACTGCCATATACTTGTCTTTATCTGTGCTTGGTGTACGTTAGATGGGGGTTGGTTATTTCAGGTGGGTTGGCCTAAGTTTTTGCTGCAGCAACGTCTCAGACACGGTATCGGAGCGCAGGAGGGCGTATCTGATTCCCAACAAATTTTATATGGCTGGATTTGTCTAGTTGGATGATTGTGTTCTCTGTGAACTATTTAAATTGAATTTCCTTATATTTCTACATTATTAGCCTTTCTTATTCATTCAACTTGCCAATTCTATCTTGCCACATTGAACTTACTTAGCTAATCACATCAGGAAATATGTTCTCTGAATTGCCTTTGCAGAAGATTTTTTGGTTTAAATAAATGCTGAAATGTAGCCTCCCTTCCCGAAAATTTTTCAAAATATTTTTTATTTAATTAAAATGGTGATTTTTAGATTTTTATGAATAATTACTTTAATTAATTATTACGGTAGATGCCTTTAGCCATGGTAGAGTTTTGGAGTACAAGACGACTAGGAATCGAGGCACAGATAGTGTAATGGCGTGCTTTGACTAGTGTATTAGCCCTGGTAGGGAAGACCGAGTCATAGTAACGTCCTAACTAGGAAAACCAGGCCAAGTTGCGACTTAACCCTTACCGAAGATTTTATTTATTATTTAATTATATTATTGAGTTTTAGGAGACCCGGTTGTACCAAATCAGCCCGGACTGGACCCGAACTGAGCTCAAGCCCTGTAGCCAGGCGAGACGTCCAATGACATACGTGTTGACGTATTTGTAATATGGTGTGTTTCCATTTTAATAAACTGAGGAATATTTCTAAGTATTCTTATTTAAATATTATAAATATTATTATTAGTGATATTCAAATAATTGTATATAAATAGGTCCTTATATATTTTTGGGATAATTAGACTGTGCATGATGATATACACCAATATTAGTGTTATTGAATTTCATTATTATATTATAGTATTATTATTTTATTGAAGTATATAATATAATATATTATTATGGTTATTAATATAATTACTTATTATTATTAGTTATTATCATTTTATCCTTTACAAAGATATAAGTGAAATATATATATGTATAATAAATATGGGTGTATGTGTATTTAATGAAAATATATAATGTGTAAATGTGTTTGTATCGATTATAAATAA